>CM073779.1:4075215-4424569 GCA_037158775.1 Hetaerina titia
AAAAACACAACCTCCCAGTCATCACCATTCGAATCACCATTGCTCCTTCCCAAATTCCGAACCTCGTCATCGGATACACACCAACTTCCCCCACGCCAGAACACCCACAGCAACACCCACTCAGCAACTCCCTCCCATTCTCCACACCTTGACCCCCACTGGCAACATCGCCTATCTTCTACATCTATCTACATCTACTTAATACCCCGCAAGCCTCAGCAAGGGCGTGTGGCGGGCGGTTTTAGGTCACTACCCGTAACTAAGAAAAAACCGCATTCAAAAGCCACAAATTTATGCAATGCATAGACAAAATGTGATATGCATGCATGCAAAAACCCTTAAAACCCACGGACAGATTGCTACGTGTGCTAAATATATTTACTTGTGCCTTTATTCTCAACGACTAATGAGTCCTGTTTTTTATGACTGTATGATGGCACGCACTCTTCCATTTGATTGGTTTTGGAAAATATTACATTTGATAGATGCATAAAAAACATATGACAATTCGTTAAATGAAAACCGTTATATTTCATACGATATATTTTTTAAAGCATTCCTCAGCAGAAGCATCAATTTTCTCAAAATGGAATCGCAGTAAATTAATCGTCGAGAGAAATTTGTTGAGAAAACCACCAGAATTTAAACAATTTGAAACTGAGAAAGATGTTTGACTTGGGTAACAAATGATTTTAAGAGCATTTGATCACAGTAACCAGCCTAATTAATGTAAATATGGCCTAGTGTAGATTACTACGAGTGAGCAAATGATCGCAAGGCAGATCATTTAAGAATGCGCAGGAATATGGGATGTTAAACACAGGGACGAAAAAAATAACTATATTCCACTTTGGAAAATTCCAATAGTTTTCGTCTCTGTTATCATGGAACAGTTCCACCAATCACACCCGAATCTGTTATTTATAATGGGGGATGTCTCATGAATTTTAACTCGGAACCAAAATGAATTTCATTGTTGATGAAGTTAGCTCCCCTGAGTGGAAAAGGCGACCACGAGTTGAAGTGGACTATGAGTTCGATGGTACCGCATACCTATGAATCGGTTAAACTCTTCTGATGAACACGATCTCAACCCGATTCTGAACTGGTGCCTCATTCCACCAGTTGAACTTTTAACCAAAATTTTAAATGGGAATTCCTCTTTTTTTCCTGGGAAAGATAAAGTTTACGATTGGCCACCCAATAATGATTGCAGATGCGAAAGACCAGTTTTCCCTTTCCAAACACCATATCAGTTTTTTGAACGGCCAGGACCCAATCCACGAGAGACTGATAATCACTTCAACGTGGAGAGGCTGACGGAGGCAGTTGCACACATCGTAGGATAAATTCTCTCTTCAGCTTTTGCGTCCCCGGGGATGAGGTAGCACGATTGCTTGACTTATTTCGCTGCATCCACGCAATCCAACAAAGAGGCCATTCAAATTTTTAATTGACATTTTTTAGATTTAGCCATATTCGCACCCCAAGCTAACGTCAACGAGATTTTGTTTTTTTCAGCCTCTCGGCTCCAAAAAGCGCGAGTACTCGATGTGAGGGAGTAAACAAAGCATATGCTATTAGTCGCGGGACTGGGATTGTGAAAAAGGGGAAGACCGGAGGGAAATCTGCCACCGGAAATATCCCTCGCCCAGAGGTCCACGTTTTTACGTCCCGCTCGGAGATCGACGAAGCTCGGCGGAGAAATTCCCCGTGCGGCCCAACTGGGATCTGAGCGGGAGAGACCATGATCGATCCACCGCACGACCCTCGCACGAGATAGTTCTCCGCAGAAAGTTTTCAAGGATCAGAGGGCTATTAAATCATCAATCTTCGTCACTTGGAATGCCGAAAAAACTGCTCGATCACTGAGGCCAAGGCTTAAGGAGGGGGCATTCGTAAAAATCTCAACTTCGTCCCGACGCGAGCGCCCCGCCCATCCCAAAGAAACGTCGGAGGAGAGAATAGCGGAAACTAACGGAATCCACTCCGAAACGCCTAATTTTTTTTTAAGTTTCACGATCTGTTAAGTTGAACATTTCGATCCGATTTGAATTCCGTTCTTTCTGATGTTTTTTTAACGCTCATTCTATATCGCATCGATCCATACTTTTCACTCGATACATATCGATACATAAACACACTCGCACACACACACATATTTTATACGCGATATCGATATACATCCATTCTCGATACATACACACACACATATATATATATATATATATATATATATGTATATATATGATTTCTTCGAGGTAACACGGAAGTGTTGAATAAAAAACTTATACAGTAACACACAGCACGAGAACACATAAAAAGAACACTCACAATAATATCTTGATAATTTCGACGGAATCAAACGCCGTCTTCTTCGGAAGATATGATATATATATATATATATATATATATATATATATATATATATATATATATATATATATATATATAATAAATTTGCTTTTGACTCGATATCGCTCATCGAATATTGTTACCCTCTCTTTCATTCTGAAAATACTACAATCTTTACCCGTCCTCTAATCAAGAATTTGACCACTGCTTTCGGGCCCTCTTCTGCCTCAGTTCTGTCCCTAATTCCTCTTGAGAAAGGTGGTTGCACCACCGAAAATTCGAGAACCAGTGAGTCCCTCTTTTATATGTTTTAGTTTCTGTGTTTGTTATGACTGTTAGTGAATTTACATTATATATATATATATATATATATATATATATATATATATATATATATAATACATTTGCTTTTGACTCGATATCGCCCATCGAATATTGTTACCCTCTCTTTCATTCTGAATATACTACAATCTTTACCCGTCCTCTAATCAAGAATTTGACGACACATCGACATTTCGCGTTGATTTTTAATTGAATCCGTTAATCATGTCCACCAATTCTCATTTAACCTTCGATCGATTTTCGTATTGCGGTTTCGGAAATCTTCGAATCATCCAACTCACGGGGGAGGGAGGCGGGACTTGAGAGGAGAAGGCCTCCAAAATGCACCCCCTACCCTCCACCCCCCCACTCCACTCGCCTCCGCTCCCCGAGGCTCTTTCTCCTCTTGCTCCATTCCCTAAAAACACCTCCTCCACGCCCGCCTCTCTTTCTCTGCGCCCGCCGTTAGCGCCACTCCAGCCGAGGAGATAAACAGACGCAGGAGCAATCAACGCCGTGTTTTGCCTTTCAACAGCCCCGCCGACCGCGGATATATACAAAGAGCTCGCAAGGATTTGTGTGAGCGGGAGAGGACTTGGGCCATACGGTAGGGCGGCGATGTGGGCCACGCAATTGCGGCGACGGGGGAAACCGCGTTTGGTCCTTGGGGGCGTCAAAGTGCCTTGGCGAGAAAAATTACTGACGAAAAAAAATATCGAGCACGAATTTGGAAGGTGGTCAGCAAATCGGAAATTGTCACGTGTCTATTTTTATCTCCATCGTTCTATCTCATATCATCGTTTCGTTGAGATGGAGAAGCGGTGTCCGATAACATCGCTCCGTTATTTAAGGTCCAGTGAATTTGCGAGAGTCTCATCTACCTTCCTTGACCTCACAGTCCTAATATAACGGTCGGAAGGCGTGTCACCCAATACACGAATCCTGCAACCTTCCCAGATTCACGCCCCTGAATGAATTGGATGAGAAATTTGAATCGGTCGTAGTTCACCTTTAAAGCTCAGAAAAATCTTTCCCTCTTCATCTTTTCTTTAAGGTTCCATTCCTGTAAAGGAACCCCTCACAGCGCTTTCACTACGAGATATTTTAGAGGAAATTTCAATAGAGCGGCTTCACCCCGACTCAAATAACAAAGAGGGGAAAGGTAGAGAATGTTTTGAGCTGTTTAAGGCAACTCATTATGAGGAGGGGAATGTAATTAAGGCGGCTCTTTTGTGTTAAAATTTTCTAGTGTTGTGAATGGTATCCGCTCGATAATAATTGATGCTGCTGTTAATTACTTTATTCTACATGTGTCCATAAAGTTATCCTTTAGCTGAAAATTGCATTGCGCTTGGAATCATCAATTGTTCTCTCATCAATAACGTGCCTAAAATTGTACCCATAAAATAAAATACCAATCAGGGTAATGTACTTTCCGTTTCCCAATTTATCTCTTCAAAATTCTGATGACAGTGTTAATGAAATATGTCATTACAATTATGGCTGGTATTCGAAATAATTTCACATACCGAATGTAGAATATGGTTCATCATAAATTTCCCTCCAGATGATTACGTTCCAGGTAATCACTCCACACATAATGATATGTATGGGTAGTGTTAAAGACGATAGGTTGCATTGAAAACGGTTTTTACTGATAAATAACGTTCGCAGTTTGCTGAACTCTGCTCCTCCATGCCACTGTGGATGACATGAAGAGCAGAAAAGAAGCTTCGATCTGCGTTCCTGTCATAGCCAAACTGGCTTGAAATTTTAATGACATTCGATGAGCTCTATGGTCACCCCTCAGAATCGGAGACACCTGCCAAAAGTCATCCGGTTACTGAATAATTATTCAGTGACCGGATGACTTTTGGCACCGGGGGTGCCGGGCTTCTAGCTGAAGGCAAATCTGGATATGTCCACTTGTGGCGATTTTTTCGATTAATTCCCGAAACATTTGCTATGCAAAAACAACAATCGTCAATATGGTTCACAGGTTCTCTCCACACCATTGGCACACCAAATTTTAGACTTTTTCTTTGTCCTGTTGTCCATTGCCGCAGATGTTCAGCACATGTTTTACACACAAAATGCGGTGCCCATGTTTTATCTTGGTCACGAAGCTTAACACCAAAATATCCCAAGTATGCACGTTTCACAAAGTGTAATATTTTTCCTATTTTCTTTTACCATATATTCCCCACAAACGTAACAAAACACATCAGGATCATTAACACAGCATCTTCGACTTGAGCTCATTTTTAGATGATATTTTACAAAAAGTTACACTTTGAAGTAAAGTCCGTCCACCTGCTCCCAATAGCCAAGGGCAAATAATGAAACAAAAATGGCTGTCAAGAGAACATTTAACGTGGATGCCATCTAACGAATACCTTATGAACTAATTTCGCCATCTTTTACCGAAGTCGAAACAAACGATTTTTGTTTTTTAATCTCATTGGCCTACAATATAGAAATATACATAAAACTTATTGACAGTTTATTGAAAATAAAAGGAACACCGCAGAGTGGTTATAAATTAGTATACTTATAGATTTATTTAACTTTGAAAATTATTTTCCGGAATATATCAAATATTAAAACAACTAATCGTAAGATGTGCCAGATCTAAAAAAGTAGAGCTGTTAAATAAAACGGATTTCATATTTGGATTCAGCTCTACAAATATAGTTAAAATCATCACAAAGATTCCCGGCACCAAAAAAAAATTTTTTTGCAGGCCTGTGTAATCCTTCTCTTGTCGTGACTAATGTTTCCCAGTCTGCTGGCGTTGGGAAACGCGCCCACCATTGTGATCCAAAATATCATTTTTCGTAGTCTTTTGTTTCACGGCCAAAAAAAAAAATGAAATCTGGGAACCGAGGCCCACGGCGAAAAAAAGACATTTTAGATGTGTCCCCTGGTGTAATGGGATTAATGAGCTCAATGACCTTAAGATCTACGCCGTCTATTTTTTGAAACACGGTCTTACCTATTCCGATGCTCGCAAACACGGGGTATGAAAAATAAGTTTTAAATTGAAACCGATTACCTATGGAGAAGCGCTCGTCGGCAACGCAATGGGCTCCAATGGGAAACCAATGGTAATAGGATTTCTCAATTCTCCGCATTGTCACCTTTTATTCGCCTTTCCAAAATAGGCAGAAAATAAGTTTATGTTAAGGCGTACTTTTATTCAATCGCATATGGATACAGCTCGTGATTTGACGTGAATAAATGGTCATACGGTAATCAAGGTGAACTAGTATGCACAACTGACCCATAAGTTTAACAAAAAAATAAAGAAATTACGGGTTTTAGCCAGCCAAATAACCGAACCGAACGTTTTTCCATTAAACTTTCTTTCCTTTTTAACCCCTCCAAAAGCTTATTTGAATCATTGCATCAGCGCGGAAAGCTGAGATTTGGAGGCCGTTACAAGTTATTTTGTGAAATATAAAAGATTAGTAGCTTAAGCTTCAGAGTGTGCCAATGTGGAAGAAATATAAATGAATAAATGAAAATTTTCATTCTTAGTGTATACTATACCTTTGATTGACTTTAAAAAAAGAGTGAAACGTGCTCCAAGAAATAAATTAGTACCTCTTGGAAAAATGTGGTCATGCTGACACAGCCGCGGAAAATTTATTTTCTTTTGTCAAAAGTCAATCTTTTTTCGATTTCGAAACAGAAAAGTTATTCACTGTCAGGAGATATCATGAAACCCTCTTGATGACAGAGGCTGGCAATGCGCAGAAACTCTCGCGTTGCCTGCAATGCGGTTCATTGGGACTTGGCGATTCGCAGATCGCGCACAGCTACCTACCCAGCTTGTATGTTTGCTGTGCACTATTCCGTCGAAAACCTACGAGTGATGCATTCGCTTCTGTTACTGTTGCATTCACTGAGGCTAGTCGGTAAAAAAAACGGTTACCTGATGTGATTATTCAGAAATTTAAAACATCCTATCGGTCAACGATTTGCGAGAAGATTTACGAGATATAATGACGGAATAGGTTAATCTATTGACTAGTGATCACGAGAAATAATGTGGATAGGTTCTTCCTTTCATACGCTTCGGAGTCATTCTTTGCCACGTGATGCTCTTTTCTGTCGCCTCTTCTGAACCTTACCTTCTGCGCCTCGTTTTAAGTTTTTATGTTCCACGTGTGCGTGTGGCCGAAATTTCAAACTTCCTCCTTTTCTGTTATTTTTCATCCTAAATTTATAACCCAAAATTCTAACCCACATTCCGAGTCTCCCTTAGACATCAGATTCCGCAACTGTTATATCAGTATGACATTCTAGAAGGGAGTTGGACATTTAGTCACGTCCGTCGACGCCTCTCGGTCTTGACAATCGCCACCGCCCGAAGAATGCGAAGTGCGCAAAAAGTACGTCCTTCTGCATGTCGGCCATTTATGCATCGGGATGCGCTTCATATACCAATTCACTCTCACTTCACTCGCATCTGCTGGCTACGGTATCTCTCATTGCACTGGATTTAGGGGACTGTGAAGAAAACATAAGAGAGAGTTGTTACTTCGCTTCGGTGGGGGTCACATTTGGAATACCCAACAAGTACCTGGAAACGTTAATCAAAGGCTTTAAATAAGGTTCGGAGAAGATCTGGCATGGTAAAAACCGTTGCGGTAAGCAATTAAGCGTCACGGATATTCCTGGTGAGTTAGACCGCGGGTGAATTATCGCTTCTTGATTCTCTAAGAGAACAGCCGAGACTCTTTTCGAAAGGTACACGGTACCTGAGTTTTCTTGCTACACAGGGGGAATAATTGTCGTAGCAAATTATATTGGTAGATTCATCCACTTGGTTAAAATAATAGGAGAGATATGAAACCTTCACGAACAGAATCGAACCGACGAGTCCTAAAAGTTAAATTAACTTGAATGCCAAAATTAGATGATTTGTTCAAGCTCAGAGTTGTTGCGTGATGTACGAGTATACACACGTTTGCGTATAAACGAGAGTTGTATATAAGATGACGTGAATTCCAGCACATGCATGTATAATCTAATAATTCTACATATACATGTGCTCTTACCCCCCCCAGCCACATGCCCTTGCTTGCGGATTCACTTCATAGATGCAGATAATAAGAGGCATTAGATTCACCTCACAATGACGTCACAGTTAGAAATATATCAGGGAGGAAGGGAGTCTGGGGAATTAAGAAGGGTTTATTGTAGTGTTTGGTGCCAAGTTTTGGCTTAGTATTCGAGGATGAGAAATTAAGGAGTGTTAGGTTTGTGCTGATGAAAAAGTCTACTTTAAACGGCAGCCTCCAATATAAATACACTCCGGCAATGATGGAGGTAGCACGCGATGCCAAATACGCTACGTGGAAGTTTTGATGTTTCCTCAACAATTCGTCAGTCGAGACATAGGAAAGGTGAGATGAGGCACATAGAGTTCGGTCTTCCCCAACAGAAAAGATGGTTTCAAATGTTTAAAGAGGGAACACAATCAAAGGGAAATTTAACTGGAAGGCCAGTCACTGCTCTTACCAAAATAGACAATAATATCGCCGATGTCGATGTCGCCATTGTGATAGAAGATCATCGAATAAATTTAAGAGCAATACAACTAATATTGAAAATATCATTGGGGACACCTACACGTATGTTGCCTAAACATTTCACATGAGACGAATCAGACATAGTGCTTGCACCCCCTGCCACACACCTTTCTGGTGAATCCCGAGGTAAATATGTAGATATAAGGCACAGAATCGTGTTCCTCAGGTGTTACGTCATTCTGACTCTATTAGCTAAAACCGATAAAGGCGATGACCGAAGTGACAGGTTGACCTCGAGTATGGTCTATGCAACGTGCCTGTCACTTGAGCTCGAAGAAGAGGCGAGCTACACGAGCGTTTTTTTGTATTTCATCACCTAAGAATGTGAACGTAAAAACGTAAGCGTATGAACGCATGAACGTAAAAATCCATGCGTCAGCGGTACCGATAGCTCATACGGTTCCACGCTTGCATGAAAATCGGAAGGCATTTGTCCTCTGAAGCAGGAAAAACAATGACGAGCCTTTGTCTAAATTTGAAATAAAGCATTCGGACGATAATATTTTCAAAATAAAGAACGAGAAAAAAACTGCCTTTACTTGAAATTCTGTGCCAAACAATTTATCGCTGAGGAGAATTCAAAAATATTTTACTTCATTTTGTGAATAAAATATACTCACCTAAAGTTATTAGTTCCTGTAGGTAAAGGCTACAACTCTTAAAAATCGTGGTGCTATTTTCTGGAAGGAACTCATTTTCACGTGATAGAATCTGTAGGAAAAAATACCTATCGAGCCAAAGATCTGTGAAAATGTACAATTGAAACGAGTCATTAGCACAGCTCTCTTCTTAAATTAACGTAACGAAGATCCAAATTAGTCAATTATGTAATTTACTTAAGTGACCATAAATAGGCGGTTATTTTGATTTCCACAAAACGCACAGGAAAAATTATGCCCTCAGGAAACGAAAAGTTCGTCCAGTTTTCATCAAGTATGAAGTTAAAGAGTCAAACTAGGTTCGAATTTCCATGGCACAAGTCAATCCTATGTCAATATCGTTATGGCGACCAAATATCTATTCCTGACAACGGTGATAACAGTACACGCAGGCACAAATGCGTGATTTTCCCTTTAGTGCTGAGTATTTTCATTTTTGAAAATGGTGTTCATAAGATTGTCACTGGCATGGAAGTAGGAGTGCGAAAGACGTAGGTCGGGAGTAAGTTGGAAAAGCAATAGTAATAGAGCAAGAAAACATCTTCACGCATGCGTGATGGAAGAAACAGAAAGCAGAAGGGGTAGACGTAGAGAATTTATAGATATAATTATTTCATTCGACAATAGATGATTTTGAGCCTTTATAGCTTTGAGCAGTTTCAATAAAATACAGATTGCGTCCCAGACATTCCGAATTGCTTAGATTTGAAATTATTTATGTGCTTACAATCCAATAGGAGCCCGGCAAAGCTGGACGACACACGTCAAATTTACGAGACATGTTTCTATATTCACAATTATCGTAATGGTACTTTCCGTTGAACATTATTACTTACTGACCAAATGTTACAATTAAAATCTTGAACTCCACAATTGTCGAAAGGTTCAAATCTCACCGTCGTATGTTTTCAATGCCGCATGTGTATACAATGAAATACTAATTGATATTGGTGACATAAAATATCAATTGGTGATCAATACTTGCATGACCAAAATCCACCAAAGAAATCACAACTGCACGTACACTATTCGCTGGAAATACTAACTTTATTCGTTGGCATTAACAGAAATAGGCAATTTAAAAAATAATTTTAACGATGAAAGTTAGCATTCAACATAGTGACGGCGTGTCGTTCGTAAAGGTTTCAATTTTAGAAAGAGTTAAATCGGCTTTCGTTTCAGCCAAAATAATTTCTGTTAACTTGAATTTCAATAAGGTGGTACCTATTTGAAAGTAGTAAGCTACTTATACACTTTGACATCGTCAATACGTAAAATGGCAATGAATTTCATATTTATCCCGGGTCATATTTAGAATAGGACACGGGTATACCAATCGAGCGATAGATTATTGCTTGGAAAGCTGAGTGCTTGGGACTCCATTGGTGGCAGGACTCATTTAATTGCGCATCAGCTACGGTCTACATCTTGCTAAAGTTTCGCGTTTCTTCTCTCCTACGAGTCTCCTCTAAACCAGAAATTTGATTTGATCCCCTCCTAATAATCCTACAGCGGATCAAATGAAGCGACCTAGGCCATCTCAAACAAATAAATTACTTAACTGGCAATCAGCACCGTGCCATAAGTATAAAATATCGCTGTGACGACCCCATTATTGACAGGCTTCGATTCGGGGGGTTGTTCGCGAAAATAGAGCAATCCAAGCGATACATCTGTGGATGTAATGGTGTAACGTTCACAAGGCTATGGCTACTGCAGATAGCACCCGGAGAAGAGAGAAATAATTGTTTTTTGACCAATGCATCCAGCTGCAAATATATTCATATCATTTACAACGTAATTGCTGAAATCCGGTTTCTTGACCATATCTGTTGCTATACCAACTGCTTCCAGAGGTTGTAGTAGTTTTGGGGGAGGCGACCGACAGCCGAGGTCATTTGCGCCTTTAGGAATAGATAGGAATGGAGGAAGGGTGGAGAGAAACCCGGCGTCTGTATTAGCCTACTCTTAACGAAAGGGGTCAAGGGGTCCGCAGTTTAACGCACCATCCTTCGGAGGGCGTGCACAGTGAAAGCACACTCCACAAAGCACCTCAAGTGGGAATTGGGATACCACTGAAAAAAATATCTGCCACCTTCAGGGTTCGAACCCTGACCCTATGAGTGGGAAGTCAGAACTACTTCCAGGATGAGGACATGGGTAAATATAATGCACATATTAAAAGAATAATTTTGCACTGAAAATTTTTATCGCCAATTTTTTGCACACACAAAGCAAATCAGTGAGTGATGCAGTTGGTGTAGTTTGGATAAATGTGAAATAAAAAAGTAATGAACACCACGATAAGAATGGAGAAGTAACCCAGGTATCTTGATTGATGTAGGTCACCAGCCATACTAATCCTATACATCCACAAACATATGCCGCCCCGTGAGCCTTATCGAATTACAAAGGGCAGCCTAACATGCGACTCAGACTCCAACGTTCAAGTAACATTCCACTCAGGCGGGACGGATAATTAACAAATGAATTAGACCTAACAATTGACTTACACGAAACCCCTCCCTCACCAGGGCGCGTAGCGGGGGTCGTTAGGACGTCAGCTTTGAAGTGAGTTGAGGAGGAATGTAATTTTTTGGTCCCTAACTATTTTTGCCAGTGCCCACCCATTTCCACCTTGCCGTTTCTCCTCTGAGTTATTGCAAATAGTGCAGTGTAGAGTAGTGGAAAAAAGAATACCTGAATCTATCCTTTGGGGAGACTATCTCTCTTTGTCACCATTGATTGTTCTGTACACGTACAATCAATTGTGACAATTGATTGTCCATGTCCGCGTAATTAGGGACTGAATCATATCTTCTGTGGCGAGTACAAAGCCACACGAGTTCTATCTTTGCAATGGGTTTAATTTTGCTCTGATTCTTTGTATTTTTTTATTAGGTAATCCACCGGTTAAGGTAGGTTTTTGGATGGACACAACTATCAAATAAATATTTTGTAACTCCAAACAAAACCCAATCCAGCAACCTAAACTACATCAGGTCCCTCTTCATCTCTGTGTACTTCTTTCCTCCCTTCATCCCATCCAACATCCCTATCCTGTTCCTACCCTTTCCTCGCTTGCCCAACATTCTCCCCTCTATTACCTTCTTCAACATTCCACTACCGCTCTATACGCCTTTCATCCATTTTTCCTGCCTCCATAGGATTTCTCTCAACAAACCCCTCTCCTCACCCACCATCTCCAGTACTTCCTCATTTGTTTTCCTTTCGGTCCATTTCACCTTCTCCCTTCTTAACAACACCCACATTTCAAAAACCTCAAATTTACCTCTATCCTCTTGTTTCATTGACCACGTTTCCGCACCATACATAGCTCCGCTCCAAATCAGAGTTTTTACGAGTCTTGTCTTAACATCTCTACTCAACGTCCCCGTCATCAACTCCCTCCTTGAGAAAGCCTCCTTGCCTAGCGCAATTCTTCTCCTTACGTCCCTACCACTTTGACCGTATTGGTCCAAAACACTTCCGAGATATGTAAACTGTTCTACCTGCTCTACTTTTTCCCCGCCTATTTTAATATTTAGCTTAGCCTTTTTCTTTCTGGAAAATCGCATAACCTTTGTTTTATTAATATTGATTCTCATCCCATATTTATCGCACTGAACCTCCAATTCACTCAGCAATGCTTGCAACCCCTTGGCTGACTGAGCAACTAATGCTTGGTCATCAGCAAACCTAACCGATTTTACGAATTCCCCTCCGACTTTCATTCCTACCTCCAGTTCTCCCATGCCTCTTTAATCATTTCCTCTACATATACGTTGAACAGTACCGGTGACAATGGGCAACCCTGCCTTACACCTCTTCCTAACACTGCCCATCCTGACTATCCGTTCCCCACTCGCACCTGAGCAGTCTGAGACATGTACAGGTTGCGGATCAGTCTCCTGTCCCTCCAATCCCTTCCTATTTTCTGCAATACACGCATTAAATTTTCCTAATTCACTCTATCAAAGGCTTTTTCGAAATCTACAAAACAGGCAAAAACGTCCTGATTGTATTCTATATTCCTCTCGATTAGTGATCTCATTACTGCAATGGTATCACGCGTACCTCTTCCTTTCCTAAACCCAAACTGATCATCCCCTAAGTAATCATTTGCCTAACTCTCTATCCTTTTGTTGATGATCCTGAGAATAACTTTAGCTGCGTGGGATATCAAACTTATTGTTCTGTAATCCTCACATGACGTAGCCTTTGCCTTTTTTGGAATAGGAACTAACACTGATCTCACAAAATCTTCCGGCCAGATTCCTTCCACATAGATACTACGAATCAGTACATATATGGCCTTCTTCCCACCTTTTCCTAACCATTTCAGCATTTCTACAGGAATGTTGTCCACCCCCACGGCCTTATTTGTTTTCATCTCCTTTAATGCCCTTTCTATTTCATCGTCGAATATGCCTGGACCTAAGCTATCTTCTTCTACGCCATGTTCCTTTTCTATGTCTAACCTTGTCGGCCTAAGTTCTTTACCATACAGTGTTTCTATATATTCCTTCCATCTCTCTTGGATTTTTCCTGGTTCAACTGTTATCTTACCCCACTTATCTTTCACTGTTAGCACAGATCTTGCCTTCTTACTTCCCGATAATAACTTTACCTTGCAGTATAGAGCACCAATTTCACCCTTCTTCTGTAAATTTTCCATATCCTCGCATTGCGTTTTCCACCATTCTTCTTTTGCTTTATTTTTGGCCCTTCTCAATTTATTGTTTAACTCTTTGTACTTCATTTTGCCTAACTCTGTGTTTACATTTTTCCATCTTCTCCTCTCATCCATCTTTGCAATCATTTCATCCGTTACCCATGGTTTCCTTATCCTTTTCCCGTTAACGGTTCCTATAGTGTCTTTAGCGGCTTCCAATATCCCTTTCTTGATACATTCCCATTTTTCTTCGATAGTACTCAGTTCTTTATCGTCATCCATTATTTTCTCTACAGCCTACTGATACTCCTTCCTCGTTAATCCATTTAATGCTTCTAAATTCCATTTCCTAACCCGCCGCCCTTGCCTTATCTTCTTGAAACGAACGTTACATTTCATAACAACTAAATTGTGGTCAGAGTCTGCATCCGCTCCTGGGAAACTGTGCGGATTTATCACACTGTTCCTAAACCTGTGCCTAACCATAATATAATCTAACTGATACCTTTCTGAGTCACCTGGCATTTTCCATGTATACCTTCTCCTTTTGTGATGTGTAAAGCATGTGTTGGTGATGACTAACCCCTGTCTCCTGCAGAATTCAATTGCTTTCTCCCCGCGTTCATTCCTCGTGCCTAACCCATAGTCCCCCACCTCACCCCCATCTCTTCCTTCGCCTACCGTCGCATTCCAATCCCCCATCACTATCAAATGTTTCCCTGCAGGAACACTCGCGATGATATCCTCTAACACATCGTACATCTTATCGACTTCTTCCTCCTTGTGGTTGCTCGGTGGCATGTATACCTGAACAATGACCAAGTTCGTCGGCTCTGCTTTAATCTCTACGATTAAAATTCTATCAGTCGCTTGCTCTATGTTGACTACGCTTCTTCCTACCACTTTATTTAAAATTACGGCAACCCCTCGTTGGCTCTCGTCCCCGCCGCTGTATATCACTCTATAATTGTCACTCCAGTAATCCCCGCTATCCTTCCATCTCACCTCGCAGAGACCTTAAACATCTATATTACCTCTTTCCATCTCTCGCTAAATATTTTCTAATTTGCCTCTCCTCAACATTGTCCTGACGTTCCAGGTTCCTATTCTAACTACTTTCGTCTTCTTCTGCATCTTCTGTCCTGTTGCTGTTATTTCTCCCCCGCAAGGATTTCGTGGGATGACGACCGCGGAAGCCTTGCCTCCCCCGCTGCCGGGCACGACACACGGCCCCTTGGGCCGAGTCCCGCAGTTGCCAGGACTCAATTTCTGTTTTGCGTCCATCATATTTTCTTGGGAATGATAATTGAGGTGGTTTCCCGTTGCCTTCCTCAATAGTGTTTTTAACGTGACACCATCACTTAACGGCCGCCCCACTGGGATCAGACGCCGTTGCAGCCGCCTCACTGAGGAACAGACGCTGCGTGGACTACCTTTCATCTGGCTCCTAACCTTCGACCTATCTGGCATGGGTGACCCTTCCAGGAGTAATTATTATTACTCCCGCCAGCACAGCTCTAGGGGTCATCGGAACACACAAGCCCTTCCACCACGACAAGGTTGTAGTCCATGGGAGGGGATTCTTTGTATATATACATGAAATTATTCGTCTGTGTCGGGGTGTTTTTTCATGTATTTGGATTCCATACTTAATGCGTGGTGTCCTAATACCGTCCGCATCGCACCCTAGCAGTGGCAGTGCGTAAGCGTAGATGAAATCTAAATACATAATAAAAACGAAGGCAACGAAATATTTAACATTAGGAATGAGAATGATGAGTGTCGAAGGAGGGGGAGCATTGCTAAAGAGCGAAGCAGTGGAAGTAATAAAAGGAAGGGGCAGAAAAAGTGCCGAAAATGATGACAAGCTTTCATGTCACACACGATATACTAAACTGAGACATAATAGCTGACTGCTCGCAAACCCGGAAGGAAGGTTGATTGGGAGGAAAGTCGGAGGAAGGTGAAAGAGAATACAAAGTCGGTTCAAAAAATAAGTAGAAAAAATCTGGAGGAAAAATGTTAGCAGATCAGAGTACAAATGCTAAACTTTTTCATAAGAGCACCCTTGCCAAAATTACTTTTCATAAGACACACCAATACCAGTGTGGTATGGTTCCTGCAAGGTATCAACAGGATCCTCGTTCAGGCACCTCGTCGTAGCCTCTTTGACATAATCTAGTGGTCCAAAATGGTACTCAATGGGATTATACCTGGGTCGTACTCAAAGACCCTTGTCTCGTCACCAGTAACCATCTATTCTAAAAAATTCGGGTCCCTTTCACAATAAAAAATTGAAAACACCGAAAACCCTTTTGAGGCATAAAATACCAATGGACGACATATTTTGCGCCTTGTTGTACTCGAAATTTGCGACAGAATGATATGGAGAGAGTTGCCGTGAGATACCAAAACCGTGTAACGCGATACGCTTTTGATGTTTTTCAGCGATAATGGCTACTGCAAATTTCGATGTGTTGTGGAGTAGGGGAAGCGTCCCCAGACACACTCGGAGGGCGACCGCTACCACGGGAAACGGCCGAATCCGGTGGAAATTTTTGCGGCCGCATTTGCGGGAAATAAGAGAAATCAATGGTTCGAGAGAATTTGACGCAACGGGAACAGACATAAATGATCAGGATCAAAACTTCGGATTCCAAACGCCTCCGCACCTTTCAGGACGTGGAGTGGGAGCCTTCTACTTCAACGTGATATCTGCCCGATTGAGTCACCAATTGAAAGAAACTTGCCGTAATAGGGAGGAAATAAGTAAGATCACTGCTGTAGAGAGGAGAACAGAGTCGCAATGACGCAACACATTTTGCTGGCACTAACCATGATGGGAACCAGAGAGGCATGCATTGTTTTCATTGATCTTCAGGTCAGCTCGGCCCAATAGAGCATTTTTTCCGATCGACAGTAGAAAATAATGCGACGCAGGGCGAGTTTCGTTTCCAACTTGGTGGGTATTAGGAAAACCTGCCCAACGACTCGCAATTTATTTCCCACGGAACTAGAAAAAGACGATTCGGCTAGACGCGGTGTCCTAGTGACTAACTAATTACCCACCCAGAGGGTTCAGGTTCAAATCCTGGCGGTAGAAGCAAGTTTCAAGCGTATCCTAATCCCTGATTGGGGTAGAGTTGGAGGAGAGAACTTCAAATTGAATCTGCCTTTCGTCGGGTGGGACAAACTGTGTGACGCGTAACTCTTTGAGGCCTTTCCTTAAGAAGGAAGCTGATGTCACTGCCCGGTTTCTCTCCACCTATCTTTCCGCTCTCCCTCTACTAAATCACCCACCTCTCCCTAATGGCGCTAATTACCTCAGGTATCGGTCGACCCCGCTATAAACACCACGACTAATAGGGAAAACAAGAAGCTTTATCCACGGATAGTATAATCCCCTATCGCAACCTGTTACGGAGGAAAATCGTTTTTAAGGTGGCGATGGATTCGCCAGGAAATGTGCGATCGCACCAAGGTCACCTGTTATTGCATTAATAAGCTCAATAACGCTTGGATATAAATGTGTGCTGCGCAGACTGTTATCATCCGTGCTCTCCTGGAAGGTCGATCATGGGGGTCCCGGTGGATTCGAGCGAGGCGTCCGTGCGGTGAAGTGGATGGGGGCGATCTAGTGGATGATTACCAGAGCCCCACGTTGAGAGTTCTTTCGCAGCGGCGGGGGAAGAGCGGCTTACGTCAATGTTGCGAGATCAGTTTAGCTGCCCTTGTGGCGCCCCTCCGGGCACCTATAAACTAATCCAATCAACGGCGCTCTCCTTTCGCAGAAGTTGTCGCCGATACCGAAGAGGCTCCATTTCAACGGATATAATAACCAGATTGCTATCAAGGAAAGCCCGGCGTCCGGATCGAATGAGACCTGCTGACCGGTGGGCCCGGATTCGATTACGGGTGACGCCCCCGGGCGCCCAGGAGCTGTATTCAAACCGTACGATTTCACGGGCAATAATCTCCCTAGGAACCAAAGGACGCAAGAAGAAATCGTCCTCCCCACCTTCATGTGTACATTTCACACTTCGCATATGGTTTATTATCATTCGTACTCTGCCCTCGCCTTTCAAACCAGCCTATCGGCTAAGATAATGCGATTTTTTTGTTTTTTTTTTCCTTATTACAGGTAGTGCCCTCCCCCACACGCCCTTGTGGTGGCTTTCGGGGTATTAAGTAGTTATAGATAGATGTAGATGAAATTTTGGTTTGCACGTTGTTGGAAAAAATTTCTTATTGCATCCTAAAGCGCAATTGTTTGTTAAATGATAGTATATATATTTGCATGCGTTGAAAGGATTTTTGCATGAATTTATACGTCTTTATGGGTATAAGTTTGCATGGATGTGTTGATTTTGTGATTTTGGATGTGGTTTTGTTCCTTCTTACGGGTGGTGAACTTATCATCCCCCGCCACACGCCCTTGCGGCGACTTGCGGGGTGTTATGTAGATGCATGTACATCGATTTATTTCATGTCAATTCCATCACGTAAATTGCCTCCGAGGAATTTTTGCGTTAATCCACTGCCATGCGTGAATACCACGCGCGGATCTTTTCCTGGGGACAATTGGCGCTGACCGCGACCGAGAGGAGTGACGAATATTTCAATGACACGTTGGCGGTGATGGTGTGAGGTATGTATTCGCTGCGAAATTTGTGAGGGTGGAAATTTCGGCAGTAGGCTAACGTCGTTTCAAAAGGATCATCTAGCGTGACGGCGTGTGACATTTTGGGAGATAAACACTTGCACAAAGCAGGACGGCACATTTTGCCCGCGCGTCAATTGAGTTAGGATGAGTGAAAGGAAGATACACGTTTAGGTCTGGCGGATACCGATCACACTGCCTAGGCACTGTGCGAGTGCAAAGTCCGCGACTGGTGATGTCATATTCTTTTTTGTCGGGACGAGGTGAAATTTTCCGTCGTCATTGACGGTGAAAATAGTCGCAAGTGAAGCATCTTTAGCCTCCCACTCTCGTTTTTGAAAATGAAATATATATATATATATATATATATATATATATATATATATATATTGCCTCGTCGAGAATTTCCATTTTAATTTCGTTTGTTTTAGGTGTAGGCGAGGTGCTCACGAAACGTTTTCCTATCTTGAGATTAGGAAATCAAACCCTTTGAAAATAATTTTTATTTTTAGAAAATACACTTTTACAATAATTCGTCGGTTCGTTGGCCTCATTGTGTTCGCCCGTTATGTCGTCATCATCGAATTGTATCCTGTATCGAACTAGCGAGATTACATTCAATCGAACGAAAACCGTGGAAAAATTAAAGACCTCCCCTTCAAAAGAATCTTTGAAACGAGCCTCCACGTTTATAGAACTTTGCTGGCAATCGTGTCTCTTCGAACTTTTATTCTCACTATATATCATTCATTCGAGAATCTTTTGGTCTTAGTTCCTCACCAGGATATCTCTTCTTCTAATTTTCGTGGCCTCGTCTCCGGGCACGATGAAGTCTCGAGGCGAAATTTCCATCAAATTAACATGAGATCATTTGCTCACAGAAGCAAAAACCTGTTAATATTCAAAAGGAATCTTCTCGTGCACATTTCAATTACGAAGTGACATTTTCAAAGTCATTCCAAGAATGATACAATCCTGATGAAATCGGATTATTCAGATCGTGCGAAAAACAACCAGAAAAAAATGAACATCTTGCGAAAGTGGCTTGGTCCAAGAGCAACATATCTCGCAGAAAGGCACGGGAAAATAAATAATTATCGGTATCATAAGTATCCATGCATGACATACTAAATATGTTAAAAAAATAATGAGAATTTTAATTTTTCGGACAATAATCTTTATTTATCATGTGAGGATTACAGAACAATAAGTTTGATATCCCACGCAGCTAAAATTATTCTCAGGATCATCAACAAAAGGATAAAGAGTAAGGCAAATGATTACTTAGGGGATGATCAGTTTGGGTTCAGGAAAGGGAAGAGGTACGCGTGATGACATTGCAGTAATGAGATCACTAATTGAGAGGAATATAGAATACAATCAGGACGTTTTTGCCTGTTTTGTAGATTTCGAAAAAGCCTTTGATAGAGTGAATTGGGAAAATTTAATGCATGTATTGCAGAAAATAGGAAAGGATTGGAGGGACGGGAGACTGATCCGCAACCTGTACATGTCTCAGACTGCTCAGGTGCGAGTGGGGAACGGAGAGTCAGGATGGGCAGTGTTAGGAAGAGGTGTAAGGCAGGGTTGCCCATTGTCACCGGTACTGTTCAACGTATATGTAGAGGAAATGATTAAAGAGGCATGGGAGAACTGGAGGTAGGAATGAAAGTCGGAGGGGAATTCGTAAAATCGGTTAGGTTTGCTGATGACCAAGCATTAGTTGCTCAGTCAGCCAAGGGGTTGCAAGCATTGCTGAGTGAATTGGAGGTTCAGTGCGATAAATATGGGATGAGAATCAATATTAATAAAACAAAGGTTATGCGATTTTCCAGAAAGAAAAAGGCTAAGCTAAATATTAAAATAGGCGGGGAAAAAATAGAGCAGGAAGAACAGTTTACATATCTCGGATGTGATTTGGACCGATACGGTCAAAGTAGTAGGGACGTAAGGAGAAGAATTGTACTAGGCAAGGAGGGTTTTTCAAAGAGGAGGGAGTTGATGACGGGGACGTTGAGTAGAGATGTTAAGACAAGACTCGTAAAAACTCTGATATGGAGCGTGGCTATGTACGGTGTGGAAACGTGGTCACTGAAGCAGGAGGATAGACGTAGATTGGAGGCTTTTGAAATGTGGGTGTGGAGAAGAAAGGAGAAGGTGAAATGCACCGAATGGAAAAAAATGAGGAAGTACTAGAGATGGTGGGTGAGGAGAGGGGTTTGTTGAGAGATATCCTATGGAGGCAGGAAAGATGGATGAAAGTCGTATTGAACGGTAGTGGAATGTTGAAGAAGGTAATAGAGGGGAGAATGTTGGGCAAGCGAGGAAAGGGCAGGAAGAGGATAAGGATGTTGTACGGGATGAAGGAAGAAAGAAGTACACAGAGATTAAGAGGGACCTGATGTAGATTAGGTTGCTGGATTGGGTTTTGTTTGGAGTACAAAATGTTTATTTGATAGTTGTGCCCATCCAAAAACCTACATTAACCGGTAGATTATCTAATAAAATATTTATTTATTCTTATACATTGATGTTGTCACCTAGAATTGAAAGTGGCAAATCAATGTATAAGAGATTCTTGGAGATTATGCACTTGTGCAAGCGCTTCTTCCAATCCCCGAAACACTTCTCAAAATCGATCTTTGAGATAGCCTCTAGTTCTTTCAGCGATGCGCTTTTAATGTTATTTGTTCTCTTTAATGTCATTCAATCTCATTATTAAAACAATGGCTTAAAAAAACGACCTGGTTGGCCTTTCAAGGTTCTCTCAATTTATGGAAATAGGAAAAAGTAACATCTGGCGAAGCCGGGGCATCGTTACAGAAGTGTTTTTTGCCAAATATCCACGAACAAGCAATGAAGTGTGAGCTGGTGCATTAACGTGGTGCAAACGCCATGAATTATTTTTCCATAGATCCGGGCGTTTTTTTCGGATTGCTTCACGCAAACGGCGTTGAACCTGTAGGTAGTACTTCTTATTGACCGTTTGACCTGGCGGCATGAATTCTTGATGAACTATGCCATTAAAATCTAAGAACACAGTGAGCATAACCTTCACCTTCGACCGCACTTGTCGAGCCTTTTTCGGTCTTGGCGAGCCAGAATGCCTCCCCTGGGATGATTGAGCCTTAGTTTTATATCCATGAACCCATGTTTCTTCACCTGCTATAATACGTTTCAGTAATGCTGCATCGTCATTTACTTCATTCAGTGACTCCTGAGCAACTTCCATTCGCTGCTATTTCGCTGCACAAGTTTGGAACGAAATTTGCTGCCACGCGTTTCATGCCCAAAAAATTGGAAAAAAATGTCATGACATGATCCAATCGATATGCCAACATCATCAGTGACCTCTCTAATTCTGATTCGGCGATCGTTTATAAACATTTCTTTCACTTTTTCAACGTTTTCATCGATTTTTGATGTGCTGGGGCGTCGAGGGCGTTCGTTATCTTCAGGGTCTCCACGGCCTTCTTGGAAACGCTTATACGTATCACTCATAACCTCTTGATTTACTCATAGCAGATTCATCATATGCTTTTGTTAACATTTCACACACTTTGTTACACTTTATTTCATTTTGACGCAAAATTTGATACAATATTATCTATATATATATTATATTATATATATTATTATAAAATATTATCGTTATGTTTTGAACACACTTCGTATGCAATTCGAAATATGCCAAGATCATAGATGTGGATATAAAATCGATTGACTAAATGAGCATCTGGTATTTATTGCTACACACTTCATCATATTATGCTCTAAAATTGTTAAGGGAAAATAAGAGTTGAAACGCCTGTTTTTTCCTTTTAAAATGTTATTCGTGGTGGAACAATTCATAGGGAATCGAGAGAAGAATATTGAATTCCCTCAGATAAATTATAAACAAAAAACCAGTTTTCCTGTATTTTTTGTAAAACTGGGGATACTCGCTGGAAATTCGGGAGAGATGGATAGCTGCCTGGAAACAATAGAACGCCGATGACTAATCGTATGCAACGAGAGGAGGAGGACGGTCGCAGCAGCCAGTCGTGGCTTTAAAGGGGAGCTGCTGTTGGCGAGCGAGGCAGTGCTAGGAAATTTTAGACGGGTATGGCGCGCGAGGGCTAGCGGCGGGCCAGCGGAGTGGAGCTTTTTCGATCCACCCTAAACAAATAAGATAAATTCAAAGGAAGCGGCGCTGTTAAAAACATCTTCTCTTTCGATCGGTAAGCGTTTCTCTGAATTCATTCAAGCGAGGATTTGAACACTTTTCCCTGTTCATTTCATCCAGACTTCACAGGAATTTTCCTCGAAAGCTTGAAACTATAACCACAAATGAAAATAAATGCCATTAAAATTTGAATGGGGCTGTTTGTTTTATGTCTAGGGTTTTGCTTACGCCAAATATCAAACAAAATAGCTTATAATTCCTCTCCTCGAATTATTTTCTTAATATTATTACTTTGACAGTGGTCATCTAATAATTTAAATTATGCTTAAAATAAAGTCCATTTATATACAGCACGGGCCTTGTACGCTTACTATTTATTTGTATTCACCCAAAATGATGCAATAAAGTCTAAAATAAAATCATCCAAGTTACACTCTCAATGTGAGAGGGGAACAGGCAGGGGTTTCGGTCATGTGTGCACGGAAAGTGAGGAAGGGAGAAGGGTCTGGCTTAGCTTTGAGGCGAGCAGACAAGTTTCCGTTCCATTTAGTTTGTCTTCCCTCGACCATCGGGGCGAATACATTTTCAACTAGTAATCAATCATAACATATTCTACGGAATGAGAAAATATTATCCGTCCCATTTCAACATATTTTACCTTTTCCCCCTTGGTACTTTAGCATTTCCCTCCTTCATCTCTACATCACATGTCACACGTCGTTACAATCCAACTAACATTTCACTTTGAGCTAAATGAGCCGACAATTACGATTCAAATCCAACTGCTATACCCTCAATCCCCGAGTGACGGCTTTTGAGAACACAGTTTCTTTTTCTTTCATCATCACCGATTAGGCATGGAGGTGATTGCTGTCGGTACGGATAGAGGAGGTCGAAGTGGACAATTTCTAAAGGATTTTACCAGTACACTGCGTATTTACCTTCTTTTCACCACGAGATTAGTCAATATTCCGAAGACGAGAATGTTTGCTGCATTTCCCTCACTTTTAAGCCAGAATTATTTTTCTAAATGAAAATTTAGTGATTTCAAGAATGGCTACGTATATAGAATCGGGAGGGTTGTCGCTATCATATCCACTATACGCAGTGACGATGGTTCTTTCGACACACTATTGCGTGGCCATCCATCGCTATTGCGTGGCCGCGGGGTACTTTCTTCTCCCTGCTCCGCAGATGGATGTTCATGAAAGGATTCTAATTAAGGGAGCGACTATCGGTACAATTAATATTGCCTAATGTTATCATCATTTCCTCCCCGAATGTTGAAAAATAACAGTCGAGCTGCCTCTCTAAGTGTCTTTCAACGCAAGGTGCAATTCTTTTGGAAAAATTTTTGAACCACGAATAAGTGAGGACCATCAAAATTCTCTCTAATGCTTTGATTGCATTTTCATAAAATCAAAGAATCAATTTAAAAAATAATTCCCATTGAAAATAATAATTCCAATTTCATGCTTCCTCAGATTGATTTTCATTTTATATCCTTCATTTGGTTGAAAAATTTAATTAATAATGATACGATTTTCGTCGATGCACAAGAAGTATAGAGTAGCCTGGGCTTTTAGCACGGAACAACTATTTAGCATACTGTTCCCTGGGGAATATTCTAAGGGTAATAAAATGAAACGGCAGCATATTGAAAATATTTCAGCTACACGTTTAGACGGTCGTTTAGATGCAATATTTAGAAAATATTGCCTCTAAACGAGAGGAGTCGTCATGATGGACCCATACTATTGGACAGGAGCACCAGAGAAAATAATTCTACTCATTCCTTATCAAGTATGACTACCACCCTACATACTCGTGTAAAATATGATAAAAAACGCTCTTAAAATATCAGGTCTCCAAAACCGTATTAGTATTCATACGAAAATGCAGAGAACTACAATAATTACTATTATCCAAGCATGTACGCAGGAAACGAGTCAATAAGAAAAAAATATCCAGGCACTAGGATCGGAGAATTTTATATTATTTGCATCCCATTCATTTTCAAAAGTAAACGTTTAGAAAATTGGAATTGATGCCACCGAAATTCTCTCCGTCCTTATTCATCAATTCGCCACTTACTATTAAATTGGAAATATGAGATCAAACATGTATTTTCCGTAAAATACTATATAGAATTTTTCCAACGCAAATACTTTTTCACGAGAGAGCTAACAGAAATATGGCGAGAAATTTTAGGTTGGAATTTAGATTGGAAAATGTGTGGCCATTCAAGGGACAAAAAGTGAGGATGTATCACTTAATTAAAGATACTCCAGCGAGTATTCAACTTAAACGTCGTCTCGATTCCGAAGGAACGCACACAATTCTTTTCACTTTACTGAATAGCGGAAATTAAAGCATTGAAGCATATATAAAATATAATGCTGGGAATAGTCCCCATTTGAGACGCATCGGGAATTCTGAAGAGGCTCATCAAAAACATATCTACCACTGTCCTCTTGAAGGTACTCAATGTGTGTGTGTGACACTCTCGACTATATTAAACTGAGCGTGAGTTTCGTGTTTTACCCGCTCGTTTATGGCTCAATCAAAGAGGATGGGATAGCCAAAAGAATTCAATTTGTGAGCAATAAAATTTAGAGAGAGAGGAGGGAAGTTAAACTTAGATGTGCATTCATTTAAAAAAAGACAGTTGAATCTCTATAATTTTGCCAGACTCTTTCTTATATCGTGGGCACGGAAAATTAAGGAATATATTCTCATTTCAAAAAGTATAGCAAATATAAATTTTGATAAAAGAGTAATTTGTTCGAAATGATAGATTAAAATTTCGAGCAAAAACATGGTAAAGAAAGAAACAAATAATTATAATACAGTTGCAGCCAATACCATTGTGTTAATTTATTTTGAAAACTCTGACATTACTAAAGTGAAAAGAGTTAACGAAAGCCTAAGATTCCACAGGGCAACAGTGGTTTTGGTGTCGGAGCTTGTAATGCTGATTTAAAGAACAATTGGGGTGCTGAATCCAATTATGACACTAGTTTTTTCCCATCAGCTATAGTTTTCAAGATATAGATATGTTGTTACTTACGTGGAAAAATCTTCTACATGATGATTTGGGAATATTATATTAATAATTATCTCATTGGCCTACAATATAGAAATATACATAAAACTTATTGACAGTTTATTGAAAATACAAGGAACACCGTAGAGTGGTTATAAATTAGTATAATTATAGATTAATTTAACTTTGAAAATTATTTCCCGGAATATATCAAAATCCATTATCTTTGCCCTAACGTTGGTTTCATTTTTCCCGATTGTGTATGAACACCTCCGTGGGTCTCTTTGTTAGTTTTATGGTTAAACTTTATAATTGCATAGCATTATTTGTAAGTTTTGGGACTATGCATATCTTAAAAGGAGGAAATTTTACCGGACAAAATAAAAAAAAATTATGAATTGCAAAACAAATCAAAAACGACCCAAATCCTCACAAAGAGAAGCGTTTATCGGCTGAGTTTATGCCTTTTAATGGGTTTGCGAGATATTGGATTCGCATCGGGAATTATTGAAGTTAGTTTATGAATAAAAACACCTCTTTAACGGTTGTGGAAATTAAAGATTTCAATTGAGCCAAGTTAATTAAAATTTTTTATCTTTCAGTGTTCCACGTGTAGTATTACCCTTGAGTGCATATAAATGCTATAAATATTCTATGGTTAAATCAAACAATTGAATAATTAATGATGACATGTTTTTAAATATGGAATTTGATTCCAGCGTAAATCATGCCAATAATGAAATCGTAAGTTTAGAATTAAAGTATTTTATTATAATTAATCGCCGGTATTTTTGCATCGTGTTGATCTTATTGGAAAGAGAATCGGCTAACGAGCAGGTAAGTAAATAGAAATGACTAAATGTCTGACTTCATTCCTCAAACATTGATTTTATATTAATTATTGATTTTGTCTCTCAATGTACTCGTACATCTAAAGGTTATGTGCCGTTTTTGGTGGCCTTTGAATAAATAAATATATACCATTAACAAGCGGGTCGCAGTGGTCTAGTGGGTAGAGCATTAGGCTACTGACCGGAGGGTCCCGGGTTCGATTCCCAGGCAAGGCACTTTGGGCACCTTTTTCGGGTACCAGGTCTTCCTGGGAAACCATAACCGGCACAGGGAAAGCATCCCTACCCTGATGTGTGAATATTCACACGCCGTCGGGCTTGGTACATGGGTGAGCTCTACCATCACCTACTAAACCGACCTTCGGGTTGATTACTGTGTTCATGGTTTATACCATTAACAAAACCCAACAACTGGGGCGATGTCTATTTCTGCGAATGTGAATTAATGGGAAGTAAGGACAGCAAAGGGGAAAAATGGCTCACTAATGTGATTGCATATTAATGCGAGTCATGGTGGTGGTTTTAGAAATCGTTTGGTTAATATTAATGTGCCCTTTATTTACTTAAAGATCTTGTTGGTTCCACTGAAATCCCACCATCTTTAAATGGCATTTTTCAAGTGGCTTAAATAGAATGTTGTGTAACCGCGAGTGAAGGCTTTGAAAATATAATAAAAATCAAATTAGAGCTAAAGCACGATGACCCACCATTAAAGGGATGCAATTTTGAGTTTTCCTCTAGGTAGCCGCCAAAATATTCTTCAGTTTTCAAGGATGGGATGAATCAATATCTCGGTGTTCTCAATCCATACATGTAAGAACTGTGGGCACGGGAGCGCTCTTAAAAATCGCACTGAGAGGAAAAGGAGACGAGTACACATGAGTCCCTTACGTTTCTCTCTGGTACCATGGCCTCTGATACATTTGCACGTAACTCTGCTAACCACACAGGGGAGTCAGGCGGATGGTATTTTCTTATCTCATCGTATTTTCCTGATCTATTAGATGGTTTTGGCATTTATTTGAGTAGTGCCAGTGAATATGTTCTTTTTTTCATTTTCTACGATCACCATTGCACGAACGGAAAACTTATTCAATTAATAACAGTAGATGGAGAGCTCTGGGAACATAAGCAGTTAATTGGCAACCATTGAGCTAGAATATTGGTTCCGCGTAGGTACTTCAAATTCACCAATTAGGGAGTGATTATTTCCTCCTCACTCGGCCGACGCACTACGAGTAGAGGGAGGGAATGAGGTGAGGACGGGCGAAGAGCCCTCAGATCCATTCGACTAAACCCTATCGCCCTCCACAAAAACGCTTTTCTCTTCGCTCACATGACATGGAGCGTCACGTTCATTGCGACGTCGGGGAAACAAAGTATAGCGGGCAATTTACGAAGGCTCGAATGCTTACTCTTCTAGCGAGGAGTTTTTTTCCTAGTAATGCGTCAAGACTATCGAGCTATTTCTTCAATCTTACAGCACCTGACCTCATATTGGTATGAATTATATTTAAGGACTTTTATAAATTGTAAAAGTTTACTTCATGGTAGTGCATATATATGTAACATAAAATATGTTCTATACGTCCCAAAAGCTCAATTTCATCCAACTCATGAATACTGCTACATGTTTGACCTTTGAGATACATCTACTCCTCGGATTCGCTGTGAAATCATTTATATTTTGGGATAGCAGGAAAAACATGGAATAAGACCATTTGAAAAAGAGAAATAGTTTATTGAATAAATTTAATACAGCTCGGAACGATTATTTTTACAAACCAGAGGTACGTATCATTAACCAATGATTTGAAATCCACATTGAAATTTGCCATAGCAGTCTTTCTTCCAAGCTGAGAGATGACACTCGCATCGTGTGAAAAATATTTTCTTTACTTGACTACCTGCGGCCGCCAAATATAGGAGGGAAAAATTATTACGTCAAATATTTATGGCCACTTTTATATTAAAAACGAAGTCACCCAAAATTATTTCATATGATAGCGGGATAATAGCACCACTCGGTATAAAACATAGGACTTTATAATTCGCCATTCTTTGTGGGAATAGTTTTAACCATTTCAAGGGAGCTCAGAACTCCAATTCGGTTATTTTTATTTTTTTTTCTCACCAGTAGGAATTACAAGATTAACCCTGAACATAAAATGTTTCCCAATTTTCAATACTAGCAATGTGAATTTATAATTAAATTTGAAATAAAATCATTCGAGTTTCCAGTTAAATTTTTTCCAAGGTACTCGTTCCAATCACCATCATTTTTAAAATCTAATTGCTGCAATTTATTTATTTTTAAAGAAACGGAAAACTCTAAAACTACATCGTTCACGAATGACGTTGAAAACTTTGTAATAGTCTGAATTCTAAATTGGTAATTTAGAATGAAATTTTCGTCCAATTCTAATCCGAAAGAAAGTAACAGGACACCAAGAAGATGGCGTCGGTGGCTGCATCACGGTTAACTGGCTATTTAAAACTTGCATGTGTGTTCTATTGCAAGCAAAAATAAGATTCCTTGTTCATAGTGGCACTTGGTTGCATAAACCCAAGCAATGGGGCAAATCCAGAAGTTACCAAGAAGAAAGAAATGGATGTAATGTAGCCTAAAATGTTCATAGAATTAATTGCGAAATTGTTTTTGAAATTCGTAATTTTTGTTCCTTCGCATATACCTAGTATATCTGATACTCCTTAGTTGTGGAGTTATGGGGTCTCAAACACCTGATAATATGTTGCGTCAAAATACATTACGTAAAATAATGAAATACTTTAAATGAGCATCAAACCTGAACTTATGATTTGATGTAATGAGTGTCATGTGACGTGATTTCGATTCAAAAATCCTTGCGACACTCATTTTTCAGAGTGCAGATAAGCCATAAAATTTATTTTAATGTACATAGGAAAAGATTCTGACTATCGGTGTTCAAATTGCAGTTACGTCAGAAGTTAAGTGGACGTGTAACGTAGTTCGTAGCCTTGATGGAATTCAAAATTTATTTACACTTGAATTGTAAGAGTATCGATGATAAAAGTTAAATGTGCACCGAGGGTAGGGAACTCATGTGGCTGGAATGTACAATTAAACCTTGCTCTTGACAATCTCCGAGAAAGAGATATGGGTTTATATGAATATTTCACCATGACGTTTTCATTGAAATTAATGTAAGCATTGAATGTTTAACATTTCCATGAATACCTGAAGGTATGATATGTTAAAACATTTCTCAAGGAACAATTTCTTAGTGCTTGCAAGGAATATAAATGGTCGAATTGTATACAATTAACCGAAGAATGGTAAATATTAGTAGCTACGTTGAGCAAACTTGACTTCTTATCTTCCTTTTCAGTAAGCTGGGCAGAATCTCCCTTATTTTGACAGAAAGAAAGCTTATGTGCGGTCTCAAAATATCCTTAACACTGAGAAGGGAATGTGTTCAAAGGGATGAAAAACGTTTGTGCAAATAGGTAGAAGCCCCTCTCTGAGCAAAACACTTGGCTAATGAATGGCATGGAAATTAAATCGTTGGACGGCAAAAATCTGAGATAAAAAATAACATTGAGGCAGCTAACAAAAAATGTGCCCACATTTAAAAGGATGATACCTATCCTTATAGGGTAGTAGTCCTTATAGTATAAGGATATCCTTAAAATGATGAGAGATCTTTCTAAGGATAAGGACGTTCCCTTTTTATGAATTAATCCTCTTAGTCTTTTTAGAATTAATCCCGACTATATTTCCACATTTATGTCATTCAGACTGTGTTAATCAAATCAGAATCATGAGAGTGCTGATGACGTTGCCCAGCAAACCATTATTTCTTTAAATGCAACTTTTACTCCAAATTATCCTTTCTTAAATTAATATTAGTTTTCTTAAGTTTGGATTTCCGGTATCCAACAGCAGGATTGACATAACTTTAAATTTTCAAATTGTGGTTGTTGACGACACGTAGATATCAAGTATTTGTTTCGCTGTGTCCAATGATTTTATGAATTAAATTTTACCAATCCAGAGTCTGAAACATTTATTGAGGTACGTGTTTTTAATATTGAAACAGCAATATGTAAAGAATACTGTTGGGATTAATTTTTTACTATATATTAATTGCCATTTATTATCCCTACCCATGTGAAACAATGAGATTACCAGCGTGTTTACTTAAGCCTAGGACCAAGATATCTCAAGCAGTTTATCTTTCCCTTCGTGGGAACATTTCTACCCAAGGTATTTGGATTCTAGCGCAGTATACACGTATGTTATGCGGTGAATAGACTTGTGTTCCAGTAATAAATAGTTTACGTCAGTGATTCCATTCTTCCTCCTTCGTACTCTTTCATGAGGCGATTGTGAGATACGACTTTCTGGTAAAAAAGATCGCGATGGTGGAAATATTTGAGCGACCTGAACCGCTTGTATGCGTAATCAAGATCTGTACACTCCGTTAAATTAAGCATGAGTATTTGATATGAGGATTATTTTCAATTGGGCGTTGGTATTCAAAGCGTTTTTGAATCTTAACATCAATCCTGAGTGAAAGCTTGACTTGCGTAATTGATATTTACAAATTCCCTCATTATTCTTTCCCGTTTATTATCTGGTATTCTTCCATATTTTTTTATCTGCAAATAATAAAACTCTGAGACTTTTAATATTTTTTGGTCTCATTCTCCCCTAATCCAATGAAAAAAAGACTATCTGCCAATGGAACCGAATATCAGTTAACAATCAACTTATTGCTGAGAAATAGAACTGAGACTGTAAATGAGTGTTCATAATATTTTAAGGTCCTGAATGATTTTAGTTATTTATTTTGGATCTAAAAATTTAATCAATATTAATCAATTTAATATTTGTATCAGAAAATTTGAAGTATAGACGCATATTATTACACCTCTATCTTTGTGATAAACCTTAGAATCATATATTTGGCGGGTTATGAATTTAGTACCTATGTTGCGGGAGATTTTTCTGCAATGCAGTGTGTTGAGTATATCATGCACTTTTGGGTGAGACTAAGGAGTGTAGCTCCATTTGCTTATATCGTATTAAGAAATAAAAAGAAATGGAACAATATTTCTGAGGAATGAACAGAACTTAATTATCTTACTTATAATTTGTCGGATTCTTATAATTGCACATTTTTACGATAGCCTGAGCGATATATCCTTAGCCAAACCTTAGCCATTTTGCAAACATTTTCTGCCCTGATCGAGAGTGATTTCTGATCCTAAAATTATGAACCAGTACACAATGAATAGCCTCGCTACCGTATTTCCTTTTCTAAGGCCAAGATATTTCTAAAACCATTTTATTTTTTTAATTAATACGAAAAGAAATTATTGCAAAGAGAAGAACCACTATTTTCACCAATATTCTTTCTACTCAGACATTTTTATATGCAGAGGTGCGAATTCATGCGTGTGGAACTTTCAGTATTTTGAGACAAGATAACTTGTACATTAGATGTGTGAATCTTCTGACCTATCCGTCAACGTTAATCAGATTCATAAGTATAGGATTTGTCAATTTAAAAAGCTGAATATCTGTATTTCGTGTTATTTTAATTCCTACCTCTTATCATTTTCCCATTCCGAAATATATCGGTAGTTTTACACTAAGAAGGATCGGACGGATTCACACCCTATGATTCCGCACATTAACTGTGACCTGTGACCATATATTTTGCATGAAAAAATTACATTTATTGATAAATCATGGAGCCTATTTTATGGAAGTCAAATTATTGAATGTGTCGGATAAAAACCTTTGGATACTTTTTAACCATCGAAATCACTCTTACCGGGTTATAGCATATACAGCCTTCTGTACCAATCTAGGGGATTCTCTCCAATATTTATTGAAAAATATTCTTTGTTCCTTTATGTTAACCTCAAATAATTAGCCAGCCGAAACAGAGGATTCCCGGGAGGGAAGCTTCGCTAGGATGTTACGCCAGTTCTCACTCAAATGACCAGATGTATTTTTAACATGAGTTGGAGGGACTTTTATTCAGGAATTCTTTGAACAAATCTTCTCTGCTCGCATCTATTTTACGGTGAACACGCCCAAGTCGAAATCCAATCGCTTGATTCATATTTTTTAAAGTGATTCTCGTGCAAAAAGAACGGAAAATGGGAAGATACCGCCAATGACCAATTTAAAATTACATGAATGCTATTGGCACCAGATGCAACATTAGCGAACGCTTGTGAGAATTTTCACCTCAACCGATTGATTCACAAATTGGATCTTCGTTTTTCACACAGGCACGTGCTCTGCTAATGAATAGTTTTCCAAAAGCACAAAGATACGAGGCCAATACAATCCCACTCTCGGCCACGCCTCCATTGGTCAATAATGTAACAATTTCAGAGAGTAAAAATCATTCGCCTTGACCGGGATTCGAACCCGGATCCCTCAATATCCGGCCGAGTGCTTTAACCAATTAGGCAACCGAGACGTCCTGTTACACTCTGAAATTTTCAATGGTCAATGCTCACGCAAATCATGAGAAACCGCCCTGCGACAATTGTGCCCAGATTTTTCGTTGCAAATGAATCACCTAATGCTGATTGCTTTCTATTTTTCAACTCTTGACACCTGCCCTCGAGGCGTGCGATAAGGGTCAAATAAAAATCATAACGGGAGGAGGAAGATGAACGGATTGATTGGACGGAGAAAATGAGAAATGAAACTCCCGCAGGAGCCCTTAAGACTGGGCCATGTGTTAGTGTGGCTGCTAAACCAAGTGCTGTGAAAAGGTGAGTGTTTCACCCTTACGTTCGAGCTATGTAAGTTCACACTTCGGTATTGACTCATAGATGAGGTTAACCATCACTACGACATAGTTTAACTACTCCTACTAATGTCATTAGTTCCACATTCCTCTACAGCTTATATCCTTTTCCCACTTAACTACAGCACCGTTCTGCAATTCGAACTATTAAAAAAATGTATACAAATGCAAAGACTAATCAAAGTTCTATGCACAATTTACCATTAAAGTAGGTTGAATTAGAAGGTAGAATTAGTAGAATAGGTAGTTATATTAGAATTAGAATAGTTATATTAGGTAGTTTATATAGAATTAGTAGTTTTATTTTGATGAAAGAGTGGCTTAATGTATTGAGTAAATACCTTTTCCTTATTTATGTTCTTTAACATTTTTATTCTAATGTGATGATTGAGTTATGGAGTGCATGTCTGGACCAAAGAATCCCTATAAAAAGTTGTTAATGTTATTTTCTAATCATCCATTTTATGTACCTACCCTTTCCTCTATTGCCTCCACCAAAAACGAATGAATGAGCAGAAATATTTCGTGTTTTTTCATGGGGATTTTGAAAAACCACTCGTACTTTCGTCCTCTCCATTTCACAAAACTATTTCCCATAAATCCGGATATTTTACCTTATGCGTGAGGATATTATTTGAAGACGTTTCTCATCAAAATAACTTTCATCTTGAACTCTCTTGTCTCTACTACCGACATTTCACCTAACAAATACCACGTTTTCTTTTCCAGTAACGCAGATGTTTTCACTGTTTACGGCCAAATCTGTATTAATTCGAAAAAATATTCCTCAAACCACACTGTCGTAAGTCTATGAGTGCTAGCGAAGAAAGCCACAAGACACAAGCTAACCCAGAACTTCATGCTTTCTTATTTCGCCTAGGATATGTTCAGACATTTTCATTCTGTGGGATTACATTATTTCTATAAATAAAGTTCTCCGAATTAAATATTTTCAAGCGTACGCAAGTTTCAAGCCCCATTGCACAAAAAACACGTGATATTGTTAGAGACGATTGATATTTGAAAGGCAAGGCCGTGGTTTCTGTGGGCTACATTCGACTCCGAAAGGTGTCAGATGGTGTGCTCTATTCTAGTTTAAACTCAACCGGGTTTTCTTTTCAAACGGCACTTATAGCCACTTAATGAAGTAGGACTGGGTGAGTATTTAAATTTGGACTTGATGCTCACGCATATTAATTCCAACTGAGTCAAGCGGAGAAGAAAATAAAATTAATCCAGATAATTAGGGCCGAGGGTGAGGCGACTTGATTCGTAATCCCAACTCATTGAATCGGACCTTCCAGACAAGAGCACTAGATGGAGAGTCAGCTTGGAGAATGAGAAACAGTGAAGAGATACAAGGTTGCTCATTGCGGTTAGTGATTTTTAACATGGCGAGGAAATAATGCGGGAGCTGTGAGGGCATTTAAAGTAATAGAGGAAGTAAGTGCGGAGCTGATTAAGCCGGTAAAACTTTGTGACGACACTGAATCAATTAGAGAGAGAGAGACACACACAGTCAGCTGTAGGGATCTAAAAGGAGGTGATTATTTATCACCGGAACTTACATTGAAGATTTAAAGAAATTATTAGTCAAGAGTTTGATCTGGATAGTGGCGTCGTACACTTCCAAACATCCTGCCCTTTGAGGAAAGAAAAGTACAGCAAGGATACCTTTGGCATTTCTCAGACAAGATGATGAAAATTAGGACGAAAGTGAGCAAAGCAATCAAAAGCGTGTTCTTGGAGAGGTAGAGGGAAAAAATATTGAAGGAAATTCGGAGAAGACAGAATATAAAAGGAAATTACTGTTGAAGAACTGGAATGCAGAAAACTATAATTAGACGGTGCAAGAGAAAAATAAGATATATTTCAGATGGTATGCATGGAAGTAAAAAGAGGAAGAACAATCCAATAAAATCTAAGACCTTTTTCATTTTTTTTCTGTTTAGCGCCTAAACCAAGACATTTAACAATCGATTTCAGGAAGGCTAAATATAACCTCTCATTGTAAGAATAAATTTAATGAAATTAATATTTATTTCAAGCAATAACTGAATTTGACGGTTGTGAATGTATGGAACACATCATTCCGGAAGTTCTCTATGACCCAAGCACGCCGAGCGATGTTGAAAAGAAACTCTCCAATTCTGCACTTCAAAATCCATTGTCACTCAAGACCACGGTTACGCTACCGTGAAGCATCAACAGGATTTACATGCCAAACTCAATTCCATTCTAAAAATTGCAGCACCAGTATCACCCGGATTTCTCTAAATATACCCGAGGTTGCTGCACGGTAGCGGAACCATGGTGGTGAGTGATAATGAATTGTTAAGCATAAAATCACAGAGTTTCTTATTGACATCTTGAAATATGGAGAAATTCCACGTAGTTGAGGCTAAGAGAGTATCCAAGACCTAAAAGCATTAAAATTTTCACTTTTAGCAGTGCATAGCATCCGCCTGACTTGAAATCCTCCATTACTGCTGCTATGGCTAATCATGTTTACTCAATTACTCTCCACAGTTTCTGAAGCAAAATTGATTTCTCAAGTTACGCCATTTTCAAGTCAAGGCAATCGAAGGTACTTGAGGTGACAGCTTCTATCGGTTAAATCTAGCCCATAAACGGGCAAGAGAAAAATTGCTTTCAGAAAATAGACGAAATACACTAGGGTGTGGAAGATGTAGTAATTTGCTAAGCAACCATGGTCTCTTGCATTTGAATGAAACACATCCATTATTGAATCAATAAATTTAGTCTGTAAGTTTCCTGGTACTGTTATTGAATTTTTAACAGTGTTTAACTTTTCTAACGAAGACTGTAAACCAGATTTTTTTCAAAGTTAAAAGTTGTTAAGGTGTAGAAATTTCATTGGTTGTGCTGCCTTTCTTTTTTCCTTGTGAAATTTGTAACTCAGCGTGTTACCTTGTAAACCCCCTTTATCTGCCCCCAAGATTTGTCAGATTTCATGCCATTCTTCAGAAATGTAATTACATTGCTGCATAAATTTTGTTGTCTTATTATCAATATATACCAGCCGACTGAAATAAATTACAAATTCTCTAATGCTCTCTGGTGCTTTTTCTTAATCACTGAATATGATACACTTCCATTCTACCCATTCCTTCTATCGGAACAACCAAACATTTCTCTCTGGTTTTCCGTCAACCCGTCCGCAACGGCAGAGGCGAAGCGCGTTGACCCTCGCGGTTGCAGAAATTCTTTCCGTTTCCAATCGGATGGCTCCAAGCACCCTTTTCCCCAAAGCCTGCCTCCTTCCCTGCCTCCCACCATCCCCCGTTCCTCCCGCTTTGCCGCTCCAGTCGCCAGCGCCATCGGAAACATTCCCTTTAAAGCCATCGATCGGGTGGGACGGGATAGCGCGGCGGGATGAATGGCTTAAGAGAGGGAGACATCCCGCTCGCTGGCACCCCTGCGCGCACCCCTGGCGGCGGCGGATGCTCAATGTGAGCTGGAGGGGATGGTGCGTGGGGGGAGGGAGCGCGTGGGCGGGGAAGGATGGAAAGAGAGAGTCCTTTCGCCTCCGCGCGTATTCGATCCCGTAAATATATGCCGCCGTGTCCCCGCGGCCCTCTCTTGCCTCACACCCTTCACTCCCACCCTCCTACCTTTTGACGCATTAACTCCTTGCACCCGATCGAGAGGGAAGAAGAGAGAACAGAATGGTGGACTTGATCGATATCTAATCGTCGCAACGCAAGCGATGCATCGCCAAGTGGTGCACGTATTCTATTTGCTTAGTTCGTTAACCTTGCAGTCTCCGCCAGCCCCGACTCTAAGGGATCAAAGACACAGAGACTTTTTTATTTAAAACATCAATTTCTTCAACGGCGATTAAACAGACGAATTTTCCCCAAGGATATTACTTTACTCTGACATGACCCTCGCACTCATTTGGATCTTAGTGGTGCTCTCACATAGGAAGCGATGAAAGAGCAGCTGGAAATATCCCAAACAGAAGATAGATCGGGCAATAATGTGTGGCAATCAAATTTTGAGATTTGATCATATTTTATTGCTATTCCTTTTAGTTTATAAAGAAAGAAATCGATATTATGCATTACATCTTCCCATCTTCTACGCTAAGTTTAGTGTATTTTCCTTCCCATAATATGCCATATCCTCGACTACGTGTCTGGTGAATAGACCCGTCAATTTAATGGATTTAACAGTATACAATAATATAACACTGCGAGTATCCGTGCTATTTGTAATGATTTGGTATTATCCAGAATTTTGTCGACTGTGATTACTTTTCAGCATGAGGCCGAATGCTCGAGGGTGAACAGGCCACTCAGGCCTATATCGCCCCGGAATTGCGGAATGTATAACGAAATTCCAACACGCTATTTTGAGTTTGGTGTCTTTTTCTGCTTTCCATCAGTTCATAGAAGAACTTCTGCTACATAAGAGTAGAGGCAAAGGTCGGCAGACGCGTCTCCAACAATAGAAAGGGGACTCCTCTGTTATCTAGATGTTGAGAGATTTTATTTTAAGCAATGACGTTAGTTAAGCAAACTTTAACAGAAAAATAATGACTTATTGACGAGACAAGGTGCCCAGTTGATATTAGTTTGGCATAAAAATGATTGTGTTACTAAGAAATTCAATATATTCGAACGTTGGATAAAAATGTTCTAAATATTCCTTAAATTTTTAAAATGTTTTTTCATGAAAAACTTTTCAATATGTTTCTCTTTGACTCCCTCTTTCTGAGAAAAAGGAATATCCTCGCAAAAATGAATCATGTAACGTGATATAGAATCAATTTGAATTAGGAATGTAAATTTGCACTAACCACCTCCTTCTTTTGCAGGATCATGTAACTCACACAGAAGTGGGATTCGCTCGAGTGGTTGTGGCTGCCAAATTGATGCCAATCCAGACGACCCAGGACAATACAGGTAAAATAGTATGCGTTTGAATGTTTTAGTTCTTTATTTAACACCAAAAAGATTAAGTATTTATACAGTTTTTCAAAACCGTAGCCATTTCTCTCTGTAAACAAAATGATTCAAAAAGGAAAAAGCCAAGAGGACCTTGAATAAAGACTCAAAATTATCGTGGGAAAATATCACCACTAAATAATATTTAAAAGCGCAATTTCTTCCATTAGCACTCTGAGCTTTTCAACGTTACCACGTCACCAAGATGTGTTCTCTAAGTTCTAAACACAGTCCCTATTTACGAAAATAGTGTAATGGGGCGGGGATGAATTCTGGCACATGGGGATTCAGGCGTGCAGAGAAGAGGCGGACCCCGAGTGGCCGGGAAGGAGTGCTTATTTAAAGGCGTGCGGAGAGAGATGACACGAGGAAGAGGGAGTTGCATATTCCGCGATGATGTTGACATAGTATGCCATTGTATTCGATACATAAGTTCTTACACCCTTCACCACATACCCCCGCTATTGTTGCATATAATGACTATATTATCAATTTTAACCACAATTGATGACGAGAATTTAACGCTCAAACACGTATAGTGACAATTAAAAATTAATACTTAGATTTTCCTTGCAATATCTTTCCATACTTAAGATGGAATTTCACCTAGCCAAGGCCTCTAACCAAATGTACGGGAGTCTCGCTCAAAATAGATCATAGGCTCCGAATTAATCTTTTTTTAACCGTAGGAAATTCTAAGGAAATCTCGTTTGTTATGAATTACTCTGAATTGAATCATGAGTGAACTGTGGCATATTTTATAACTTGAAACCTTAATGACAGCAGAATTTATTCTGAAAATAATGAATATTTTCCTAGGAGATCTGCCTGCAGACCGCCGATACTGGATTTTCTTCACCTAAATATGAATGCATAGAAAATAAACATTACGCTTAACTATTTATCATATTTTTGTTTTATTTATAAAGCAAGACTTTAATGCCATTCCGTCCTACCCTGAAATGTACAATATGCGAATTTATAAATGACCTCGCGACAAATGTTAAATTAAGAGACTTTACACTAAAACGAGGTCTGACTAAGAGTCCCTCCCTGCTAATTCCTCTCTGAACATCAAATGAATACACGAGACGTTGAATGCATACGCAATTAGACCACAGTCCTCGATTGCGAGGTTTGAACAGTGGGAACAGTGAGAAATTCTATTTCAAGGAGCGCTGTGGATTTACCTTTAATTCGTCAGCTATTTATTACCGTTCCAATTCAAAAGTTTCCAAGCGCGATCTTGCGGTGGAATAAAGTCGAGTTTCCTCCTTTTCCATCCTTCGGGGAATTCACCGTGCAAAGCCATGCCCCCACCCCGGCCAGCCACCGAGCCGCGCACATTTTGTTTTGTTGGAGACATTTCTAGCCAATCGCGAGGACTGTGAGAGAGTCTGAGGGAGTAGCTTATCCTTCTCCAGTCACGAATCACCCGCCCTTCCTTACCTAATTGAAGACAACGAAGGGAATCCCTTGAGACGCAGGGCGGGCGATGAAGAATTCTATACGCCGCCTCAGACTAAGGACATGGAGGGAAGTTTTACCAAGAGTGCAACCTGACTCCAGAGTGGAACTTTACGCTCGGATAGTTCCTTTAAAGTTAGACTAATCAATTTTTTCCGTGGACAAAACGATATAAAACATTTCGAGTGCTATTTTTTGTTATTTGGTTAGGAAAGCGAAACATTCAGGGTCTGTCTCATAAATATGTCGTATTTTTTTCGGCGTCTTTTTCGACTCAAAAGGCGTTATCCACAAAGAGTCTGTGCATCGGAGACCAACAGTGAACCGTCAGTTTCACGTGGAAGTCCTCGAAAGGCCGCAGAAAACAGTACAACACGTCAGAGAGGAGATGTTTGCCAACTGAAGTCTGCACCATGACAAACGCACCGGAGCCTGGCCCATCCCGTACCGCCTTCGTCGTGATCGAGCACCTGGCCAAGCAAAAGGTGGCAATGATGCCCCAGCTGTCCTACAGCTCCAGTGTGCCACCAATGGACTTCAATATGCTCCCTAGAATAAAAAGGAGCTTAAAAGGCAAACATTTAGGAACGCTGGATAACATCAAATTAGCCGGGACGAGGTTCCTGCCGAAAATTTCCAGGGAGGGCATCGAGAACGGTAGCGGCGCTGGTGCCTTTATGCATCGATGACTCGGAGCATTGGGGTGCTGTTTTGAAGAAATTTAGTCATTTGTACATTGATTTGCCATAAATATTTTCCCCGAATTTATTCTACTCATTTTTGGGAGAGACCATGTAAGGATGCATGCAGCTACATTTGGATGATGAACACGGAAGAATTTTGGATCGAACTAAAGCGTTCAGAGAATTGACCCCTTTAGTTCTATATTTTTACGCCCTGATATTTATTTAGTTTGCAGAAGAACCTTTTTGTTGATACTTTTTCTGATTCTATGCACGTATCTTATTTAAACTGAAGTTTTCAATACCTTTTGTTTACCTAATTGATAAAAATCGGAACTATATTTGTCTCATAAAAGCCAACAGTCGTGTGTTATAATTTCCCACGTTCATAAAAGATATATTTCATACATCTGTTTCATAGTTATGCGTCGACCACCTTCCCCAAGAGGCGAGGGATCTTTAATGAATGAAAATATAAAGATTATCATTACAACGGTATTACGTCCATTCATTGCCAAGGTTGTACGTTTGAAATTAAAACGGCAATTTGGGTGATGAATTAGAGAATTAATATTTTGGCCATTCAATAACTGTGAGCATTAACTCCAATCCTCAAAAAAGGGCATTTTCTTAATCTCGAGGCGTAAATTTAATGATACTTTTTCTAAAATATTTGATAGTTTTGAGACCGAATGTTTCCCTTCGGTAACAGGAGCTTGTCCTAAAATGTTCGCGTGTTCATATCTTTAATATGATCCAGGTGGACAAATGCCACGCTGAAGAGTTTCTGCTTCGATATTAGTATTAGTCAGGAATTACTTTCGCCTTTTCGAATTAATATTGGGTTCGTTTAAATTCTTCAATAGTTCCAAGCGAGTGTACTATACTGTGATGACGTTTACCGACGAATAAATAATTTACTCAATGTCCTTGGATAAACAGGATAAAAATAGATAGCTCGGAAAATTCTTGAAGAAGCAATGAAAAGTACGTAAGAGTTTTCTAAATAAATTCGCGCGATTGAACGAATAACTTGCAAGGAAAGCTGGTGCAAATTGCCCGCAAGCTTGGGCAACATATCAATATCGGGAGTCGAATTCCATCATATGCAAAGCAGTGCTCAATTAGTTCACTTCAAAAGTTAGCATTTTACATAAATGACTCTTTATGCAACTTCAATTATTTAAAAATTATATTTTGTCGATTTAATAGGTGTTTAATGCGGAATCTTACCAATCCATCGTTCATGCGGCTGAAATTATCCAACAAAAGAATCGTTTGTAAAAGTAATCATTAAGGAAAATCCATTCATATTTTATATGGCTTGTATGACTCCTTTGGAGAGCAGAATTTTACATTTTCGATGATAAAGTTTCATAATTTTTAGATTTTTGATCTGACTCTTGAATACACGGGTATTACTCTAAACTTTGACCATCGCTCATTATTATATAAAATTAAAATAAAACACTGCGATTACCCAAATTATTATTGGACACAACGTGCCCAATACGATCCGAAGAAATCACTAATATTTCGTTTCCCAGAGTATCAGTCATTCCTCCATCATTCAAAGTTAGATTCATACTATCGATCCGTCATGATCTCTCCCGTACTATAGCAGTGAAAGCGAAAAATATCCATTAAAAGATAAAGCATACGTATTTATAACTGTTTCGAAGGTTATCTTAAGTTTTACCGTCATACCTTTGAATTATGATTACGATCATCAACCAAACGCAAAAAAGGGAATTTATATGGGGATACATGGATATATATATATATATATATCCAAAACCTATCTTACCAGGTATATAATAAATAAATAAATATATATATATATATATATATTTTGGGTCGCGGTAGTCCAGGGGTAGAGCGTTGGACTACTGATTGGAGGGTCCGGATTCAATTCCTGGGCAAGCCTCTCTGAGCACCTGCAGCTCCATCGAAGCTTAGTGATTTTTCGAGTACCTGGTCTTCCTGGGAAATCATAACCGACACAGGGAAAGGAACTGCCCCCCCCTATCCTGATGTGCGAATTTCACACGCCCTCGGGCTTAGTACTGGGTGAACTCTACAATCACCTGCCAAACCGACCTTCGGGTTGATTACTGCATGTGTGTGTGTGTGTATATATATATATATATATATATATATATATATATATATATATATATATATATATATATAAACTTAGACAGTTACACACAGCACGAGAACACTGTAACTGTCTAAGTTTTTTTTTATTCAACACTTCCGTGTTACTTCGAAGAAATTATCTATATATATATATATATATATATATATATATATATATATATATATATATATATATATATATATGGGTCGCGGTGGTCTAGTGGGTAGAGCGTTGGACTACTGACCGGAGGGTCCCGGGTTCGATTCCCGGGCAAGGCACTTTGGGCACCCGCAGCTCCACCCAAGCTAGTTGATTTTTCGGGTACCAGATCTTCCTGGGAAACCATAACCGGCACAGGGAAAGGAACTGGCCCCCCTACCCTGATGTGTGAATATTCACACGCCGTCGGGCTTGGTACACGGGTGAGCTCTACCATCACCTACTACACCGACCTTCGGGTTGATTACTGTGTTTATATATATATATATATATATATATATATATATATATATATGCATATACATACATACACACACACGAGACGAGTATTCAAATGAATTAAGTTTTCTTGCCTGAGATACATAAAGTTAAATTTAGCGATTTACTATCAAAGAAATTTGTTGCCTTCATGCAAAGTCATCCTATAAGTCTTGAAGCCACTTTCCGGTACACGAGTTCGTATCCATTTGAGAAGAGAATGATAACGAAGCCTGTAGGTTCAGCCTAAGGCGTGCGGTGTAGAATCGAGCATAACAGGCGGAAGACGGAAATACCTCAACGGAAGTGAAGAACAGGTCGCGTACTAGTATGGTCCACGCTGGGGAGATCCGTAGGGTGAGATGTTATCGGGGAATGGTGGGCACACGGAAGGGGGGATCAAACATGATCTCCGTCCCCGTGAACGGAGAGCATTGTACTAACAACAAAAGCGGAAAGAAGGAGACTTGTAAGTGTGAGGGAATGTTTTGGCTGAGAAAACCGTGAGCGTATTGGAAACGTTACCCACCCACGCCTCATTTCACGTATTATTCATCTATCCAGACGATTCAACTGAAAATAATATGATGAATCAATTTAATTCTCATTATTTAAACCAACAGTTAAAATTAATATTCCACAAATAGAAATGAATTAAAGGTCAAAATAATAGAATTCCTCCGATCCCTTTTTGTTTTCGAAGGTTTTTCGGATGCCGAGTGAAATATCGACTCTGGGTGTACGAACCAAAAACTAGCCACAGGAATGGCAGAAAAATATTTCCATCTCGTTTAAAATACGAATATTCTGGTGACATCAGCAACGTAAAAAGCTGAGCCAAGATTATTTTTATCTCCTGCGATATATTCCATAATAGGAATGACAAGTGAGACGTTATTTGTCGGGCACGCAACTTGATCAATAAAATTATGCCGAGTAAAAACTGCTTCCTCCTATTACTGCACCCTTCCGGGGAGTATTTTTGGCAATGTAGAGCCTATATAACTGTTAACGACAACAACGTGCCTTCCCACGTTGTTCTTCCACTTCCAAGCCCTGACTAACTGGTGGCGATTTGTCGCAAAAAGAAGAGAGAGCCACGAGAAACTCTGTACTTATAACGAATTCCGAGTGGGATGACTCAAGCTTTGAGCCCAATGTCAGAGGAATGGGGCCGGCAAAGGAATTCATCGATCGGGAACGAAAATAAGCGTTGGGAGTAATATACGGAGCATGCAGCGGACATCACGAGGACAACTTTAGTCGCGGGAAGACGGTAAGAGGGGAAAGGCACTGCTACCAACGTCTGGCTATATCATACAAGATCGCCGCCGCTTTTCTCTCATGTGACTCACTCGAATGATTAGTCTTCTGAGATAAAACAATTCCCTCTGCTTGTCAGTAAACGTATTTCTTTCAAAGCCTAAATTATGGCAGATTAGTGTCTTTCTGCGACTGCCCATTGTGTTTCTATTTTTACGTGTCTTTTCCCTGCTTTGCGGGGGGTAGAACAAAGCTGAAGGGAACAAAAATCGATCCGTTGGCACAGAAGTGCGGGGCTCGTTAAAGAGAAGCTTTATCCAGATGCTTCCAATCCCACATGAAACTGACGGCAACGTTCATGGAAATGGTTTCTCAGGGCTTACGACTGTATACCACCGGAACTGACATTGTTTCTAAAATGAGACAATAATGAGAGTTTATCATTATAAGCATGGCGTCTAATCTAATCGTAGCATGCGTCGCTCCATCTAAAACCTCATTTACATATATGAGGCGATTTCATTTTTAGCCTCCTTGGACAATAGCTAACAGTATACTCCGAGGCCATTTTTTTCGTATCGTACCTAGGCATAACTCTTCAAGTCATGGGCACTATTCTTTTGATGTGCGACCTTTTCATTGCTTATGGCTCAGTTAAGGAATTGGTACTCGGAGATGAATGAACACGAGAGATTTTACCTATACATGAAAATTGTGCTCGCCTACGACTGGATTTAGACTTTTTTTGTGAAAAGCGATTTTATCACCCTGGCCTAACATGAAGTTTTTTACGCAATATTTTACCAGTGGTTTCGAATTTAAATTTCGTATCAGTTTTTGCTTTTATCATGAATCATTAGTGTTACGAGTTACAAGATTTAGAATTAGTTTATAGATCGCAGAAGATGAGTTGTATTTGTGGTACTCAACAAAGTATAACTAAGAGTTATCTCCCAAGCTTTAATAAAGTGGCTTTTTGCGAAGGTTTTTACATTTCCTGTAGATAATAACGCGTTCCAAAAATAACAGCTAAGCAAGTGATTAACATAGTATTAAGTGATAACAACACTTGATACATTCACGATTTTTTATTAACACTACTGAGATTAGTGGTGTTATGAAACTCTACTTCAATTTTTATGCTTCTTCCAATACCTGACGAGTATCTTTAAGCATCAGATAGTATGAAAGATATAATGGAAAAAATCGTTAAGGGAGCATCTATGAGAAGAGGAAGGTTCTACAGCTACTTCGGGGAAGAGTCGTTGTTGGAGAGACAACCCTGACGTATAAAACTACGCATTACCACGACCCAGGCTGTAAGAAATCCACATCTGACTGGCCTCAAGTCAGTGATGGGGAATTGAATCAAAGTTTCCGTGCGTTAGGAGGAACACACACCTTGGAGGTACTCTGGCTAATGGCTAATTTCCGCTAAGTCAGCTCACCTATGCGTTATGCCTTTATAACACTTTTCGCTAACGTCACCGAAGACGAAATTTATTCTTACCCGTGGTTACTCGGTGATGCGAGAGTTTCGGACCAATCTACGCTTCAAGTTCCCATGTTAGTCCCCGCACAGCTGTAGTCCTACCGCACATACATTTATCGGGACCACGACTACGTAAAATACTCGTATAATAAAGCTATCACAATTTTGGTGAAAACCTTATTCTACATCAGCTGCACCAGCACTGCAGCATTCTTGAATGTCCGAATTAAATTCAAATGGATAACGAACACCACATTTTAATATTACTTTCCGAAAAATAATACCACAGGTATGCAAACCAAAACATTTCATTCAAAGGCCATGTACGATTAGCATATGTATCATCGCTATGATTAATCCAGGATCGATATTAAAATTAAATTTGAATTAACCATCAAGTCAGACGAACACCATGCACCTGGATCCCGGACATATGGCCAGCATTAAAGACAGCTTTTTGAATATTTCAGATCGCACAGGTATGCATGATACTAGATGCACAATTTCCAATCACAAAAAATCCACCCGACCTCTAGTAATCTAAAATTGATGATTCGCCACTGGCGAATCCGGTCTTGTTTGATTTAAGCAAATTTTAACAAAAACAGTAGACATACCTGTGCGTTATGCTTAAAAGTTGCATGAAACCCTTCCAAATGTTTCAGCTAAGGTAGAATTGAGGAGCAGATTACACTTTGGTTATACAATAAAGATACTTGATAATTAAAGACTTAAAAAGATAAGACAATGGAAATGAACTGACTGATGTGTAGTGTTCTATGACAACTTAGCTGAAATCAAGATAGCACATCAAGTCTTGTTATAGGAACAGGAAAAATTGCAATAATGGATGAATAAAATTGATATTTGGTAAAAGGGAAGTATATTCTTTTTCTCCCGAAAATTCATCTTCCAAAAGACCGTGTACCAGAACGTTGTTGCATTTAATCAACAATTCTGGAAATATGCTCTGATATCCTATAAAGCTAAGATAGTTTTAGTAGAAAAAAGGTTCCAGAGAATAAGAAAAAATTGCATTTTAAATTCCAAAGTAAATTTCCATGTTCCAAAGTTCAGCCTTATCGGCGTATTAATGCAATAAATGCTTTCCTCTAATTATACACCAACAGCATTCACCCCAAAAGAAGACAGGACTGGATATGGCGTTGTATTGAAGTTTTTAATATAAAATTAGAGTAACATGTAACATGTACTACTGATATTTAATGTTCATTACATTATAAACCAACTCAAGCAACGATACATTTCATGAATAAACGTATGATGGGTGGCTAATAATCATTTTTGTTTTGCACATAAATTCATATGAGTTTGTGGCAATCCCTTGAAAATTAAAAGTGTAAATAAACGAAACAACCGATATAAATAATGAAATTAAGATTAAAATTTAAATTAAAGAGCATCACATAAATATCATACAAACACACAAATCTATGTGTAAGATACTGATTTCACTTTAGAGTAAAAAATGGCTCAAAATTCACCTATGAAATGACAAATAAACAAGAGAGCCTTAAACTGATGTTCCGCACTGTACATCAGTGTCATGGTGAGATAAAAAGATAAAATGAAGGATTAAATGAGAACTCAGGAATTAATCTCTTAAAATCAATAAAAATGGGATCAAATACAATTTTATTTGAGAAGACATGAATAAATAGAAAACCTAATCTCATGTCTAACAGTAGGAGAAACCAGAGACTTAAGTAAATATTCAAACACATATTTATTAAAATATTAATACGTATAGTCATTAATCCTTGCTTACAAGTATTTACAACAAGTAACCAATTATGCAAATATGGAAAAATATAGAATAGGATAAAGATAGTAAGAATGTACACATTTTAGACATATTGGTTGTAATGCGCAACAGTCCAACATGTACGTATATTTTCAGGTATAATTTGATATCAAATGGTAACATGATTTTTCCTTCCTGATTCAACATAGTTATTGAACCACACCCATGGTTATATGCACATTTTTGGGATAGCAAAAATATTGAAGTGGATACTTGACATAAATAAACAATACGATTGGGGAAATTTTATGTTAAGCCGTTTTATCATATACGTAAACTTCTACTTCATTAGCCAATTAGGTCGTCCAAAACGGTGTTATAATAAGAATAGCATTATCTTAAAACCCCCAAGCGTCACAATTAGATTCAAAAGCAGTTCTAGATGCGAGTTTGTATTCCAACTAAGATACGTCGATATAAAGTCTTCAAAGAGATATTTTCTGAACTTACTTCCCACAATGTAACTCAAAGCTCCTACACCAAATCTGCATAAATGTGACATTCTTAAAGATATTTTGAAAAAATTTTAAATGAACAGTGACAACACGCCATCCCAAACACGCTTCACATCGACTTCATTTTAAGTTACGTAAGCTTTTTAGCGAACACAGAACGATATTTAGGCCGAGAAAATTGAGTAGGGACACCAAAACTACACGCGGTCGGCACGTACATTAGACTCATTTCTATACATTCACAGAAAGAAAACATCATTAACAACATTAGGTAATACGAGTGCTAAAGAGACAAAGTAACCCTCGTGGCTTTGGTATTTTCACATCCTAATTACTTCAATGGAATGTAATGATAGCAAAATAATTCCATGGAATTATTCACAAATACTTCCTTACTAGTGGATTGGGTTGAGGAATGTATTAACTTAGACAATCAACAAGTTGGAGGAAATGTTGTTTTAAATACATGAAAGAGATGAATAATCCAATCTCGGTTATGGGGATGTCCATTCTCCATTTCACTTCACTCACGAAGTACCGAGATACGAAGTATGAGATCAGTTATAAGCGTTACGTATTCTTTTCGAGTATATACGAAGTAGCACCCCTTATCATTCCATGGCAACACTCGATATTGGTGATAGGCCTGATATCGTTGTAGTCGCCGAAAGATTTGTAGCACATGGCATGGCATATAGCATACTCGTAGACATGATCAAAAGTAACCGCTCAAAAAGACTTGAGCTTCGAAAAGTGAACCGCTCGTGGCAGCCTTTTTAATTACTATTCACTCTATTTCTTCAATTAATATCATTTTATGGGCGCTTTTAACAACAAGGCTTTTATGTGTCGGAGCAGTTGCCTTCTCGGTGGAGACACTAGGAACCTTCCCCATCAAGCATTGGCTTCATTTTCAACGGAGTATATCGCTACTTCTTGGCAAAGTTTGTTGCTACGCAACTATCGGCGTAGCGGACGAAAGTTAAATTCACTCTCTCGTCTGCCTCATCTCAGATGTTCCCGAATGTCACCGTTCACTTTCAATCGACGTCACCACTGCCGATGTAGGACTCAATGCTCCGGCTGCGAACAAATCCAGTGTGTGGCATCACAGAAGAACAGCTTTTTAGAGAATAGCCGTATAAATTCTTAAACTGGTTTTCCATAGATGAAATAATGGCTTCTGTTCTATGGCCAGGCCGCAACATCTATAAATCTTAGATCCACTCACAAAACATTTGCTAAGCAATCTTTCTTAGAGGAGTTATACATCATTCATAGAACACCATATTATCATACATTATTTTGGATGGCACTTCTGCGGAGAATATTAACATTTCCTTGATGGGATTTGCAGTACAAAACTCATAGATATGCACTAATTCACACTTCCTTTATCACATCGATATAACTCTCTCTAAGTCCTTGCTCAAAATTAAATTAGTTATATTTTCTTCAACTTTCGTTTGCTTTCAATTTCTTGTGCGAATAATGATGTAAAATTTATACTTATTTACATCTCAAAATGTTATTGTTGTGTAAAAATGCAGTAAATCAATATTGAAAAATCACCTTTTTCGAAATAACTTGTAAACTCTAAATTTCCTCTGCTGGGTGTCCTGTTGCTAGAATAACTCTTTTATGCTATTTCCCGCTTCTTTTATTCAATATAGGTATTTTTAAAATCCAATCAACAGAAGTTGATTCACTTTTCCCGTTTCAAAAATATTATTTGTTAGAAATCGACCGAATAAACTCCCCAGAATACTTTTGGAACATTGGAGAGACCGATGATGATTCACAACCTCATACAAATTTATAAACCAGTACACAAGTTAGTTTCACTGTAGTCCATCGGATAAATCTACTTGTAGACTATCGAAGAGACTATATCAGACCAAATTCGTATAAAAATATCTTTCCAAGGATTTCGGGAGTGCTTCTGCTGAAAAAATTGGTATACTTCTTAGTTACACACGATGCTTCCACATCTCCACACTCGTGACTTCTAATCTGTCCGAAAATTCTTTACATTTGTCCTACTTGAGTATTTGTTACCGAGTTATATAATTCCGACACTACTTTCTTAAAAAATGTTCTTCAAATGCATCACCACTATTAACAATATGGTCTATAAATCTCAAGGATATACAAATGACCGCTTTGACTTTGAATCAGGGCTCACACTATCCAACAGCCACTTGATAGACAAAGCGTACAAGACATCGAAAAATAGATGAAGCATTTTCACAGGAACATTAAAGATGACATCTTCAAAGTCTAGTGGTTAGTGCCATTCCAATATTTCTCTTTTTTGCTTCCTCAATATGACACCACTTATGGAAAAGCACAATTTTTGGAATCCATACATAGCCTCTCATAGCGTTCCTTAAGATGACTCTGCTCCGTCCGTACTACCGTTTGGGTGCACGCCAATTGAAGTGGCCTCTTCAACTTCGAGTAAGAACAAGTGCATTTCACGCATTAAATAACTGAGCTTCATAGTGGACGATTACTAGGTCACATGCTCCTCACAACCTCGTAAATGTTTTATTTTCGTTACACAATTTCATTATTCAACCACCTTGAGCATTTCTGGTTTTAACCATCTCAATGAACTTAACACACAACACTTCATCTATCTGCATATACTCTCCAACAGCAATAAATATTGCACTATCAATCCCAACCATGCTTCTAGTTTCATCAAAGTGCAACAGTGAGCATGAACATTTATATAATCCTTGAGCATATATTTTTGCAAACTTTCCATTACGTAGCACCAAAGGAATGTTAGCTTCCCTGCCACACGTTAATACTCATGACGGAGGTTTTGGGAATAAACAGTATATGACTAGTAGGATTTGAATGAATAAATACTGCATGAATGAGAGTAAAATTTGCGGAGTAAAAACTGAACTACCATCACCTTCCTCCCTTCTTGTGGAATATAATTACCACACAAAGTGAGTTGACTGTTTTTTTCTTAGAGTGAGTTTGGCCGATTTCAAAACCCCTAATTATTAGGTAGGAATGTATCAAATGAGATTAAGTGAACTGTCCCCCCTTCATAAAAAAACTTACTTTTTTCAATAAGTCGACCAAGATGAGCCCCCATGACTTGCCAAACGGAAAAAATACTTCCACCATCACTGTAAGCACCGCCTTCCGTCTCTTGCCAAATTTAACATTAAGGTTCATGGACCAAATCGAATCTTCATTTTTTTTATTCCTCCGTTTCCAGAGCTGCCAACAAATTCATTAAATTCCTTCACAAGGGTACATGCGTTATGTCCTCGGAAATTTTGAGTAACTTCTTTTATTGTTAGGAGGCAAGATCGAAAGATGCCGCACAATAAGACATGATCACGTTTTCTTTTTCTTCGAGTTTTCAGAATTTTTTCAATTTTTATGCTTTCGCCGGGAGATTTTCATCAGAGACGTCGGATGCGACAAAGGCTGGGTCAATGGCCAGCCGCGCAACCGTGCTCTAGGCCGAGCGCGCTCGGCCACGGCGGCGTCCTCTGCGGAATGTGGCGATGCCATAGAAGTGAGTGCGCCTCCTCGCCCCGCCATCCCACCCTTGTCATTCGTGGATTCTTCGCCCATCAGAGGCGGAGGTTTTCAGAGGAGGCCAAGGGTGGTTTCCCCGCTCTTTTGGGAGCACTCAGAAGGCCTGAATATGTGAGGCTCTTTATGTGCGCGGACGAGTCGATCGCTCAAAAAAATAATAAAAAATACGGAATCAATCCAATAATTCAGGCGCACAAAATATAGCTTTCCTAAATGGCACGATGCAATGCACAATTTAGTGCTAACACGGAATATTTCCACCCTAAGAATGCTCAAGTTAACATGGGGATGGGGGATGATGCATAGAAAAGTGGCCAGACACAATTTTTATCAAACTTCCCATGATTTCAGGGAGATTTTCTCTGATCATAATTGTTTCTCTTCAAGCGGTCATTCCACTTTCAGCTCTCACTTCTTGACGCCCACTCGTATGGTGGAGACAGCCCCCGTTTCAACATGTTATTAGTTGAGCGTGCCATTTCGTCACCATCGACTTGCACAACCGATAATACACATTGACACAACACGTGGCTGGAACTAGTCTTTCTCCCCGCTGTACGACTGAGGCCATTCCTTGTAGGGCTTCTCTAGCCAGCATCACACTTGGTGGCTTGCTCGTTTCACATTGGTGAGGCCAGTAATGAAATTTACATGTATATGATAAAATACAAACATGCATCCATTTGGAATCGAACAACATTTGGATTATTTCAATATTAATTTAGAGCACTATTTTGACAGATATAAAACATCGAAAATTTTAAACTTTATGGGTTGTTTGACTTGGACAAACTAAATATTGTGCGGTCAGTTGTAAAAGTGTTTCACAATTGTTAATTAATTGCACTGATGACATTTAAAGTTCCAAAAATACTTAAATGTAAAAAAGTACATTGTATGGTGGCATAAACGTTTCCTAAATTAGCTAGCCGCATGGCCTAATATATCGATAAATTTTGAAAATTCGATTGCTTTTACTAAACTATTTGTAGCCCAATTTTATTTATTTCAAGGCCAAAATTAACAAAATGAAACACAAAATCTAGTGGGTAAGGGTTATTTAAAGGACTAGTAAGAAAATGTTAAATGCTATACCGCAGGAATAACCAAGGATGGAATTTTGCGATTTCTATAAATTAAATTTGAAACAAATCAGTAAACTGCTGACTGATAAAGACTATTTTCCAATAATTTATTGTATTGAGTTCTCAACATGGAAAAGTACAAATATTGCAATACAACCAAACTATGTCAGGGAAACGACAACAACAGTCTGCATCTTCAAGACTTTATGGCAGTTTGGAGAAAAATCTTTTGTATGAGACAAAAAGATATTTGCAACAGACTACCCAATCTTCCACGGAAACTTGCCTTTACACTTTTCTTTTCAATACCACATTCTTATCGCTGCTGACAAGATATCCTTGGGATGAAATGGCTGCGGCATAGCTTGTACTTGAAACAAAGCAATGCACAAAAGTACTCTAAAACAGAAACTAAATTGACTAGTTCAATACACGTAACAAGATAATGTTAAATGAAATGGGGTAGAATTTGGCCATTCTAGTTAGCAATCTTTAAACATTATAGATAGCATTTAAAATCAAAGCCCCTTGTGCCTCTTCAAAGCTTTATCTTCTGGAACTGAAACTATAACCAAAGTCCAACCCATGTGACACAGTCAACTTACAGTGAACACAAAGACAACTAAGAAAAAGTCCTCTAGTATGGATACTTCTCCTTAACTTGCTAAGAGACTCAAACTAGAAATATGGCACCTGACACTCAGAACGATTTCCTGAACTACCCATATAACCTACAACTATATGAAAAATCATTTAAGTAGTGAATAATTTCATTGTATAAATACAACCCATCAAATACATACACCTAAATGCAATGTGACACTAGACATAAGCAATAAAGACACAGGATAGCTCCTACTGTAGAACAGTAAAGTTTATCATAGATAAATTACTTAACAGACCAAACTCACTTTTTGTTTCAAATTTCCTTGTGCTCAAGCATTGCCTGTCAGCCCATGGTACTATGCAAGGAGAGAAGGACTAAAACTAATAGCTTTGGGTAAATTGGGAGGGGGATTATGTAACCAGAATGGCCACTCACAAGTGAAGTAACAAAGATTTCACAAAATACTAAAATGAGTTCCATAAAATTTACATTTTTGTTACTTCAGTGAGATGGGAATAAAATATAGGATACTGGTGCATATTTGATCTGGTAATACATTTCAAGTTGTTTCATACATAAAACCACTCTATATATAGTCTCTGGGGATAGTAATGGGATTTACAACCACTATATATTACCAGATCAATAATCAGTGCCTATGTTTGATAGATTTTTACTCAAACTAGAGCTACACCTTAAGAACTTCATAAGTTATTGCATCAATTACAGTTTTGAGGTACTGCATTACAGAAACCCCCTTTCTCTATAAAAGTTCATGGAATGCTTAGTCACAAAAAGTTCAGTCCTGCACGGGGCTTAGTCTTTAATGTGTTGGCCCAGTGCTGGAAAAATGAGGAGTCAAAGGAGTCTGGTCCTCATTAAATGAAATGTTTACAACCTAGAACTACACCACACAAAGATGAATACAAGTACTAGGAAATCAGCAAGATCCTTCAAGTGCAGCCGTTTCTACTTCTCACAACAACCATAACTCACTACTTCTTTATATTAGGCCTTTTTAAGTCATTTCTACAAAGCCTTCTCTCTTCATGGCTCCAATTATTCTGCAGTCTTCCCCGACCCAACAAATTGTCAACCAACATAGTATTTGTGCTTAGAATTCTCAGAGTCCTTGGCTAATCAAAATTAATAGTCAGACAAAGACTCCCATCTATTTCACTCAGTCATCCAATACTTTCAGGGACTGCAATTGACCGGTCTTGCTTAAGGATAAAAGGATAATAATGCTTAAGAAAGAGTATTTCAATGCATAATCAAGCCAAATTTAAACAGCGAATGAGAAAAATGACCTAAGTCAACTCATATTTTCCACATATAGTCAATACCATTTTGGCGAAATTGCATCCGTTAAGTAGGTGAGTGAGTTCTATAAAGCTTCAAAAGTTATTTTATACTGTAAAAGTAGAACAGGCATCAATCACAATATTGATAAATGCAGAAGCAGTTTTCAAAACTATTATCCACAACCCAAAATATACTTTGGCCCTATTTATAAGAATCACTATGTGTTAGCTTCATATCATCACATCAATGAGCCAACACAGAGGTTAAGTATTTCATTTGTCCTCTCTGAAATTGATTTCTGTACAGTTTCTATAGAATTTACAGATGTATGCACCATTGTTTCGAGTATCATACAAAATATTCCACTTCTTTATTCTAAGGTGGCATTGCAGTCTCTACAGGGGGCAAAAATGCTACATAGGCTGCATAATCAAGTCACCTCATTATAAATGACTCTTGGCTTCTTCAGAAATCCGACATAGTTTGCTGCAACTATAATAGATCTCACATGATAAGCATTTATCTTGGCATTAACTATATAAAGGGCCAAATTGTGAGAAATTTATTAAGGAATGTTCACAAGTAACACTAAATGTACAACATTCTTCGTTGATTCATGAAGGGGCAATTAACACTGAAAAAGTGCATGGAGTTTACTGAACTTCATTTATAATCTACTCTTTTGTAGGTAACTCTTATCCTCAACAGCATGATAAAGTTTTTATCAAAAAGGTTTCACTATCTCTTTCCTAATCTCAGGCAAAGTATAATATATACATTTTCTTTTTAATCTTTACAATTGTGACCATGAAAGATAAAGTCCATCAAAATTTTGTATTCAAAAATCCTGACATATTGCATGAGTCCTGATTACATACACTACCAACTATATGACATCTGCCAATGTGTATTTGCACCGCAGAAAATTGGATAGAGTGGAAGAGCATAAATCTCCCTCTCTCTGTCTTACAGACAAGCCTCCTCAGAAACTCCTAATCAAAAGGGTCACTACCTGAAACTACATACTTTGAGAATACGAAGAGATATAAACTCTCATTCGCGATATATCCAAATTTCTTCAAACTTTTTCCATAAGACTGTCTTTAAAACCTTTTTGCCCACTAGGAATGCATTGGTTAAATTTGATAAGTGTTCTTACAAAAATAAATTTCTTTCATGGAAGTTGACATATCATGTTGGGCAGCATATTGATAGGTTACCTGATTTTTCATATTTATATTAATATTATTTATTGTTTTGTGCAAGTCCATGTGGTTCCCCAAATTTGAAAAGCAAATAAAATCAAAATGAAGATAAAACAATGCCTGAGATGCGAAAAAAGTATTAAGATCCACAAAAAATAAAATTATAAAGAAGAGTAAAATACTACTGACACTAATGACAATAAAAGAGGCTGATGACAGCCTCAAATTTTAAATCCGACCTTGATGAACTAGTGTTAGTGGGTTGTGGAAAACTGGGTTTTAACATAACAAAAATTTTGCAAAAGAAAAAAATGTGTCAAGAGTACTGAAAAAATCAGCCTTTAATGCCTCCATATAGGTTGCCAAAATAAAACAGAGTTTTACTAATCCAGAACATAAAATAATCATGCAAGTAAATGAAAGAAAATGACAATATTTGTAAAGCTGTGTTTACAAAACTACATCATGGCCATAACTTATGGCTTTAATAAAATAATATAATGATTGTTAATAACATACAATGTTAAGTGATTAGACCTATCCTACATAAAGAAAAATATTGAAATACTTTAAGTAACTAAAGTAAGAGTGAACCAAAAAACATTTAACTTTAAATATATGCACCATACTGCGCAAATGATATTAGTTGACGTAGCGGTGTCAGCTGCAAGATAAATATATTTTGTAATAATTTACAAACTAATTTCTTTTCAACATTTTCCCAGCACAACTCTTTGGTTTGTGATGGACTAAGTGCCACAGCTACCTCAACATAGACTAGCAATACCCCATGACTAGCAATAGAACAACAAAAGAATAATTAAGAACTTCATTACTGATACCAGAATAAATTAACTGGTACCAAAAAATGCCCCAGGTTTCTCCAGGAAACACATGACTTGCACTAGCCTTGACTAGGTCAATAATTTGGCTGTCAGTTTAAAGTACATAAATTAAATAGGTACGAATACCACAAATACATTTGAAAAGATAAACCTTCTCTGAAGGTTGCATTTGTCTCCGAGTAACATTCAAGCTGAATGAGCATCCTTTGCTGCACTTACAAACCGGAAATTTAGGAATTGATATTAACATTTAATGGACTTTGATACTTGGAATGCATTACATGCACCCAAGAAATTTCACGTTGTAAGTACAGTTAATGAGGTTGAGACAAACCCACCCTTCAGAACATCCTCAAATCTGACTAGCAGCATGGTCACAGAAATGCACCAGCCAATATGGCGGTTAACACAGCTTCTTCCCAATTACTCTTACGTGGTTTTGCTCTTATTTGTTTTGAATGAAACTTGCAATACGCGATTGCCCAGTGTGTAGCCATTCAAGGACTGAATAGCGACTACAGCTTCATCATAATTTGTCATTGTGACAAAGCCAAAGCCTTTGCACTTGTTGGTTTGCAGGTCCCGAATGACTTTCACACTCTGCACTGCACCAAAGGGGCCAAACAGCTGCCACAAGACATTCTCTTCTGTCTCGGGAGCAAGGTTGTACACGAAGATACACCAGCCTGACCCATTCATGGCATTTCCTGGCAGCATCGAGTTAGCCAGTAGATCTCCAGCCAATGGGGAATACCTAGAATGCAAAACCACCTACATGAAGGGAATCAACTCCCTTACCACTATTGTGTTGTCATATAAGCATCAGTTTTACTTTAGTTTAAGTGATATGGAAAGCATGTTTTCAATAGAAGTATAACACATTTACTTAAACAAATATATCAAGTAACACACATATATATTATGTATATGCTTCAAGTATCAATACAAAATATATACACATGTATTTTTATACTTTAGACACATGCTGCCTATTAATTGATATTTTTACTCATCTGGACAACTGAGTTATACATAGCTCATTGGCCATATTGAACCACTGGCCACAACACCCTTAATTGCTCTCTTTTGAAATTTCATGAAATAATGATGATGTATTTCAGAGGCGATACAAGTAATGAAGCACAGTGTGTGTTGATGTATGTGTATTATAATCATAAAACATAAATCTGCCACTAAGAAAAAAAAGATGCTAGTGCTCTACACGTTTAACAAAGGAGACAAAACAAAATAGTTACATGCTTTGGTCACTTATGACTAAACAAAAACAACAAATAAAATAAGAATGATTGTAAAAATTCTGTAATACTGACCTCTGTAAGCCTTTGTTTATGGCTAGCATGGTCTTGCCAGTGCTAAAACAAAGTACAGAAACAAACATAAGAAAATTAAACTGCAAGTTGATCAAATGTGAAGCTGAGAAGGTACACGTTAAATTAAACAAGAATTCACATGAATTGATCCCAGAACATGAAAAGCCAGAAAAATAACTATGAATTTGGGTTTATTTGAAAGATACAACTATGAATGCATAAAAGTTAATTTATTTATACTGCATAAAACAAAAAAAATCAAAAAAACTGCAAATTTGGCAGCCACATATATGCTTAATAATGAATGTTATGAGGTACACTTATGGATTTTCATGTTATATTTTAAAAATCAGAGTGAAACAAATTATTTTTGCTAGCCTAAGCTTAATCAGAAAAACTTTTATGGAATTTTAAACAAGATGATCTTCAAAAGAAAATTTTAATATGTTTTACTATAATAAAATTATTACACATATAAAATAGGAAAACTGTACACCAGTGTTCAGACAAATATTTATTTCCCCAGTTTGAAATGAATAAAAGTCATTAACATAAGAACAGGTGAAGACCTAGCAGGTTTCTATGAGAAAACATCTAAGTTGTCAAAGCTTACATATAACAAAAGCAGACTGACACCATGCTATGATATGGGCAGCAGGCAAACAGTAGGATGAAGGTATTGAAAGTCTATTGAAGCAAATAATTAAAAAAAACAAATGACCTTGAAATTACCTCCATGATCGTTATCACTGAAAAGAAATAGGGGAAAGTATTGTTAAGCCTCATTAGCCTTCCAAAAATTGAAAGGTAGGCTTCAAGACCCACAGTCTACAACATGCAGCCACAACGGAAACACCATCGTTAAGCTCTAAACTTCCCACGGTGCGTTTTGAGGCGTATAACAGTTACTTACCAGTCTCTCGCGTCTGGCCACAGCGGCAGTCCGTAAGGGCTGCTTGGTGGAAAGGCAGGCCAATATAGCAAATACAATAAGGTGATATTTTGAGATAACTACTCTACAGAGCTTTTTATAACTGTCCGATAAAACTGCTTCCCATGTCACTTGGGATTCTACGATGTTATTTTCAGTCGCTATCTAATTATTTTTATAGCTTTATTTTTAAAGTTTCTCAACTTTCCCACAGTGAATTTTTAAAAGGATTTACAAATAAATGTTACACAAACTGTCCTAAAAAGGTGTGTGTTAAGGGGTATGTTTTATACAATATTACTAAACTAATACACTGCTATTAACTTCGTAAAACATGTTGCCTGCCAATGACAAGAAAAGTACCCCCTGTGCATTATTCATACCTTTCCACGAAAACGGGGCAATTGAATGAGATGAAGCACACCATTCATGTGAACTACCAACGAAATACAAATCCAACTGAACATATCATAAAAAAAAATAAACTGAACCAAATGTGGTGATGCATCAAAAACGAAAACGTTCAAAGGAAAATCATCGTGAAAAGCTAATGATATTAAACGATTACAAATCATATTCAACTGGGAAAGTCAAGTACCTGGATAGTGGTGACAGTGGAATGTACCTGAAGCGCCCCGTCGGATGGTGTATCGGTCCCCCAAATCGCCTGGCCTGGGGCGTCAAGTAGGCCGCTAGCGGAGGGATTGCCTTGTTGTTGTTGCTGGGATTGTTTGCGAATTTCACTGTTATCGGCTCGGTCGAGCCTTTGGGAATTGTGCCATTGAGCTCTTGTATGGCCCGCTCAGCCTCGATCCGCTGATCAAATCTTATGAAGCCGACACCTTTGGACAGACCTGCAAATGAACGGCAAGGATTACACAACGGGGGGGCGGAGGGAGAGCGCCGCCCGGGGCCACGGGATACCCTCTCCGGGGCGGGGGAGGGGGCGGCGGCAGCACGCCACCGTGGGGGCGCATCCGGAGCGCCCCGTGCCGCCGCTCCCCCCACGCGCTCCAGAAGAGGCATCTTGCGCGGCTGGGGGCACTCGACCCTCCGCGACCCCGCCCACCGCCCCCCGCCCCCGCCCCGAACACGCGCCGCACAAACACGGCCCGCCGTCGTCGCCACCGACGCCTACCGACGTCTCTACATCTCTTTCCGTCTCTCCTCCCTCCCTCCCTCTCCTGCTAAGATACCAACCTCCGCCATTTGCCCTCGCAAAAACACGCCATGCGACATTGAAACGCGACATTTGGACAATTTGCGACATTGAAACGCGGCCTCGCCGACTCGATCTCCCTCACGGCGGCTTTAACAATGTCTCACCGCCACGAGACAGCTAACGACGAGAGACAATATGCCCCCGAACCGACCAAACGAGCTTCCGCAATCCTCATCCATTGAAGTGAACGTTAAGAGGATTTGCGTTAATAATGCCATCGCGGATTTCGGCTAGTCAAACTGAAATTGAATTCATTGCATTATCAATTGTGTCGTAATTGGATCAACTTGGGGCAAGTTATTAACCATATAAAGGCAGAAGAATATTTTTGCAAATTGAGCATGCTAGTTCTTTGCAGATTGTGGTGTACCCTCACGTCCGATTGTCATCCGCCATCCTAATTTTTAATTTTGTTTTTCACATTCCCGCTGGGAGAATCCAGGGTAGACCACTACAGCCATCTTGAGATCTGGGTTCCGGTGCCAGAATTGGGAATCGTAGACCATACGCACTGCGGCGGTGACGAAAATTGCCCGAAGAGTGGGCGGAAGTCGCTAGGAGAACCGAGTGCAGAGAGATCTAATGACCAATTCGTTTGCGCATCGCATGAAGCGCATATGGCCATCGTCACTGACGCTTCTCAAAAACCAAATGCCAATAGAACCATTTCATATTTAAAAATATCCATGAACTCTCTTAAATGGCCCCCATTATATGATGAAAGATGTTTTCATGCCGAAAATCAATCAGCGTCTTACGCTGTTAAACTCGTTTGAGCATATCTTCGATTAGTTTGACTCTCTCTCATCCAAGGGAAAAACATCTCTCTTTCGGAATAAGACATTTCCCTGTCAAATTGCATGCTTATACTATCCACGCTATATTAAATTGCCTCATCTTAAACGTAAATAACTTCCATAACACTCATCTTGTGCTGTGAACATTTTCTTTGCATTGGAAAAATATTCATCTATATTGAGGTGTACTTAATAAGCCCCAACAAATAAATATTTCCAAAGTGACAATTAAAAAGAGAGCATTAAGAAGACGAGGGAAATAATTATTATTACAGATAAACACTGAACTGTTGCTACTAATACTATCTTAACAGCTACGGAGCTGAATTTCTATTTTCTCGGAAATGACTACGATGGATCGAAGAAATTAACAGCCATATCCTAGATCAAATTCAGTTTCGTAAGAGTTTCACAAAGTACACAGGATATTTAATTTCTTATATTACTGAGAAACTATCTGGAGCACATCGACCTGAGTACCCCGCTAGCACAAAATGCACGTAATACTCTTCAATAATTACATTTGTATGCACGTGGAAAGTAAAACACTGTCATACACATCAGAATCATGTAATACATTATAACATATATAATACACGGCGGATACCTTTGTATTTGTTGGGTTTACATTTTTAAAATGTCTTCCTTTGCCTACAAATAAAAATAATTGCGCCTTCTTGGCCTTTCGACGGTTTGTTGTTACACCCATAACAGCCCATTGTTGTAATTCCCAAATATTTTTTCAGATAACTTATTAATTTAAACTATAGTTTGTGAATGATGCAGAAAATAAAGTGAAGCCATTCTGCAGTGCACAGAACATTTATTAAAATGCGCTTAAATGCTATAAATATTATATGGAAATAATGCCAAACCAATAATATCATAATAATACAGGGGTAGAAATTGACAAAAAAAGAAAATATTTACCACGCTAATGCAATACAAAGGGGCCAAGGCATGTTAGTTCGGTGATTTTCTCAGCACAAATGGTATTTACCCTCAGTGCAAGTTTAAAGCTCTGATTAATAGTTCAATGCATATATAAGCATAGCTACAAAGGTCTTACTAAGAAGCACAATTTAGCTCAGATACACAGAACGATACAAAGTGCAAACACCCACACAAGAACTTCGGCACGTAATGGTGCTTTTCCATGGATTTTCACAGTGCAGTTTCGACGGCAACTAAAAACTACTCCTATCTACGGCAATACTATGCAAGTGACCAATACACTTAGTATATTCCGCATATATCAGCCCAACTGACGAGAACGAGTGACATGCTTTCGCCTAAAATAAAATGGCAAACAATGTGTAGCACATATCTGCTACCAAGCTGAAGCTTCATTTCATTTGATTATCATTTTTCAGAGCCGAGTGATAATGTAAATTATTACAATTTAGAGTGGTTTTAAACTTTTGATTGACCAATTTGTAAGACCAGGCATTCCATCGGTCATAATTGTAAACTTATTGAAAAGTATAAAATAATTAAATACTGCAATTTTATCTGGATGAATAGCCCGGAGACAACTTAATTATTTAACGGAAAAACAACCTACACTCTTAAAAAAATCACCAACTAAGAGAGTATATTTGTAACAAAAATTCCATTAGCCATATGAAATTATTCAAATTTACCATATATTTTCAATCTGTGAAAAGATAGCCATGGTTTAGATGTCCACGTCAATCTGAAATCCGTTCCACTTAGTTTTTCATATTTGTTATTTCACAAAAATCATTTGAGTTTATTTCAAAATATCCATGGAAATGCTCAATATATGTAAATATATATTTGCATGCAAGTCAGAACAGATCAAGTAAACCACAGTACAAGCTACAACATATTATTTTAACGATTTCTTAGTTTTACATAACAATAAATATGGAAAAACATAAACCGTTATGATTTTCAGCCGAAGTCAATTTTGGACTAAATTTCAAAAGCTTAGGAGGAAAATCCATTTTGGCATAACCGATGATGAAATCAATTGAGTCAATCTGATAATATCCTCCTATTGACACTTGTATATAAATATTGAATATAATACAAATATATTTTGAAATGAAATCAATAATTAATATAAATAAATGCAAGGATAATTATTTAGCCTCATTCAAAAATACTACTTGGCAACGAAACTATAAACTTACAGCACATTCCGCCTGATCACAGCTCTATCATTCTATTTTATCAGCTTGTACGAAATAGCATTTCAAAAAGGAATATTTACAGCACGATGGGTAAGCCAAAAAGTAAAAAAAAATTGTTGTACTTATTTAATAAAATAAAAATTTTAGTCTTAGTTATAATATTTCACTTTAACAACCGAAAATAATACAGTGTACTCGCGGGACATAAAATGAAATGGGACAAAATTTTTATTAATTAATATTAAATCTTTGCATTTTTCAATACGCAAATATTAATAATACCTCTCAATTCAATCAAACGTTCTGAGATGGCAGAATGAAAAAATATTTTGCGTTTATTAACTGTTGCAAGCATAACGGAATTGGTTAGAATGCCTATGGTTTTCATACGTTCTTCACCTCACGTACATCGATTTTAACAAAACCTTTTCCACGACGCAAACAAAGGAAAAAGTAGTTACGGATACCTTTACTTCGACCATTTTTCTTTTGCTTCTCCGTTTTAAACTGCTCCCCTCCCATAAAAATTGTGTCCCAATGAATGAATACTTATTGAAATATGTGCAATCAATATATAAAATCCGTGATTTATGTTGAAACAAAACAAAATGAATGGTATGTGAATATTTATATGAAAATTATGCCCCGCCAACGCTTGTATCGAACTCAAAGGCAGATAAGTGCTGAAGTTTCTTATGCCACCTGAGAGACTTGAGCAAGATTCGAAATTTCATTTTCTATAACTCTGTTCGCATTCATTAAACTTAACGAAACACCTGATATGAACTAGTTGACACTAATCGGTGTTAGATTACATAAAATATTCTTAGAAGTACTACATCTAACTATAGACTCTAAAACAAAATTTGAAATGCGTGCACTAGAGTCCGTATTTTATTAAGCTCTGAGTGGTAAGACAGCCTATATTTACATGTGTTAGTTCATAGAGCAGTGGTCTCCAATAATTTATTTAAACTTTGGAGAGCATGATATTAATCTTTCTAAAATTCAGAGAAGGAGACATTCCAACATATTCCGCATGATTTAGTGTTATAGCCAGTGAGTTGAAGACCACTATTCTAGAGTAAGGCAGAGCCCAATGGTAAAAACAAACAGATTCACTCACGTACAGGGTACACTGTCTGCAGCTCCACTGACAAAATGGCGGACTATGGGAAGAGAAAACGCAAAGTACACAACATATCCTACAAAAAACTCCGCTGAATTTTTAAGGTTACAAAGATTAAAAAACCATATAAACTTGAAAACGTTTTCATCAATGACGCATCACATTGAAAAATATAAAAGTAAGCGTCTATCTCTCAGTCGACTTTAGTTTTTCAGCAAAAAATGTTTTTTTACGTAATAGAATAATTCACACTAAGATCACATCTTCAAGTATTAATGGCAATTTGCTCGTGAAAGAATAAGACCCTAGTGGGTTTAATTAATTATTTTTAGAGTGGATAAGTGTTTGTGGCAAGTTGACATAGGCACTCTCTCCTATAAAAGCACATGTTTCCATGATTTTTAAACAACTCTATTCTTTGTTAATTTAATATTACGTTCATCTATATAATTTTAAGGGAATAGTGCTCGTGAACCATTGCGGATAATGAAAGCACTGGGGCTGACAAAAAATACATTCCAGTCTCAAATGACTAGGAATACCCCCTCCAGCCGGTCGAGGCATACAGAAAAAATGAGAAAGTGATTACAAATGAAGGATACTTTCTGCCCGGAATATATGAATGTGAAAAAAATATTAGTGGATATATGCAGATAGGAAAGCCTCCTTGAAGCGGCTCATTCTATCTCAACTGTTTCACCGTGCAATAAATTTACTCAGCTAGACAGCAAGAAATCCTTACATTTCTTGGAAGAAATGTTGCTCACATCACTTACAACCGCTTCGCGAAATTGAAAAGCACTTGGAATGATAGCACAAAGGTAAATTTACCGAGCATGACAGCTACGTTTCTTTACCGTCCTCCAACGCGCAAGAACATGACTGCAGCTGTTCTATGGCAAAAATGGGCAGTCGATATAACATTTTTGTTGTAATTTATATCTTATGAACCATCCACTCCATTAAAACTTTTATCGAATCATCTTATTTCCGAACTTTCAAAGTTCGAAAACCGTTCAATAAATATTAATTTATCTAAATATGAAAATATTATGATCAACATTTAACTTTCCTAGTACAGAGTGCAATTGAATGAAGACGGATGATACCGTTGCATAGATGCATTCATTCACTGGACGACAACCATAACGTTTTGATGCCGTGTATTTTTCTAACAATACAACACAGCTTTTGACTCAATTAGAGGAAAATAATTCACATGTGAACTTTTGCCATTCCAAAAAAAATCTAAACCGATATTCCACTGAATTGAAAATAATTGTCTTCGTACACTTAAGTGAAAGGCACTGCTCGTTTCATCAGTCAAAAGAAAATAAAACATGGAACATTAGTGTCTTAAAACCAAAAGTAAATCAAGAAAGTAAAATGAATTTGCTGAATGACATGAACTACTCGCCACCTGTGCGACAATAAAAATGAAGGCTTCGTGAACAATTTCCTAGTTCAAAGAAACAATAATGTGCAACCTTGCACATTTAGACATTGCAAATTACCCTTTAAAATGTATGCATTACATAAAGAGCGGATGCCTGCTTACTAAGACGCTTCTAAAACGAAGAAGAAACAGCATAAATCATTGAAAACCAATAAATGTTTAACATACTAAAATAATAATATATAGGACTATTAGTTCTACATACATTCAATCCTATAGCCAGTCGTATCAAGCGTTAACTATAACAATACAACGTAAACTCTTTACTAAAACGTGCTTAACTGCCATTTAATGAAGCTACTGTCTACAATGTCAAAGAATACTATAGTTACAGTAACTAGCCATGTATCTGGTAACCATTTCGAAATAAAAAATGCTTCTTTTCAAAACAATGTTCACATAGCTTTTGAAATCGTCCTATAAACCAAGAAGGCTTTCCGTTCTCAAGAGAATGTGAGACATTACAAAAGAAAACTGAGCATTCATCAGAGCTGAAACTCTTGTGAATATGAATTTCTGACTTGACTTGAGAATCATGGCTTTGGAATGAAAGAAACTTGGACTAATGCTAAGAAATTACCAGGCCTAACAAACTTTATAGTTTATGCATGGAAAATTAAACTAGAGGTGAATATAAATTACGAAATAAATAATAAAAGGCACTTATTGCCTTGGTTACCTTATGACACTACCTAAGATTACCTGTGCACAATACTATGGCGCCAAGGTTCTGAGGCGCAGAGACTGTCGCCTTGTCGATTTTGTTTCTTCGTGGCTTTTGGAAATAAATATTTCGTAAAATAATGTCAAGACAAATAACAAAACACCAAAAGGATGTTGGCGACATCTACGTAAAACGAGGTACACATCACCTCAATCGCCGAAATGAAATGGTCATGCAAAAAATAAGCAACTATTACACTATATCATCAATCGATCACTACAATCTCATTTCCAGATATTGCAAGCATACAATTCATTCGGCTGGGTCAAATGTCAACGTCGTCTCTTTAGCAGTGACTAACAACACAAAATACATTCCGAGCAGAGCGCGCGGCTGGCCCCTCCTCGATTCGTGCCCTAGCCGCCGCACGCAGCCACGTTAGGCCCGGCGTGAAAAGGCTTCCCCACTGCCTTGCTCGTTTCGTGGGGCCGTGAGCCAGACAAGGGCGAGCGAGACTTTTCGGGCGGCTTAACTGTCCCAAACGCACCGAGGGGACGCGCAGTTTCTTCTACGTGGAAGAGAGATTTTTAGAGCAGCTGACCAGACATGGGCTTGGCGGAGGCAGACTTGAGTTCGTTACATGAGTTAGTAGCAAGAAAAGAGATTCTGTGGCAATGTGACGGCGGAGGGGGATTGTGGGCAGTCCAAGGGGGCAACGGGGGAGGGGGTTAGGCGAGGGTGAATTTCCCGGGGCCACTTACCTGTGATATTATCGCAGAGTATTCGTGAAGTGATGATGCGTCCGTAGGGACTGAAAAGGTTCTCCAAATCTTGTTGAGTGAGATTCTTCGGGAGTCCACTGACGTATAAATTGGCGCCCTTGATCGCTTCGCTGCTAGGGCGAGCGTAGGACACCTGGAATAGAAATTAAAGCAACATTTACTTGCCACCTCAACTTTGTCAATTGCTAGTGCTTTCTACTATTGCGCAAGGAAATAAAAGACTCTTTAGGTTGGCCTATAAGTGCGTTTCGATTACTAATGAATTAAACTTACGGCATCACGCCATTTTATACAGTATCATTTCTGTGACCTTCTCTCTCGCGACCATTGTGTTGGAAAGAAACGTGACCCACGACCAAGTACTGAACCTCACGATGCTGACCAAAACTGTGGCAAACAAAAGACGTTAGTAGGCCGTAGGCGTCGCCTATAACTATAAGTGCATCTTCTGCTTCGATACACATATTCGATTCCCACAGTTCTACTGATACCCTCTTGAAAAATCTAGACAATGGATGGTGGTAAGCATGAAAGAGCGGTCTTTTCGTCAATATTGCCGAGGGTATTTCCAGTTTAGTCCACAATTTACAATATTTAACCGCAATCCTCTGAAGTTTCTCATTCATTCCTCTAATTAACCAACGAGTAAATGATGAATTATTTTCATACGACCTATGGAGAGTTTTCAGAGCAGCAAATTACTGGTATCATCTCGGCCCAAAATTATTCAGTTTGTAAACAAATAGGTATTATGTGCACATAGACTTTTGTACAATATGTTACAACATGGCTCCAAATGGAGGGAAAATTTCATAAAGTTAAATGAAATTGAAATTCTAATTAATGGACATTCATTAAAATCGGAAAACTGAGGGTACTTTACACCAGAATCTAGTCAAGTAACCACAAAGTTACATTTACAACATGTTTCTAAAGAGTCAAACAATATTCTTACCCAGCAATGGAAAAACGATGACAGAACGTACACTTTAGACGAAAACTATATGATTCGGCCAAAAACATCCTGTTGAATACGAACTCTCTCAAGTTCGCGAACATCACCATTCTTATCAATTCCATTAAAAATTTGAGATTTGAGAATGCGTCTTTACCTATAACGGGTGCCCATGGCCATGCCGATAAATTTTAATTTTCATCGTACCATGTTCCGCTATAGTTACCAATACTTCCAATATGAAGAAACGATGATATCGGAGAATCAAACTGAAGGCTAACTTTACATAAACAAACATTTTATCGCCCGTTATTCTCGTCGAGCGCTTAAATACTGCTGGAAACATGAGCAGCATACCTATTAAACAGTCCAAAACAATTGACACCTTGTACAAAAAAAATCACTTTCTCCTTTTCCCGGCCTAATTTTAAATCATGCAGAAAAGTGAAATCTAAACATCACAATTAACAAAAAAAATCACTCACATTAATGAATGACTATCATTTTGGGAAAATATTGTTTGACACCAAACTTTTCCCCAACCATATTGAAGAATGCTTTTATATCCAGAAGCCATTTATATGCTCTCTTGAATTCCTGCGGCAGGCAAAATAATGGCAATGCGAAATGAAAGCGAAATGAAGAGTGAAGGGACGTTTATACGAATTCGGGCTGTACCTACAAATATTGCTCAGTGCCCAATAAAAAGTATTTTATAAAACTGCTCACGGTGGGATTCTATTCTTTTTGTCTAAAATGAATCTTTTTAAAAAAAATAATAAACATTTCATTCACCAATTTGCTTTGTTTAAATCTTCGTTTAACGCTTGCAGCTATCTTTACTGAGTAGTCACCGACCATTATTCGGAAAATAGCATTCATGGGATTTGTGCGTTCGTACTAGCCATGGTGAACTGAAACAGCAGTAATAAAAAAGGCCACGCATTCCTCTTGAATTGCAAAGTCTTACAAAAAACCAACCCAGAATTAACTCACATTTTGAAACGGGGGCAATTACTCAATATGTCAAACTGAGTCGCATATCTGAGGCTTCATGGTAGCGAATAGTAGCTAAGGACTACTATCCTCTCCAATAAACTATTGGATCGCATATCCTGCTAGAGTTCCATTCAATTTCCATTCGTTTAAGACGAAATTCTCCGGTATGAGATATTGCACATAATAGTTTGAAATTAGCCGAAACGAATCCACGATATTTAAGGAAAACATGTGAAGTCATTGGTAGTCCAATCTTGTCGCCACACACGATTGAGGAGGATTGGGGACATTGCTTTGATGACTTGTAAAAATAAATATTTAAACATTGGAGAAACATGCTTCCTTTAGTTTTTAAATTCCAATCAGGTTTTGCGTTTAGTAACTGGGATTCGTAAGAGATAAGCGTCTCATTCGAGACAGAAAAGGTTATGTTTGAGGCAGCTCGACCCCTGAAAAGATGTTGAAAAAATTAATACCTCTTTCAATACCCTTAACACAATTAAAATATTGAATTTTAAAAGCAGGCCTCTTACGGTGTTTATAATAATAGCCAGTTTTTAGTAGCTGCTGCGTCTTGAGCACTATCAATATAAAAGCTCTCACGACCGATCCGGGCCGAATCATCAGGACCAAATATACACTTCTTCACATGTGTAATTGTTTAGAGAATATTCCCATCGCATTATCCCTCACACTTAGTCCTTGGTTGTATGCCTGTTAAATATCATATTGGGCGATTACTGCATTCCTTTCTTTAGGCGAAGATTATTTTATTTAGCGTTGAATAAATACACATGTATGCTAAATACATGTATTAGTTATTTTATCGAAACAATAGTCAACAACAACAAACAACGAAGAACTACGAACAATATTTCATTCTATTACCTCATTATCCTCTGAATCCTTAATGCCACTCTCGATTCCTTCGTTTCATTACCCACCCATACACATTTCATGGGTGCCTGCATCCCTTGAATGCACCCTTAAGTGAATATTATGGTACCCAAGCAAACTTAGATGAAGATAAGTGATTTAAACGGAATTCGCGTAGCACTTTTCGAATGTTAAAATGAAGGACTAATACTAGGGACACCCTAAAGAATGAATTAACTGCATTATTTCAGCGCTTGCAAATTATCTTGCAAACAAAACAAAAATATCTCTCTAGATAAATGGTATTATTGTTCTATACGCCGCAAATTTTAAAGGTTAAAGGGTGAAACTCTCCTGTGCTAGGACACATGTAAGTCCCTCATGCACCGAAAAAAATAATTTTCAATGTAGTATTGAAAATTTGAAGGTAAATGGAAAAAATTTAATAAATTATTCATCACCAGAGATAGGGCAACAAAAAGTGTTGAGCACAATGTCTAAGAATTGGTCTTATTGTCGAAAACAGAAAATCTTCAAGTCCAATAGCAGTTCCATTCGATTTTTAAAAAACTAGCTGCTTCATTTTCTTAATCCACGAACTCTTTTTCATCAATGATACAATTTTTATCAATATTTTTGTAAAATATAATCCAATTTGCGAAACAAAATGATGATAGGTACGTATATATAATTTATTATGTTGTCGAAATATGATCCACCGGATGGAAAAAATTAAATTCTACGTTACACGTTACACCTTTTAAGGAAAAATAATTACCGCAAAACATTGAACTATTTAAGGAAGTTCAAAATAGCGGCAGTTGGTAGTAACTATTGCAATCCGTATTTATAACATTTGCAGAGTGAGATGTGAGCATCAAATGCATGGAAAAAAACCGAGACAATGCATTTGCAGGAAAAAATCCACATTAGTTATAAAGATTGACTGATTTCCGATTACCCATTCATGTGCAAGTATTTTTGACATTATGATAATCATTTATTTTTATCTTAAAATAAATCATTTCGAAAACGAAAATATCGTTCAGCAAGTACTTATAAAAATGTTTTTATTTGAATAACGAGCATGCACCCCCACACTTGAAACCAGTGATCGTTCAAATGTTGGGAATTTAGGCAGTTTCCGCAATTACGCGAAACATCTGGATGGTATGCCTCAGCCTTAACGTTTCACGAGTCCAGCCGTTGGCAGGCAAAAATCCATGCACTGAATTCGACCAGTTTCAAAATGTACAACCGCAAATGACCCTTCCGGCCAGCCGCTAATACATCAAATATATTGCAGATCTGCGCACGAGTTCATGCGGGATGGAGCACCGCATCGAAACGTGATACGGAAGACACGAAAATTCGAATCACGTCGAAAAGAACTTCCAACTCCACACCAATGAAGTTCACCACCATTAACATTCAGCCCTGTCCGGACGGCAAGTTCCAAGCTAACCTCATCGTAACGGTAAGTGGAAAATATATCATTAGCCCCATCGTACCACAACAGTGGAGATAATGACAAATATATAACATTAGAGAGATCACGTATAGAACCGACAGATTATAGGTGCTTTTTTTCATAAGAATGATAAGGGATCAGAATAGCTCTTAAGATTTTCCCGACCGACACTGGGGGTAAAATACATTTTTCATTCTAAGTAGCCTGGGATATTGTCATTATTTCACCTGACGTTAGTTTATCGTCCTTCTTGTTACTAACGGCTGCTTTCCTATGCATGTAGGAGTACGCATATCTCACGAAGATACAGTAGTGCTTGTGCATTTTAGTTATCATGAACAGCATTATTTTAATGATTTTACATCTATTTTACTACATAAAATGAAGAAAAACTTACATTTTGAATGTTGCATGACTGGTCGCTCTCCTAGCGCAAGGGCATGTAGCTTTGATCCCATGCAGGATACATTGTACAGATGAACGGCCTCCAGTAGGCGATGCTTACAGAAAAACCAAGCCGAATCGGGACGAATTTTGGGCTGGTACGTCTGGCGGGATGTGAGATTGTCCATAAGTTTAAACAAGCACCCCACTTCGCCTTCTGAGCGTTGTAGTTAACATCTGTCATATTTGAATCGGCGTGAGACGGCACGAGGAGACGTTCCGTGCCGCACAATAGACGCAAGGTAGACGGTGCGCGCATGGCGTTCTCCCTGTTTGTCGGCCCCTCGGGGAGAGACATCCGCCTCGAGCGGTCGATGTAGAAACGAAAAACAGAATGCCAATCAGCTGCCGTCTTGTTTCTTTCTACTCATACAACGCGTGAACTTTGTTTGTCTTTATTATTTCTAATATTTTTATTTTATTTAAATTTAAAGACTACTTAAAAGAATCCGTGGAACCTATCTCCGCAGGTTGATAAATCCTCTTGAGCTTCGGTCTCGTCTCGAGGATCGCGGCATAACCACCATTCTTTTGCAGAATGCTGTAGCTGGGAATGTAGTGCCTGGGGCTCTCCGCCAGAGAAATATAATGCACACATCTACAGCTATTGAAATTTCAGTCGGGGAGTAAATGGATACAAGACGTTAGTTCAGTTGATCCAAAACTTTGCGGGAATGCTTAACCCTATCTTCTTCTCGTCACGATACATCAACTAACCGGAACTAAAAGACCATTGATACAGATGCGCTACCAACTATTTAATAAGATTTCACTACGGTCTGAATTCAAAATCTGTTTTCAGAGGAAGGGAAATTAGTGCGAACGCCGAAGTCGAGCCTAACATTAATTAACGATAATTACTGTTTTCGGAACGGTTAAGCCTGCAAGTGGTGATTCACTCGATTGCAAATTCATGCTGCGAGAGTTAAACCATCCGGGGCCTCACGTCAGGTTACCGGCATGACGTCAGGAGAGCACGAGAAGTCTTCAGTTCAACTATCATCGCACATACATTCGTCACGATGCCAAGGAGACTCGTTAGAATCAAATAGTATTATTATTATTGAACTCTCGCAACATATAAAAAATACTCAGTTGATTTGGTCCAAGTGATGTCGCATTTTTGAGCGGATATGGTTTGGATTTTACGCAAAATGAACGGCTGAATTCTCAAAGGGAGCAAGTCTTTTGATCATGGCTGTAGGAAATCTTATTAGGGGCAGACGTAAAGCAATTAATGCTCTTGAAACTCAATTTTTGTGCTCGCAAAAAAAAAACTGCCAGAGCTAGGTACCCACCAGCGTTTGAAAAGGTTGATACAAGTCTTATACTGTCTAAAATTGGGAAAGGAGAAGATTTTAAGCCAATTAATGATTGCCTTTAATCATCATCATTAGTAGTCGTCAAATAGCCCTCCTTTCACCGAATTATATCTAGTTTTTATGTTTCACTGCTTTAGCGTCTCCTGGTTATGGCTTCACGTACCACCCTTTGGTGACTATTTCCCTCTTGCTGCTCCGAAATACACAATTAACTTTACGAATTGCCTTTTCCACCACTCAGCGTTTCCCCACAACATTCTATGGCATTGAAATTTTATTCGCCGATCACGCCTACCATTATTTTCTTTCCGCAATCCTCCACTCGCAACATATTTCCATTGCTTTCAAATCCATTTTATTTCCTCTCTCTCTCGCCGTTCATTTCTCGTATCCCCAGAAATGTGCACTCCTCGGGCGTAGCTCAAGGTTTTAAACTTCGACAACCTTCCTCTCTTGCAATGGTTAGAAACTTTGTTTCTTGAAATTCACTCTTGAATTTCTCATCTCCGTTGCCACATATTTATTCCACTCCCCAAATCTTCCAACCCTGCGTTTTTCAGTATTGTCTAACCATGAATAATACTTGGGGTGGATTAGTGCCATGATATACCGATCAGTTTTGACGACCACGTACGTGTATGTACGTCGCATTGTGCGATTAAGAACGAAATACTTCGAGACTCGTACCATGAATTGTAACGAGCTCAATAAGGTAGATAAATCATGCATATGTATACATACATAAAAAGATTTGCTAAATCCAAATTTCCGTCTTTCTTAACGAGTCACAAGGTTACTCTGTGCGTGCGCATTCACGCAGAACAATTTCGCGCATCGACTCCAATCCCGCCGCCTCCGACCCAATTATATTTCATTTCTCTCCGTGGATACGAAAGAGCAAAAGATCATGTGAGGCGAATTCGGTGACGTGAGGCAAACGGAATCAAATAAAAACAGCGGGCAGAATTATGAGTCCTATTTTCATCCTACACGAGCATAGTTTACAACCAGGCTCCTCTCTTGTACCAACACTAAGCACTAACGAACACGTAGCCAACGCACTCAAATCTAATGGGAACACAAATGGTAATTCAAGTCGGTCTTAACGACCCACTTGAATACCTATTTGCATTCCTGTCAGTTGAAAACTCATACAATAGGGCATCTAGATCCTTGTTAGTAATGCATGTGTCATAAATTCGACAAAATGAATATTTATTAATAATATAAATCTTACCTAAAATTATAAAAATCAATAAATAAAATGAACAAATAACCAAAACCAATTCTTTTATGCGATAGCATTAATTTGGTTTCCAGCATTAATATGCCGATAGTAAAAGAGTTACTGCATCCAAATGACTTTGATCAACAAAAATCCATGCCAAAGATACTTTTAGCAAACAAAATTCAGTGGTCAGCAGGGATGAATCTCCTTTCCACACGAAAGCAAGATGTAATCTCAATACAAAATTACCCAACTTTAACTTGGATTCGATTGAAAAATTAGCATTACAACACTTCAAAGCCACCTTCACAAATAAAATTTCCCCACTGGGAAGGAAATATTCAGGAAAATAGAATGAGACCCTAGATCTGAGAGCAAATGAATTTCGAATGGAAATGAAACCTACCTCCATCACCGAATTCATGACGGAAGACTTAACTTAGGCGCTCCAATTCCTTTGCCTCGCGAAAACGAGGCTACTATTGATCGAGGAATTCAATGCATTCATTTGTGCAACCCTTATCGTGCTGTGCGATGCGAGAGAATATTTTAGAAAGAAAAACTGTTGCATTAAATTCAACGAGTTTGAACATTTCTTGATTATATCAAAACATTTCACGGAAATAGGCAATGAAATGAAAAAGGTACGCAGCAGCCCGCTCCCAAAACCCCACCAACCCCAATCCCCTAAACTTCATCCCAAAAGCTCAGAAAGCAGAAGGAAAAGACTACAACTCCGAAGGAGCGGAGGTATAAAATGATATGTACGCATAAATTGTCAATTTTACGACTAAGGATACGCTTTATGATGGGTAACCCGCGGGGAAACTTGAAACTACTCCAACATCTGCGAGGGACAATACGGCCTATAAAAAGGGGTCTAATAAAAATTTAGAGACTTGCATTTTTCTCGTTGCAAGAGGGAAAGATGCCATTCTCGAACGTCATAATTTTTCGTAGGAACAGAATTATTACCCCGATTTGACACATTCATTTGAGGAATATTTAAGAGAACACGACGACGACGCAGATCATTTCTTAGAAACTTTTTTATATTCATACTTCAGTTTAACAAACCTGATATAAAAATAAGGTTTGATTTTATTTTAAAAATTTAAATATACCCTGCCGCGACCCACAGAAAAAAATTACCCCCGTGGAGACATCGAATTGTGTCCATTAACGCAGCAACGCCAAAAATGAATAATTCCAATCAGAATCAGATTTTCTAAACTACCTCACAGACGTTCCTACGCTATCGCATATAGTTTTGATGAAATGCCATTCGAACCATTTCTGTCCACTATTTTTAATCAAAGAATTCTTGATACATACAAGAGTGTTGAAATTTTATTTGCAACAAGTCTACTTGGCGAATTTTGGAACGCCCTTGGTTCCGCGGACGCGAATTCCTTTTCCCCGCAATAATCGGAACGAGAACGTCGCCTGCCTGCTCCTCGGCGCACGAGGTGGAGACCAGTTGGCTGTAGATGCACCCAGCCTCTCCTCTTAATTTAAAAATCGAGGTAGATCATTACTCACGGAGAAAACCCACTCGAATATCCTAATGTCTGTTTGTCAGACATTAGGTTCAGTTTGAGAACACAGTTTCAAATCGCCTATTGCTTCGGGGGCACTAAGCTGTGAACACAAAAGACTTCTTCTTTCCGATAAAGTATTCAAAATGTTAAATCACATTATATACAATGGACTGATTTTATCACCATTTATGTCAGTTGGCGTATCAACCGGTGTTGAAGGCATTAGGGAGGCGGCTGGTCACGCAACTGTCAGTCATAACCGGTAGAAAATTTCAATTGTTTTTTTAAGTTTAATCATTACATCCTTTACAACTGTGACGAACATTCAATGGGGCGGACGATCACGTAGTTCACTGCGCTCTGTCTCACCGCATCCGGTGATCAGACACCACGAAAAAACCGTCTGGTGATATTTATGGCGCATTTCGGAAGCGGAAATTAGAGACAATGACCGATTATCTCTGCGCTCCACGGTGTGCCAAACGGCACACCGTGGCGTGCCAGCAATCTCGCACCCAGCAAAAGCAAATCCAACCTGCCCCACTAGTTTCCATCTTCACGCGTTCCTTGGCCCCTCAGCGACACACACGACCCCCCATCCTCCGTTTCCGCCGCTCCGAGGGCTCTGGCAGTGGCGGCACCTGCATTGCCAACTTCCGAATACTTCATCCCGGGACCTTCTCACAAGTGGAACATTTCCCGAGATTTTCTGGGAGCATATTATATATATATTTCCTCGTGAGATTTCCAAAAGCGAATCGCCACGCCAGCGAACCGTTAAGCCTGCATTCCTTATCGCCGAATAAGCAAAAATCGATAACTTAATCTGCGATACGAATATTAAACTTGGCACTCATACAAAAGGGTTTGGAGTTCTGGGGGAATAAAATAAACCATCTGATAAGGGGACCCCTCAGAATCCCCTCTAAGTCTCCTCAGCTTGGTTTCGTCATTTTTCGAAACAATTTAAAGAATCATCTCCGTCCTACGATCATCACGCAAGACGATCGCTTTGCTTTCGAAAAGGAAGAGACATGGCTTTGATATTAAATTTCCTTTTTTCTGCCATATTCCGGGTATTCCGACGATTCCGGATGAGTTGGCACCCCTACGGCCACAGTTCGCCCCTGCCGGCGGCGGAGCAAAGGCCACTGGCACTCGCCTCCTTCCCAAACCCGCCCCCCCCGCAGAGTCCCACCCCCCAGCCGCCCTCCCCGCGGTATCATCTGCATTGCAGCTGACGGGAGAGAGCGAGGAGCTGGATGGGAGGGGGACTCCGGGGGCTGTGTTCGGGGGAGGGTCACAGGTGAGGCTTCCTCCTCCGGGCGGCCTCCGTGCTCGCACCAGTCACGTGAGCGAGTGTCTCCCGCCGCCGGGTGGCGAGGCGAAGTCGCGCCTCTGCCCCCGCCCCAATCTCCCACGCCCCAATCCCCCACCCCCATCCCCACGCAGCCAGCCCGATTTGTGTGCGCTCCACTGCCTCTCGGGTTTATTCAAGGCGAGGGAATTTCTAGATCGGAAAATCCGCCACACTCACAATAAGAACGCCATTGCCCACTCACATCTAATAACAACCCAACGAGCTTTCCGCGGGCGAGTGTCGTGTTTTTTTCAGGGCACCGGCCCCAAACATAAATTGCAGTGATGAGAATATTTTCGAGGACTGTGAAAACAAAATTGTGTTTAGGCTTGTTTCCATTCTATTGACCCCTCTCCCTAAATTTATAATATAACCCGGTAAATCTAGAGCACGTATTTGCTGATGTAGTGGGATAAAATAATTTCAAGAGATGGTCTACGAATAAATGTAAATTACATGTATCTAGAAATGAATTATAAAAAATAACTTAATACGAAATTGTATTAAGCTTCATTATAAAGAACAAACGAGCTCACATAAAACACGCACAATTCGGAATGATAAAATGCAGACAAAATATACCGCCCATCTTACTCTTTGAGAATATGGTAAATTAATTCTATATGTTGATAAATCACCCTTAAGGATGTTTTCCTACACTCCAAATTATTTTTACGTCTTTTATAACCTTTCTGGTGTTTTCATGATGAAATTTCACCAACAACAAGAGTTAAAATACTTAATATTCTTCTATGTGGGTCAATTCAAAACTAGCTTTTTGTAATGACGCCCGTCGTGTTAAAGTAGAAAAATTTTGGCACATACAATGTAACTCCTCTCCCACCCTCCACGGCGTTTTCCACACTTCGGCTGAACCTTTACTCCCATTTCGCCTGTGACCTAACTTAAGAATGAAGGGCCCATAACCGCCTCTCCTTTGATCTACCGACAGTTGCCAAATATCACCGAGTGCAAAGGAGCGAGAAGTGTAAAGGAGTTGGGGGAACTGTTACTCCCCTCGCAGCATGACGATCGTTAGCAGGACTAGGTCATCCTAACCTACGTATATTTTCGGTGTCCCAGCGATTTGCAAAAGCACGTGGGTCTGACGCCACTCGCCTTTGTTCCCATAAAAATAAATCGCGAAATTCTTTCCATACCATTTCATGGATTAAAAAATTGCTTGTAGATTAGTACCCTGGACCAATAAGTGGGGCGTGAGATATCTTCCGGAGACGTACTACTTTACAGTTAGTGACACGCTACTGGATCTTTCCAGCGAATTCATGGAATACAAATATTTGATTCTCAACGCTGACTAATACAGGCCAAACCAAAATGCGATTGCGCACACGATCATTGCAGAAAAGTTCATCATTGTCATCAATAATTATCGGTCCAATAAACAGCGGTACTAAACTGGGCTAAGGATAAAATCCCTACCATCACGTGCGTCCCATTACATATTCCACCAAACATGAAGTATCTTTGAAGTATCTAGAGCGTTAAACGAAAGAAAATTGCGATTACTGAGCAAATACGAAGATCACCATCCTGTCGATGATTCGTAAAACATGAAGTAATTTTTGATTGGCTTTTTGGGACAATATTCCTTCGATTGATTATGGATGAGAAATCCAATATGGCGTTTTTAACTGCATATTTCGACCAAGAAAGGATTTAACAAGAGATGGGAAGAAAAATAATATCTGACCAAGCTACATGCAAGGTATTGCAAAAGAGAGAATAGACAATATTCTTCAAAGACAAATCTGTAATCCGGGGAAATGAAATTAGATGGGATAACGCTGCCATCAAACTGTATAACAAACTGCCAAACTTAGCGACCAAGTTGTTTATAATTTCATCGGTCCTTATGCCTCATCCCAAACGAAGGGTAGCGGGATAACAGACGTAGGTGAGTACCGAGATATTATGAATCTAATCGGGTTTATAGCATCACACCCATGTGTTCATCATGAAACACTCAAGTCATACCCATGTCATTAAAAATTAGGAATAGGAAAAGAACTGGGCCCATACCCGCAAGTGTGAAATTCACACAAAGCTGGCATTAGTACTACGCTCACCTATCAACACCAACCTTCGGGTTGATTACTGTGGTTTTTTGTTATTCGAAACAGCTGCTGTTAATGAAACTAATCGTATGTACCGTGTGATTTCGCTGCAGGAGCTCTATTCTAAAAGAATTGGTACCTGATTTTATTATGCAAGGCGTTTTTCACATAAAATGATCACAAAGAAGAATTTTCTGGGCTAGCTTGTGCATTATGGACGTCGTTAGGAAAGTAACATACGAAAATATCAATATCCATATATTTTCTACATCCTAATCACGGTTATATGCAAATTCCACGATTTGAACAGACTATGACCTTTTAGGATGCGAAACATAATTATTTATTGCTCTAATGTGAAATTAATGAATAAATAATCCTCATTGACAGGCTATTGTCGTAAAAATAAATTAACGTCTTTGCAATGTACTTATTCCATGATATACAATGTATTATATGTAAAATTGTAAATGAATTGTAAAAACATGTAAAATGTGACAATTCCTCATTTTACATGTTCTAATTAAATTTCAAGAAAATGTAACAGTAACTTTAACGGAGTCACCCGCTATGTGTGCATTATAATGCAACAAATTCATTAGTATGTAATTATTATGATTTTTTCACGTCTCTTTGTCAATTTTCAGTGTTTTTATTTAGAGTTTTTGTTGCTAATGACATTTCGTCTAACCGCCTTACACAGTTCTCAGAAAACTTATACTGGTACCAAGAAAGCTAAGTACACAGCAGCTGAAACAATGCCAGTCAACCACTCAACGAAGAAAGTACAAGAAACGCCCGTACCTACTTTTTTCATAAGATTTCAACCCACAAAATCCAATATTTCAAAGATTTTACACCTGAAATATGGGGAAAAGGAATGGTAAATTATTTTGCATTGGAAAAACAAAAAGTAAAATAAAATTTAAGACATTATAATCCAAGAGCAATTGATTTAACAGGACCGAGTGGACCATGTGCTTGCCATTCTATCCCCTTTCAAATTTATTAATTGCCCAGTGCTGGTTCAGTCAAGTTTTAAGGAATATTTCGCAACCAAACACTCTCTTGAATCGGTCAACTCGTGGACAAATAGTACGTTTTGATTGTCTCTTACCGTGTATTGTTTTTCAATACAAAAGTCATCACGTGAAGCGGTAAACCAAATTAAACGCGAGTTATTTACCAAATATTTTGAAATTATGAAAAAACATTTTACTACTTTTAAAATGTATGAAGAGTGGTACAATCGATTGCTATGCCCTCTCGTAAATACTTGAGCTCATTAGGTAACAACGAGTGGGTCCAACCAGCTATGGACCATTCCAGGAACCCACCACACTTAAACACTTATTTCGTGGTTAACGTGACTTGTAGATCTCATAGCTCAAACGGTTACTCACGGTTTTTCAATTCCTAATATCTACGCAAAAATGCCACCGAACGTCATAGCGAAGAGTAGGTGAGGGCCAATTAGGAATCTGTGCCATACATTAACAGAGTAGGCAATTTTAAACGATAAACAATTTGGTTAATCCACATAACATTAGATTGAGTGCGGGATAAAATGAAAGAGAGATGTTTTACTTATTTAAATACCAATTTTCCTTCCCAATTTGTTTATCTTCAAATCAAAGATTACCTCTACAGTACACATTATCGCTGACTTCATCACCTCTAAAAATGGAAACTTTCGCAAAGTGTTCTGAGGTCAGGATTATGGCTTGCAAATAAATATTAACGATAACACGGCAATGAAATTTCGAAACGAAGGATTAATAATTTCAAGATTAAATAAAAAATATAGGCTCATGTATTATGTAATTAAATACCAGGGAAATCGTTCAGTGTGTAACAGCTATTGCATAGCATAACACGAAAATAATGCTCTCATTGAAGAATAAAGACTCAATCAGGAAAATATTAAGCATGAGTAAAATAACATGAAAAAAGAAAAAAGATACATCATTTCACATTTAAACCATAAACACAGTAATCAAACCGAAGGTCGGTTTGGTAGGTGGCAGAGTATTAGTGGAGAGGTATTGATGGTAGAGTTCACCCAGTACTCAGCCCGACAGCGTGTGAAATTCACACATCATGGTAGGGGGGCCAGTTCCTTTCCCCGTGCCGGTAATGGTTTCCCAGAAAGATCTGGTACCCGAAAAATCCCATAGCTTGGGTGGAGCTGCAGGTGCCCAGAGTGCCTTGCCCGGGAATCGAACCCGGGACCCTCCGGTCAATCCGGTCTAACGCTCTACACCCTGGAATACCGCGACCCAGCATTTCACATTACATAGCCCAAATTCAAAATTCAAGGCAGGTATTTAAAAATTTACCCGAGGAGTTCATGAAAGAATTGCAAGTTTTAAAGATAACCCACTGGATTTATCGATAATCTTTGCGGGATGCGTCAGTGCAGCACGAAGGAGCTAAAATGGTTACTCTCCAGGCACGAATAGATTCAGCCAGACTAGGACTTTTTGAAAGGTGCAGGATGGCAGAGTATTGGAGATGATCTCTCACTTCAGAGTGTATTTTATGTAATTTTCAACCCTCATGGGTCACTCCAATGAATGGGGATTAAATAATGAAATGTCTAAGTTGCATCAATATTCTCTTTTTCAAGGCACTCTGTGTGGTTTCAGCGTACACCACACTATCATTTCCTCCTCTACCGTCCTTCATAGTACTTCTAATGAAAGCATACATCTTCATCGCTTCTTTTTCCCAGCCAATTTAACTTGAACAACAGACCTGCCTTATTATTTATAAAAATAATTATATTTAATAGCTCTTTAATTCCTCTATCATGCAAAATAACAAAAACATCTGAAATGAAAAAGCAGCTCACACTTATTCGTTGGTAGAAAAATTAGCAAAATTCGGCCAAAATTTTTACCCCTTTGGTAATAGAAAAACCAACTAATTCCATTTTGATATAAAATACCCAACCGCTCCCATTAGCCAGGGCCGTTTCTATTTATTCAGGGATTAACATGTGCTCACGACTAGCCAGCTCATTTTATTAGAAATGACAGGATTTGAAATTTTACTGCAATATGCAAACGTAACATGGGAATTTAAAATATTATTTTAAGATATATTTACAAACAATTATTTAAACTTCAATAAAGATATCAACAAACCTCAGAATACATTTTACACTACTCCTGAAAATTTAACAGTAAAGTTCACCAACTTGAAATTGACAATGCGTATACAGGGAAAAATGGTTAGCATTTGGCCACTCACGTTAAGAGTACGTAATACAGCTGAAGGCTGAACAATAATTATATTCATGAATTTAACCACATCCCATAACAGGAAAGATCATTTCCGATCTCAGAATAAAACCAAACAAATGTTCTTTCACTTATAAGCTCGAAGCATGCAATTCCCAGAGTTATCAACCGAATTTAAAGCAATAAGCCTCAAAAATAGGAAAACTTTCACGCACACACACACATCATAAAAAAAGGCCGTGGTTTTGTTTCCTCTAAGCGCACTTCACTCAGTCAATCTAGTGTTTCAAATTAAAAATTGACTTATTGCAGCCCTCTACTCTTTCCTTTCCAACGCTATTAAAAACATGGATGTCTTCATTAATTAAAAATAGCAATTTCTTCATGATATTCCACCATGTCACGCTTGAAACGTCTCTTTTTGTGGATGTATTCAGTCTAACATCCTTACTCACTTCACCTAATATATCTGTTCCTCGATATTCTAGTGGCGTCCCTCTTCTATCTATTCCCAAAAATTTCATAACTCACTATTCTAAGATGTACCCAAACCATATGCGTATTTATTCACTTCTTCAACGCGGTCCCCACTGTCTTTACCTCTCCTACCCTTCTGCATACTTCCTTCATTTCTTATTTAATCCGTCCACTTAAATCTTCAGCGCCCGCAACCAGCACCAGGCTCCGAAGGATTATATTCTTCCCCGGACCGATTTTTCAACGGTTCTTTCCTCAGGTCCATGGACTCAAACCTTCGCACGAATTCTTTCTCGTATTGCTTCCTCGGTTCAAAGCTTAGCTTCCTCTTGAAGAGCAGTTGCCTCCTCGCGAAAAACGCTTTCTCAGCTCGAGTGAAATCCCGCTTTCTATCCCGCTATTTCCGAGAAATACCAAATATTGCACGAATTTTATATTCCCTTTCTTGCGCAACATCTCCCGGTGCCTCCTCTTTCCTTCCTTATACCAGAGTTCTTCACATTTGATTCAATACTTTTATCTCCAAAATGCTCTCCTTTATGTGCAATGACGCTTCAAAGTCTTCTGGATTCCCTGCTATAATTGAAATTTTATCTAAGGAACAGACCACGTGAAATCTTTCCTATTCACCTAAACTGCTTCTTTACTCACTCATTGTATCTTTGCGTCGGCGCCCCTTCTAAATGTACGGTTATATGCTGGTCATTCAATTATGCATCCTTGGTTGAATCCTTTATATATTTTTGCATTCGCTTTCTCATGATTATTTTCAAACTTCCATTCGCACTATGGCGATCTGGGTCATGCATACTTGGTATGTTTATTCTTCGGTCATTGTAACCCATGCCAAATGTTCTTAACAGTTTTAATGTATTTTACAAAGCGAAATTATCCAATTAAACTCAATGGGCATGAATGACACACAAAATGTCTTGTTGAATCGTATCATTTTATTTTCATCGTGAATCCGAATTGTTCTTGTGATATGCCTGAAACGTTTCTTTCGATTCTTCGAATGATTATTTGCTTTGTGTCGCGGACGCGTTTTCCACCGACGTTCGCGGTTCCCCACATTTATAAGCATTTACATCTTTACAACCCCCTTTAATCCCTCCGGCAATGTTCCTCTTTCCTGGATAATCCCGAGCACCTCCGAGGGCCCTAGTAATGTCGAATATCGCTGATTTTTAACTTTCCTGACACTTTCTTTCTTTGGGATATTCACTGCTCAGCTGAGTTTACTCGAATCTGACATGTTTCCGAAGTGACTTTTCACAAGTTAACACGCCTTTCCTGCGTTTCCCTTCTTCATTATTTTATCGATTTCATCGCATCAGGTTTCAATCCATCTTTCTTAGCCATCTTTGATTCTCGCACAACTCTCGGTGCGGCAGCATCTTTTTCAGGGATTCCTTCTGTTCATTCATTGCCTTCTTTATTTGATCCTGGCTTCCCTGCGCTCTTTCAACTTAAAAGGTTTCGGTTCCTATAGTTTTATTCCTAATCTAGCTTTCTTGGTGGAGGTCACTAAAATTATGCATTAAGAAATGAATACCGAAATAAGGTATTCATTTCTTTTCAATCTCCTCTGCAATAACTTCCATTCGTTTTATCATTTTTTTTAACAGTAAGCTCTATAGTGCCCGTGAGCTCAACTTAAAAGAGTTATTTAAAGCGTATTAATAATACTTAAAATACTTTTTATACGAACTTTATGATTATCCTCGGACGTAGTTTTTAAGTTTCGAGATCACCCCATTCAGATGGAATTTTAGGAAAAAACATTACTACATTCGGAGCTTTCCTTGCAACGTTGAGGCCTTCAAACGACCTAAAACAACCGCACTTGTTACGTCTTGAAATTAAAATTAACTGCCTTTTCTCTGGCAAAACCTCATCAAACAAATCCTTAGCGTAGTAAAGTAACAAATTAGAGCTTGGTGTTCTAACACATCCTTTTCGCAAACGCACGTATTAGTATGTCGGGTTTGTTGCCAATAATAAGCATTCATTAAGGTTCATCATTGTCCGTTGTAACGTACGTTAGTAAAACAGAAATTAAATTTTATGCGACCGAAGCGTGACAAGTGCACTACAAAGTTACCTATATACCAGCATATATAACCCTTTTCTAACACAGTCGCCGTGAAAATACCAGCGAGAAGATGAGAGAAGAGACGGCTGGATTTACCGCACTCTATTTATTTCTCACACTTGCTCACTCTCGACTTTTATCAAGCTCGATGTTCACGTCCTCCTGCTCCGTATTCGTGTTACGCATTATAATTCCGTAAATATTCCATATTATTCCTCGCAGACGATACCATTTTAAACATACGTGACCGAACTGACATGGCACAACCGTGTACGCCAGCCGACGCAATTCTATCAATTCTCCAATTTCTAATCCCACTGAAGTGACCACTGCCGCTGAAAGGAGACGGCTGTCTTGCGAAATTTGGTTGACAATCTAACAACTATACCCTTATAATAACATGTCTTCGTTAACGTTTAAACTTTTTTCAAATTGAAAGGCAAGTCTCCGAGAGGTACTTAAATTCCTGAGCCATGATTTCAACCATCTATTTCCCCTTCCAGGTTTCAACTTCTCCAACCTCATATCCATCCCACAGACCTTTTTTTAGTCATACCTTTCCCTTGCAACTCTGACTTGTCGCTTATCTTCTTCACTTTTTCGCATCCCCTGCTCCATTCGCTCACCCTTTGGAGAACCTCTTCTACGGTTACTGAGACCCATATTAATGGTCGCATCTCAGCACTGGAAATCCCTTGGAAGTCTCCCGCGTCAAAAATTTCCATCCGATGCATGATGAAGGAGACTCCTAAGGGGCTTTTGGAGAAGGAAAGCGATTATAAATACGTACCAAAAATCTGCCTTTCGCACGCCCCTCTTACTCGCGTAGAAACCCATGGCCCTCTAAAAGAAACTGTTTCAATCATTTCTCCAGTGCTTGAGACCACCAAAGTGATTTGCAAGAGATCAGAATTCCACGAGCTTGGTGTTTTACTGAAAAAAGCTTATGATTATTTGCTGAAGCAATTGGTCGAGTACTCAGTTCGCCTAATGACATGGAGCAATCATTGAATTCGTTCAACAAAGAATTATGAATTAGACTTATCCATTCTTTATAATTAGAATTTCAACCAAATTATTTGCCTCTTTTATTTATACATGGTAGACTGACCATCTAGTTAAATTTTTCTACGCTTTACATTTTAAATCGTCGTCAGAGTTTAGTGTTCCGGAATCTAAAGTGAAGTTTACATGAGTTTTCACCTCTGCCAACTCCATCAAAAACATTTTTTTAATCCGGGGACCTCGATACAATCTTGCTAAAAATGTAAATTGTGAAAATAAAATTGCCAGTAAAGTTAGGTATTTGCGTGTAAAAATCTTTTTCCAGTGGATGCCACTGTTATAACTGCAATTATTTTGAAGCTACATTGCAATGAAGCACCGCCAATTGCCACTAGGTTAGGAAGCGAACTTAATAAATGTGGGCCATTTAATATAATGTGACCAGTCCCCGTAGTTATCATTTTCCAAGCATTAACAAGGACTTGTAGTCACATTAAAACTACGAAAATTTGCAAACTCCTTTCAGGTTACAATATTTTAGTACTGGAAAACGGTGTATTTTTACCCCAAATCAAAAGTTGACAAGCAATTCGCGTAGTCGAAAATATATTCATAAAAAATATAAACAGTATTCTGCAGAATATTTCTGAATCAACCCACATCAATACTATAATGAATCTACACCGAGTCGACATATTCTTTCGTTTTCCGAACGTGGTTCTTGTCGTCTCTTGAAATGTTGTCATTAGGTTAACACCAAAGTTACATTTAACATAGAAAACTCATCACAAAGAATAAGCCTACTTGTTTATTTGCTCCGTTTACAGTACAACTGAAGCTTAAGGCCTCGAGAAAAACGCTCCACTCGCTACAAAGGATGTCGTGGTTCACGATGCGTAGTTCTCATGCGGGATTGTGTACAAAGGACTGGGACCCTCGAAGTCTTGCTCCCAGGTAGCCAGAGGGAGTTGGCGGCTCAACCCCGAAAGAAGACCCCCTCTCCTCCGCCGTAGACAAATCCTCTTCCGAGCGGTCACTTCGCCTTTCTGTCGGCTTCAGCCATGAACCCAACGAGCAGGGGCGTAAGTATTTTGAACCTATACAGTCGCAGAGAGAATGCCGCGAGCCAGTTTTTGGAGAGGACTTCATCGATGTACCTATTCCGGCAAGGAAGCGAAGTTACTTCGCCGTAAACGGCCCCACTGCCAATGCACTGGTTTGATCCCAAAAAATAACAAAGCTATCAAAACACGTTCGAACCCGAATAATTAATTAGAGGAACATTTACAGGATGCATGTAGAAGTACGAGTTTTCAGTTCTGGAGTACAGGGGTAGCTCCAAGTTTATTTCAAGAGAATTCAATTATACTTTGTGGAAAGATAGGATTAATGGTGAGCAGGCTCTTAGGGAGAGATGATGGTGGACAGAAACCCATTACCGACACCATTACCAGAAGAAGGTGCCGAATGGTTTGTCTTTTAATTCCCCGCTACGCGACACTGCTTCTAATTCATCTCCATATACGCCCTCAAGTGCGAATCAATGCCACTGGATTTGAAAATTTCAGTGAGACGTCAGCACATGAGCAACCAAAACAATTAAGAGTCCAAATATTTCTGTAATTCATAATACAACATAGGGGAATGGGGGTTTAGGCAGGCACAACGCCAGCTGGCGATTGGGCCGCTGCTGGCCTGAAAACACGCAGGATGGGCCAGCGAGGGAGTGGAGAGAAGAGTCCGGGGGGGATATGTGAAAGGGGTGTGGCGGATAGTAATTTGGTTTCAATCCGCGTCCACAGTCAAGGTCATCCCGAACTGTAAACACTACCGAGCGACAGTAGAGTTGCCATGCTGTGAGATTCGATGCCGAGATTTTCCGTTTGCCCTCCGATCGCGTCGAGGCGGGGTTATCGCACTGGCGCTTCTTCCCTCGTCCGCTTCTCGCCGAGGCGGCGAGTGTCACGGGCAGCGCGATCGCCGAAAGGGCAGGCAGCTCCCAAAACGATGTCGTGTGCTTCGGCCACTCTCGAAGGGGTCAACGGCGGAGACGCGCTCCAGGAAGCCACCCATTGAAACCACGCTGGAGCACTTCATCACGTCCAGGGCAGCGTTTTCACTGCACTCCTACATCAACTGACTTGCCAGGATGGATGTCGAGACGTTGTGATTCGAGTGCACAGCGAGCGTAGAAAACGAGATCAGTATGATAGTAATACTCATTCCCCTCTAATTCAGAATTAAACGATTTGACACTCAAATTTTAAGTCCGCAGGACGGTAGAGTGGGCTAAGTGGTTGAGTTTTTGGATGGCGGTTGCCCACAGCGGGACAATCACAGAAATTGCCCCCGATGTCTCGGGTGCATTCGAAATATCACACGTTCCCAAGGACCTCACAAGCATTTCACAGCTTTTTACCATCGTCTATACCACGGGTATTTCCATGCGGATTTGAAAATTACTAATGAAGGGATTTAATATAATCTTAGAAATCACGTAATTATATGCTTCGCAAATAAACATGTAGTTTCGTGGCGTATTTCGGGTACCGATATCTAATACCAAGGCGGTACTTATAATTGAATCGAAAAAAAAATAAACTGGGTACTTGTGTATGAAGGGCAACACTTTTAACAATGATATCCAATTTACAAGAATTTCGCTGGAATTTTCTCAGGGGTAAAAGCATTGCTTGGGGTATGGAAATAGAATGCGCTTCAGGCAATGTATACTGCGCTACATGTAGTGTAGCATGCATTGCCTGGAGAGGTGACTTCTTTGAGATGTCAACCATCGGGTTTGGGGGAGGGTTTCATTCCCTGCACGGACACGGAAAAAAATTACATTTGGACTTAAGTTGAGCGCGACTAAAGTCACTGCGAAACGAACTCGGGCCCTCGAGGCAGTAGGCGAGTTAATCTCCCGTATGCTACCGCAGGCTGGAAGCGAGAGCGGTAGATATTTAACTGGGACACCATGATAAGAGTAAACTCCTCCACATCCTTATTTTCTAACAAACCGTGGATCCATTTACGGAGTAATGTGTATCAACATGCCAACTTCTACTAGAATAGAGATTTATTCTAAATGAGCAACCCAAATAACAACTCCCGGTAACCTACTCCTGCAGGTTGAATTCCGACCATAGAAGGATTTTAACCTGTGGGTTACATATCCCCATGGATTGACAGTCAATACTTTTTGTATTCACTCATAGTTAACCATTGCTTTCTGACCCCGCCAACCTTTTAGTTATATCCGCAGCCCAGCTCGCGAAAAATGAATTTCGTTTAGCCTCAAAATACGACGGACCCAAAAATCGAAAATGTTTTGCTTTGTTAGTAGTTAAACGAATTAGATGTTTCCGTACTACGATGAAAGAATTATCTCCAAGCGATATGAAAAGCCAAAAAATAGTTAATCAACCCAAAGGCTTTGTACGTGATGGTAGAGTTCACTTAGTCCAAGTGAAAGGCACATATCAGGGCAGGGTGGACAGCTCCTTTCACTGGGCCGGATACAGTTTCCCAGGGAAGTTATCAAGAAACTGCATCCCTATTTTTATTTCGCCTCCGAGAATTAACGGTAACCGACCCACCGTCAAATGGACAGTGTTCCATTTCCTCATCGGCGCGTGGGCGCCACGAGGACGCCGCGATCCCATCGACTCTGGTTCAGAATTGGACGGCCCAAAGGGCGCGAGCCAACGGGTTATTAAAATGGTCCCAGCCTCGGAAGACTCCTCGCCTACCACCATCCCCTTCACGACAGCCGCCCTCTCCTCACCCCCCGCCCACTTCCGCACGGCACGCGCGCATAAACAAGGCGGTGTGGCAGAAGCACCACACTATCCATTGCCTGCTCCGGTGAGTCACCCGCCGAGTTTAGTAGGGTCGAGGGGGGACCGGCGGCGGTGGCTCCAAGGGATGATGCCCCACGCGAAACACCAACCCCGAGGGCGACAGACGACGGGGGGCCGTGGGAGGGGGGGGAAAGAGGGTGGGAGTGTGTGGAACGAAGGGGTCGGGATGCCTCGTCTGTTCGCCACCGGCCTTCCTCCTTGCCCTCGTCGGGGTGCTTGAGAAATGCCCGGCGGACGGGCACACAGGAGCCAGATGGCCATCGCCGAGGGAGCACGAGGCAGCGGGGAACTCCCCGAGCCATCGGTCCGCGTTGACTAAGCGAGTCGCCAAGAAGGCCGCCCACTTCAAGGCCCCTCGGGCGAGGGTTTAAACTTTAAAGCCCAATGGGATTTTTACTATGGCTTGAAACGTCCGAAATTCGTCGACATTCGTGTACGAAGAGCATGGAGAGAAAATATAGATTCGTTGACTTGCCCTTTTTCAGAAGCATGCGACAATATTTCCAGCGTGTTTCATAAAATTCTATGCAATAAAATTTACAAAACTTTGATTACAATCGCTTCAAACAAACAAAAGAAAATCAAATGGTAATTGTTTGACCTGTCTGAAATCATTCGTCCATGTTCTCCTCGCAAATGGTTTCAATACGTAGTGCCAACGCATTATCGAACACGGTCAAAGTTTTTCTGTTTTATTTCCGTAGGAACTGCACATTTTTGCAGATATTGTGATTTTTTATATGAATTCGCATATCAATTTAGCTGGATTTGGAAGGACAGAGGAGGGCAAAAATATCCAAAGCAATTGTTCCTTAAATACGGCTAGTGGAGTACACGTCGTCAAAATCTCCTTACCCTCAACGAACATTCTGAATCGAAGAAAAGTGGCCACATTCTGATCCAGCAAGGAAAATATTTTTTCAATCATTAAACTAACACCCCATTACATTCTCCAGGGGAAGATGGCGAGAGCGCGTTCAACTTAAGCTACAACGTTAAGTCGTTTCCTAGTGCGTGGTAACAACACTAGAGTCGAAACGTCCGAAATTTTGGTGGAGATCAACTTCTTACAACTTGAGCTGGAGTCCTAGGATTACGTTATATCAGTGTTTCACAAACATTTGAGCACATGTCGACAAAATAAAATATTTTTATAAAAGACGCGCAGTTCGACTCACTTCGTGTCATCGTCAGGTATAAGAACTCGGAAAACGGATGAAACAAGCGACGTTCATTAAAACAATTTCTTTTGTGGAAAATTGCTAAAATATTTCTTTAAATTTTAGATTGAATGTATTTGTATCAAAATTTAAGAAATTTATCCGACAATTGGATTTTAATGATCCTATGGTTTACCTAAATTGAGGCAACTGCCCACCGACTTGAATGCTCTCAATGATCCCAAAAACTATTTTCAATTAATCCGGTGGAACTACAAAAATATATTTCAATGTAATTATGCGTTTAAATAAATACAAAGACGCATGCTACTGCTACGAAAGGAAATTGATTCAGTTAGAGAAACACTTACTTTGGAAAAATCACTTTTTTTTACCACTTATCACCCAATAAGAATATGCAGGATGTCACCCCAAACCGAAAAAGGCAAATCGCGTGCAAGAGCATTGATCGATTCAGCAGTTCGAGCAATCGCAACACGCCACCTCGTACGGGGCCGATCATGGAGCACGGGACTGAGGGAGAGAGGGGCATTGCAACGGGCCTCGCACCGAACGATGCACAGCCGCCATTAGACGAGAGCCCCTTTTTATAGGATCATGGTCACTTCTTCCAGACATATCCGGGAAATCAGTCAACTAAGGACATTTGTTGAGGAAAAAAGCGAAAGGGCCAACCGGCTGTCCAATTTAGTCTTGAGGAACTGATCGATTCAAAGAGCGGGAGTGAACGTTGACCCCTAGGCGCCAACGAACCGGAATAGGATCTATCAAACGTGTTGGACCCTCGGCGGTCGCCCATGGAGCACAGAGGCAGCCAGGGTTATATCGCCACGAGCGAACTTATTCCACCAGCAAAACCACATCTTCGTGCTACTCCGCCGGAAAAAGTAACTCACTCGTTACAATGGGTTCTGCCGGGAGAAACATAAAAAGCCACGCTCATCATATATTACCTGATCACTCGATATCAAGTGAACCACGTTGGGCCAGGATGATTGGAATCAAGCTTTCGGGGAAGAGGCTTGTTCGTCAACTCTTCCATGAAATAACGGTTTCAGCTGACCGACACTTTAATCTGAGTCCTCCAATTAACGGCCAGGTATTGTATGCATCAGTACACCATCAATTAATTTACCTTCAAAGCAAATTTCGCCGGAGCTCTTCATTGGAATGAGGTCTCTTCAATTAGAGATTGGTTGAAACTACGATTTTCACTAACAAAATCGCAGTTTATTAGCCACTGAACCCTAAAGGTAACAATACACTCATTTTTCAAATTTATTCACAGCTATTATATTTTAAATCGATACTTATTGAACTGGAATCTTGGGAGGAATGCCCCAAGAGCTTATATTACGCAGTGGTGCGAATTTGAGTCAAGTGATACACAAATTACTTGAGTTTCACCATGAAAAATAATTAGATGACAGCTAAAAGATCTCCTGATCGGGTGTGTGCCCTCATTTACGCACCAGAGAAACTCTTTCGCCGAGCCTATCCGAGAATGCCTATGTGTCATTAATAATTAGGCTATACACGATAGCACTCTTTTCTATGAGAAAAAGATGAAAGGAATTAAAACAAATAGACTTCAGAGAATTTTCCATACTCAATTATTTGTAAAAATACTGAATTAAAATATATCAACGTAATTTACAGTTATAAGAAACCTATAGGTATTTTTCAAAGTCTGAACAAATTTTGCTGCCTTCACCATGTGGGCCGATCAACCTCTGGCTGCTGAGCGGTCACCAAACAGATTTTTCAAGGAAAATTCCCGGCGCGATTGCATCTTTCCTCAGAAACCTAAACGTTATCTCTGAGAACCAATTCTTTATCAACACGCACACAGCCCATAATCTATTCACAATATGATTATAAAGAGCAAAGCAACTAATAAGGTCTAATAAATATTTAATCATTTACATAAGACATCATCTTACCAGAACCATAGCAAGCACATTCAGTCAACTAAACCTGCCTCTTTAACTTTCCACAAGTTTACTCTCAAATGTAAACACAGAGAACAGTTTTTTAGTCATCTGGAATAGCGAAAGTCTTCGAAGAGGAGCGGCATTTTTAGCAGACTTCAAAATTATATTTATTGAATGACCAGAGGATCGTAACGAGCCAATGAGTAAGACCGAGGAGCAAGAAATACTATATTCATCGATCCGAAGTCGTAATCATTAGTTAACTATTACCGCAACGATAAGCGTGCATGTTAGTGATCGCCTTTTTGTAGACATGAAAACATATGTACATTTTATGAAAAATACGAAATAATATGGCAAAACACCGAATAAGCGACGCACATCTCCATTTTTGCAAATGCAAAAACGGAGAAGTTTAATAGAGAACCTTGGACATTATGATTTTATCCATGACATATGAAGATATAGCACAAAAATCTATCGCGTTATCAATTCCCGCGATCACAGCATTTATCCAGGTCGCTCACGTTACAAAATATGCCAATAATCCCCTTTCAAAATCATTTTTTCATAGAAAATCACATCAATCTATTATTTACCAAACATTATCCCGAAGGATTCAAGGAAATAGTGCCCGGTGCCGATGGACCTGTAAATTGGTGACAACTGAAAAACTCAATGGTCCACGTGTCAGAATATTCTTAACCCCATCATCTTTTATTAAACCAAGACTCACCATTATTTTCTATTTCGAGCTCAAAAATACTGCAAGTACACAAGGATTAAACCGATGTCATGAAGCTTTCACCATAACAAGAATATTATCCAGCTAATGAGAATGTGGTGAATTTACATTATGTTAACCGAGGATATCCGTGAGCCATAATACGCAGGGCAATACTAAATCAAATTTACCACACATTAACATTCCCGTCTCTTCTTACCATCATCAAGGCCATCTTCACTGATGAAACAATTAAATGCGAAGAATGGAGATGTTACCTCGAAAATACGCAAAGTAAGACTTGGCAGACAAGTTAAATGCTTCTGAGTGACAAATAATTTTTTCCAAGGCATATGTTTTAGCAATTTACCGACTCCTTTCTATTGCACTTATCCTACTGAGTGTTACCACCTGATGACGGAAATACTAGAACATTCATAATTTACCTAAAATTTTTGAATAGGGGCATTTTCAGTAACCATCAGTTAGCAGACAAGAAGTCGTTACCTCTTAGTATACTCAACCTGGCTAAATTTGATAATCCAAATAGATTTAAATGAAATGCGGAAATACTTATTAATTTAGGGCCCGTGAATAACCAACAACAACTTATGACATCCGTAATTTTCGTAAAACAAATTTTCCACGCTTGGGCCGGAACACTTGGTTCACCAATGCAATAAGTACTTTGGAAGGTATAAAGAGTCATTATAAAATATGGAAATTGGCACTCATCCACGGCAACATAGACCAAAATAGGCTAGATGAAACGGAAAGCATGAATTATGTGTGACAGGCATCGAATTAAAACGCAGTCAAAGAAAACTAGCCTCGTAGCGAGGAGACAAAGTCCTTAGGTTTAAAATAAGAGCATTGATGAAATATGGGCGCTCTTCAATTTAGTCGCGACAGGCTATGCTTTCATCTTCGCATTTAAGATTTTCACTCGAAATTCCATCCGGTGTAATTTAAGGTGTAAACCTTATATTAGAGGGCCACTTTCCACGGAAATTCCAAGCGGATTCCTTCGTCAATTAATTTTAAATGTCTGCAGAAGATGCATGGAAAACAACATTTCGCTTGCTTTATAATGGCGATAAGCAATACCTTACAACCATGCCATGCCAATTAGCGACGTCATTTGAAACAAATCTTGGTCATAGATAACACATATTACAATGAAACCAGTTGCTGTTTATTTGCCTTAACATTACTTCCCACCTAGGAATGCATCAAATATTTAGTCGAATCATAGGCATATTCTATTTGAATTCTGGTTGTGGCGAAGTTATACCATTGAGTCCATTTTTCAGGTGATCTATACACAAAAACTCATTTCCAATCTATAAAGAAAGGAGTGAATTCACTCCAATGACAAAGGCAGAATGCGAAATATTTTTCACTCTGGGTAAAACATTTGCTGGCGAAACAATAGACTGAAGTGACTGCATGTTATTAAAAATGCACATGCCACTATTTCAATAAAACGCATTCTCTCATACAAGCATGACGACAAATGCTCTCCCAGCAGACGTCTAAGGAACACGATCCTGAAATATACCAGGCGCAAATTTTCATCTATTTAGTAACAAATCAATATAATTGCGTAGAGCCCAAGACCTCCAGATCCTATATCTTTCCCATCAAGACATTTCTCTTTGCCTCCGGGGCTCCAGAAACGGATTCAGTTGTTTAATTAAACCAAACGTGAGTTTGAACTTACGGCAACGTACGAGGAAGTAGGACGGACGCACGTGACTACTCTTCTTGCGCTGTTTTCTTAGCCCTCTCTAAGGTATGCATTAATCCCTCGATTGAGAAGGTGAGCAGTGAAAGTGAGAATACATTGTGCCTGCCAACTGAAGTACCACGGATCCTCAGTCTCTGCCAATTCTCTAAAGATATCCTAAATACGACGTAACAGTGAAGGTCGTAAGAACGGGAAATCGCCGGGAGGCCTTTAATCTATTGTCAACGGCACTAAAGATGCGAGGTGTAATGTAATTAGGGAGGACGTCTCTGTAAAGAAGCTACAGCGGCATACTCTGGGACATGGGATGCAGAGTCGCCTCAAATTAAGCGACTAATTGATTACTCGCAACGTAAAACTTCTCTATTGTCACGATCTTGTACTTCAAAATTATTCAGGGAGCTTAATATTCAGAATGGTTGCCAAATACACAAAAAAACCTGCGTGTTCAAAGATTATAGAATACCGTTCCTAGTCTCTTAAGAATGTCACCTCAATCTCTGTTTACTTCATTTGACAAAAAACTCTAAGATAGAATGCGCGGTTGAAATAAAAGATGGCATCGGAATGCAAACGATTTCTGTTTTCTACGAGATGGATTAATCAATGCGAAAAATTTCATCTCAACGCGAAATTTGAATTTCTATAAATGAAAAAAAAGGAAAAATAAGAGACGAAATGAGCTATGCATTTTCCCTAAATAAGCTTAGTAATGAAAGTCAAAAGGCGCGCGTAATAACAAGCGAAACTAAATACATTTGAGTATAGAAAGTTTTAAGGAATATATCTAATAACTAGTCGCACATCGAACTCCACCATCATCATCATAAAAATCATTAATCCTGCCTTTCCTATGCATTTTTACACGACAACCAAGTATTCCTGGCTGAATTTAAACAGAAAAATTTGACGATAAATCAGAGCATAATCGAAAAGTGCAATTTACTCTAAAATAATTATACTAATTAAAATGAAATATACGTGGAAAATAATTCTACTCACTGTGCATACCAAAGGGATTACATGTTATAAAACTCGCATTAACACAGTTGACTTTGAATATCTATGCATGCACTTGTATACAAATCCGTATGCGCAATGGTAAATAAGTTTTAAGCATTTTAGTGTCAACGAACCATGTAACTGAAAAGATATTAAATATCGCGTTAGAAAACTCATTCCCAATTTATTTGCCAACTTTTTCAGAAGGGATTATTTTCGAATTTTATTTTTCTTGATCCATGATTGCACTCGTGCCTATAAGTGGACATGTGCAATGGCCTTTTCTCGCACATCGGATCATATTGTCAATAACAATCACACACGCAACAACCTCTAAACCGAATAATAGCCCGTTCGGTTAACACTCACACATTACGCAGTGAATACATTTTCTTGATCTTTTCCCCGGGATGATTTCGGGATAGACATCACCAATACGTACGTTTTACCATCAGATTAGTACTTTAACAAAAGGACAACTATGGGCAAATACAAATGATTCAACTCAAGTTTTCCCAACAGAGGCCCGCTCAAATCTCGCGGCACCCAAGCAAAAGAGTAACACTTCATTCTCCGAAAATTCTCCGGAGTGAGCTTTAAAGCATCATTTAATCATTACTTTTATGGTATCCTGGGCGTCTCTGGGTGCACATAAGATATGACAGAAAAGGCATCGGGATTTTGCGAAAGCATAGAGACGTCGGTCTCAATAAACTGCGATCGTACCGCATACTTTGACCGATGCAATACATTTAACAGCGGCGCCGTCACTTTTCGTGATTTTCTTCTGATGGGGGAGAAGTCGAAATAGAACGAACTGCAAGCGCAGAAATTTTTTTTTTACCCCATTTAGGAAAACGAGGTCCTAAGAGATTAGAACGAAAAGGAAGAATAAGAATTAATGTGACAGCGCAAAAAGAAAATGGATCGCGAGATTACTCAAGATATGACAAGGAGTAGTAACATGACTTTCTACACCGTGGACGCCCGAGATAAAACAAAAATAGGTCCACAAAATTTGGCAACAAGGGGGAAATATCCAGCGTCGCATCACCGTACCCTCGGAGCGAATCGAGTACAAGAAGCGAGGAGAGTTAAGCCTCCATAGCACCGCGCTCCGTCCCCAACAACCGATAAGGCAGCGCACGACTACTGCGGCGGCGGCCGCGCTCTCGATCCTCGCGAGCGAGCAAAGGCCGCCCTGCCCCAATAGATCGCTCTTCGCATTTTCTATCCCGCCATCAAGGTCGTCGAGCCGGGAAAAAGGTAAAATTAGAAACCGTTTCCACCACGCCCCCGAGTACCCACAGACTTTTTTATAATGCATTTCCAAACAAGCCGAGAGAGCTTCCGCGAGCGACGTCCCACCGCGAGGAGATGGTCGCCCGCTTTCGTGAGGAAAACAAGAGCGCGATCCGATCCCATTACCTCCCCTTTGGCCAAAGTACGACAACCTTCGTCTTGCGGTAGCTTTCCCCTCCTCGCACAAAAACCACCAAGATCCGGCGCGCACACGTCAACCTGGTCGACGCGCAGGTCGTATTGATCGCCGGAAGGGTCTCGGGACGCGATCGAAACCACGCCACGCCGCCGTGCTGCACGACGAGGCGCACGAGCCAACAACCGCTCGCCACATGGACCCCGACTCCTTTCCACGGGCCGCCCAAAAGGTGCGCGGGTGAATCCACGCCACGTAGAGGGAGGGCTTGTGTGGGGGGGGAGGGAGGGAGGGAGGGAGAGAGGGAGAGAGAGAGGGAGAGGGAGAGAGAGAGAGAGAGCCCTCGGGGTCGCCAAAGCTCTCGCCCGGCCGATGGGAGGACCGCGCACACGGCAGAGCCCTCGGCTCGCCTTCCCGTCCCCTCGGGATGAAAGACCAATCGATGGAAGCATTCGTCAATTACGGCCTTTGCCTGGACGGTGTCTTGACGCAATGCCAACCATTCCTCCCGATCCCACCAGTGCGACGCGGCAGGGAAGCCCGTCTTCCCAACCGCACAAAGCGACACACGACATCCTCACTCCACATACGTCGCCTTGATAAAGCACGAAAAGAAGGCTTCCTTTCCGTACAGCAGCCATCGGGAAACATCGAGACTAATTTAACTACGCACCTTTAAAGTAAAACACGGAAACAACGAACGCCATCAATAATTATAGAATAACGCCATCTCATGAGGGTTAATTCGGACCAATTTGGATTTACCAACGCTAAAACGTTTAGTAGGAAAATATGGGTATGCCCTATTAATCACAAACCGTAAGCCGTCTCCCCTCACGGCAGACGCTCAAGTTTTAGATCAATATTCTGACCTATCTCAGTGAGTTATAGCCTCTGTTCCGAACGTGAAGCCATAACCCTGAATCCGTTCCGTCTTCTTCTTTGCAAGAGACACTTAACAAAGCTAAATAAAGTAAAAAAAAGTATTTTCTTGGAATAAGCTCTTGTCCAACCTACTCTTTCATCCCGAACGAAGGGAGTTGCGACAAGACTGGAGATGCAGCATTGAAAAAAGTATGTACATATTAACAAGCAACAAAGAAGAAAGTGACCAAAACTGACCAATGTCATCTGCATACGCATTAAGTAGTGCCATTGGCTATTCTACACCCATGCCTCGGGGCACTTAAACACTCGAGTCATCGGACATCTCCATTAATTTTCTCCCTTTCCCGAAATAGATTTTCCAGCGTTTTTCATAAGTTTCATATGCAAAAAAATAATAACTCTCACCTCATGTTTCCTACTTTGCTTTCCTCATTTTTACAATTTCATCGCACAATCGGGCATTCCCATTAGAAATGTACCCGATATATTATTAAGTTCCACTCAGCTCTCCAGGCTGCTCGAGTATACGCACGCTTCATCAACTGCTGCAGGAGCGGGTTATTTTTCTCCCCGCAACCACGCTCAAATAGTTACACTGGAAAACGAATTAAAATTTACTAGATAGCACAGAAAAACCCAACTTGGGATGAACACGTAGCCGATGAAAAAATGTGACAGAAAATAATTACATTAAACCGATGAAATACGTTCATTTCCAGGATAATGTGGAAAATTGCCGTAAGGCCGTTGAGTGGGCTGGTTAGTCAAATGTTCAAGTAAATCGCTGATCCACCAATCATGTTGCTGCCACCACATTACATGGTGAACTGGTATTATGGGAAAGCTTTGACTTCGATGAAATACATACCGCAATTATCGGTTTATCAACACAATATATTAAAAGGGAACCTCCTTCGATTCGGGAAGGAGTAATTTTCGACAATCTACGACAGTATTTTACAAAATACAGCAAGCTCGCTGCCATGGACTTGACGCACAAGTTTTGCGACACTTGTGTCAATTCTATTCATTTTTCTTACCTTGATAGTTTTGTTTTGTAATCGGAGTCCATTGAGTGTATTTATGGCTTTCTCCGCATCCTCCGGTCTGTGGTAATTCACAAAGCCGTACCCCAGACTTTGTCCTGGAAAGACAACAACCATGCGAATTGTGTAATAGCGCTACGATGTATTGTTCCATTTTTTTCGCGATATCAACATTTTTAACAGTCAATTTCAATGGCAAACATGTATACATTCAGAGTGTTAACCATTTTTCATGCACTACTACAGCAGACGGTAACACCAAAAATATTATTAAAGACTCGTGTGGCAAGACAAGCTGTAAAAAACATGGATATCAAGACATGATTTATTTGCATCAACGCATGCAGCACATTCCCTATTGCGGCAGAGATGAAGGAAAGACTCGAGTAAATTAGTTCGCTTTTATTAAGTATGTGAAAATAGCATGCATCGATCAACATGCCGAGCAAGTTTTGAATGGCACTCAGGAAATACAGTATGTAGTTGCGGCTCCCTTACACGGAAATTAAACACATCTTTCGTCAATATAGCTTTATCCCTTTAAAAAATAGCCTCGTGACCAAATAACCGACGCATGAGGTGACGAAGCGTTTCTCAAACAACGATCTCGTGATTAATTCTTCCTAAACAATGTGTTAAACGCACATTTGACATAGGCGCGCACCGCCCGCTTGCGTAGTTGCAGGCTACGATGGAATTCGAACATGATAATGAACAAATATTAACACTTTTCCTATATATATTGATTTAATCCAAGACCGGTTTCGTTGTACATCATCTTCAGGTCACCTAATTCAATATGGGAAAGTGTTATTATTTGTTCATTATGACTTCCGTTTTCCGTCAATTGGCAACTAGGTAATTCATTCATCCTGTGATACTGACTCTGAGAAAATTTCGCAGTACATAGGTAAATTAAAAATTAAATTAACATTAAAAAAACCATCTCTCCATTAAAAAAACATTCCAAGACCATTAAAAAAACAGTCTCTCACAGAATGCCCAAATTTAGTGGAAAAAATAGAGGTAGGCCAAAAGAGTGTCCGTCGTTTTCATTCTCAATTAGGTTTCAAAATTGTCACTTACTTCATTTATTATTTATTTAGTTTTAGGTTTTTCTTATCCCTAAAATTGAGATGAAAACTCTTAGTGATCAAGAGTAACCCTAAAAGAAACAAACGCTAATCATCCTAAGATACTTTATGAAAGGTATTGAAATTAAGATGCGAAGCCTTATGGGTAGCATAGTTCACGATCTCAGCTCTTTTTACTGACAACCGTTTCGGACGAATATTTTCATTTATTCACGTACTACAGGGAAAACATGTAGGAAAAAGGAAAACCTTTTTTGCAGAGAATAACACATTTTCGTTGTTGTAATATTGAAACAAATGGATGGCGGTCCTTAAATTTGCCAGAGAATAAATCAAATGCCAACTTCCTTACACGTAATTGCACCTGCATTATTCCTAACTTGGGGAAGATGTGAAACAAGAAAAAAATGCCGTGAGGCAACATTTTGCAAACCTTCCATTCCGGGCGAATGGAGCTCCCACAATAGCGACCACGCATTCAAGCAGTCCGATACGACTTGCGAGTCGGGTTTGCAGGGGCGGGGGAGCTGAAAGTTCGCAGGCCACGGTGATTATTGATTCGGGAGACTGTAAAAACGTCAAATGGATTGAAAGTGTTTCACTTTGTTTTTAGGCTTCCAGCGTTCCCGGTGGATGGTTTGCATCCGGGTGGGGCCTCTCATTTTTCTTTTAGTCATCGGGCTTCCCAATGACCTCGAGAAACAATTGAACTCCTCGGGTCGACCGAAGGCACGAGATCGACCTCTCGACAGTAGAGATGTAAGCAAATGTAAAATTATTGAGACACACATGACTTGAGGCTTGATTCTACGGCAGGGAATATATTTCGTACTCGAGCCGAGCCTCACATTTAACATTTAATTTGAAAATTTAGTAATGGCACATACAAGTGACATTGATCGGTGGACGAAAAGGATCATATCCTTATTTGGAAACGTTTTACAAATATGTGCGGCGTCCATTACGCCGACTTTTTGTGAATTGAAGATATCCTGGAATGCACACGAATCGATGGATGGCGAGATCTGTTCACTTGCTGAGAAAAAACTGTAATTGTGATATTTTTCCAAACTTCAACCGACAATTGATTCATCCCATCTCATTTAAGAACGAGCTACCCAGAAAACTTTACTGCACTACTGGAATATCCGTTAGCACCATTTTCATCGAGCACATTCAATTAGACTGGCGCTAGTAGTAGTTTCTATGGGAGGCAACCGACAGCTAAGGTCATTTGCGCCATTGGGGATGGTTGGGGAATGAAGGGTGGAGAGAAACCCGGCGTCGGGATTTGCCTACTCTTGTTGAAAGGGGCCAAGGGGTCCGCAGTTTAACGTCCCATCCGACGGACGTCGTACTCACTCAAAGTGCTATCCGTTGAGCACCTCAAGTAGGGATCGGGATATTACTGAAAAATATTTCTTCTTCTCCAGGATTTGAACCCGGGACTTCTCGGTAGGAAGCCTGTACCTTCGCCACCGCACCATTCCGATTGCCCTTAGATTGGTCGAGAGGAAAATATTCTGCTTCTCGACGGAGGAACTATTTACATCCATCCATTCACTTGATTCGTTCTAAGTTCGACCTTACTGTTGATTAAGATTTCGTTATTTCATTGTAAATACATTTAGAGGGATTCTGAATATACAAGTGAACAGTAATCGCTAAAGTTTAGATATTCGAAAAATATGATAGAATTTTACGACGGTACTAAATATTTTTCAATTGTTACAAGCAACTGACGATCGTAGGAATAGAAACACCTTCGTCGAGAATTATTAATGGACAGAATGTCATTAGATATTATAGAAGGAAGTAGTTGAAGTATACTCTGCAATTAGAAGAGGAAATTTGGCCCTGGGGCTTCATTATTTTCCTGGAAATCATGATGGAAAAAATGGCTTGGATAATGAAAGGAATAATACCGTTAGAGATTTGAAAGGGTTTAAGTTATTACTTGAGGGTAAATTATCCACTACTGCAAGGTCACTGGGAAGCAAAGTCGTTAAAATATTTGCCTATCACAGGCAGGTCACATTGCCAGGTTTATACAATAATCCCTAATAACTATCCCGGTGGGCGGGACAGATGATGTCAGAGTTATTTTTTATTAAAAAAATTTTTTTTTACCACTAGGGTACTACCTGGATTCCGTGTGACCTTTTACAAATTTTCTGGGAACGAATCTTGTAACTGCTGTGCGCCAGATGTCAGGGAAATGATTCCACATATCCTCACTATTTCTCAGATCACGATCTTTCTTAAAATTTGAAGATGAACTGTCACGTGCGCTTTAAGCTCCCCTCTTTTAAACTAGTACATTTTCATCCTTTCCCAATCAGGAAAACTTAAGGAAAACACGAGGAAAACTTAAAATCTACTGCGCTGTGGTCACTAACTCCTTCAATAATTTCTACAGGGTATGTACGGTGCTAATCAAGAAAATCTTGGCCCTTTGTTGTTGAAACGGCAAGTTGATGCATGGAGTTCACGCAAAGAAATATATCTCCATCGATAACAGTATCACGATCGTTGTTTTGGGATGGGGATCATTTGGGATCCTGGTCTAGTTCTAGTGATTGCGTTGATTTTGTCGTCCGGCGGCCGGTTGAATTGACGAACTCCATTCCCCACCTCTTGCTTGTACCCCCTGTCTCACATATTTTTGATAAATTGCAGGGTATTTTTAATGTCGATGTGGACATCCCGATTCTTTTGGACATATGACTTTAAATTGAACGCCAAACGTTTTTCTAAACTTTATTTGGCATTGCTACAGCCCTGTTAACGCCAATGTTTTTACTACAATAGATACCCTAGAGTCTATTGTTCGGTCATTTCTGTAAACGGAAAAGAATTTTGGGAAAATTGGCAGTCGGTGATATCAGTGGATAACCAAATTGTAGTTCCAATTATTATATCTGCGGTCGTTCTAGGTGTAGAAAGCTGGATTACTAAAAGGGGTTCGATTCACAGGCAAGCCTCTCTCCATGACCAGCAAAGGGAAAGGAACTGGCCCCCCTACCCTGATGTGTGAATTCCACACGCCGTCGGGCTTAGTACTGGGTGAACTCTACCATCACCTACCAAACCGACCTTCGGGTCCATTACTGCGTTTATGGTTTATTTTATTAAGTCTAATTAAATTTAGCTCGCCATTTGTATCCCAACTTGAAGAGAAATTAATTATTAATCACTACTTCCTGTAAGTAATTAACATAAGAACACCCTACCCGGGGAAAACCCAGTGTGCTGGAAAAATCAAATTGTTACATTTCTCCTGGGAGAGTTCCCCAATTGGCTTAAATATTTAGTAATATTTAGATGAGACCGTTTGAAATAATAACTCACGAGATCGATCCTATAACCGGAAAATGCTTGGACCGTCTGTTGGCTTCAATAAAGTTTGCCGGGTTTAAGGAATATATTTTCTAACACCCAGAGTGGAGTGTTAGCAAATACCTTAGTACAAATTCATCGAGCATAATGGGGGAAAGGAGGTTCATGAGAATTGTTCCAACAAATAGAAGTAAAGGGAAAGATTATGTCTTGGCCCTAGTCCGTGCAACACTTCAATGCTTCAATTGCAAGTATATTGACACATTAATGGTAAATTTATCTGGAGGAGTTTGGAATCGAATGCTGTTAAGACTTAACGACTTTTGGCGCACACATGAACTGCCAAGCGAGATCACCGGCGGACTACTTTAAACGACCTTATTGGCTATCGAACACGACCACCTACTATGATGAAGCCAACGAAGAGGAGAAAAAAAAACTTTTCAAAAATTCTCTTGACAGCAGAAAAAATAAAAACTGCGAAACTTTCTAAATAAGTGTGAATAAGCTTTCTTTCAGTGACGATTTAACAAATTTAGAACCACAAATGCTTACATTTACTGTTACTTATGCTTCCGAGAAGGGAATACAACCTTACTCCCTTCTCATTCCTTCTCATGAATATCCTTGGTATCGACAATTGGCCTCCTGACCTCACATAGAAACCATAAGCACAGTATTTGACCCGAAGGTCGGTTTGGTAGGTGATGGTAGAGCTCACCCGTGTACCAAGCCCGACGGCGTGTGAATATTCACCCATCAGGGTAGGGGAACAGTTCCTTTCCCTGTGCCGGTTATGGTTTCCCAGGAAGATCTGGTACCCGAAAAATCCCATAGCTTGGGTGGAGCCGCAGGTGCCCAGAGTGCCTTGTATATTACCTTCAAAATGGGATTTCAGTGAGAAAAACGGAATTATGCAAGTGATCCTCCGCACCACGTCAAGGAAAACGCGTCACACTATTCGCAACTACAACCGCCACGACTAGTGGCGGTCGTTATAGTTGTCTTTTCCAACAAGACGCTGATAAGTGCGACGCTGAGACCTGCGACCAATGCACACCATCTTAATGGCTTGTTTCCCTATCGCCACCGTTTGATTGTCCGACACAGTCTGTCCGCGGTGCCTCCGCCCACTCACTCGCACACATCTCGGCCACACCCCAAGGCTGTCATCGTATCGCAGCTGTCGCATACTCTTGCAATTAAAGTTTCCGGCGTTTATGACCGGAAGGAAACCATAATAATTTCGGACGCCAAATTTTTACTTTCTAAAAACACGAATGAAATAAACTGGTTACATACCGCTATGCCATCACACTTGAAACATTACATGCATCATTGGGAAATCCACGAAGAAATTGGAAAGCCGTGCCATCAGAGTACCTGCTGCATGTGAGTGAAGTCACCCACGCTTCGACACCCTCAACCAAACGAATATGGCATCATGAGGCCTCGGAAAGGTTTATGATGTGAAACTACGTTAGGGAAACGCGGAACTTGAGTACATCACATAAAATAGATATCTAGTGCAGCCAATTCGATTGAACATTCTAAATTTCCCACATTGGAAACGAAATTTGGTAAATTTTAAAATAATAAGGCATCGATTGGCCACGAACATTTTTTCACTGCCATAATCGGGTATGGCTTGCCTTTGGATCACATCAGAATCCCACCGGCCTAGAAGACCAAATGGGTTCATGAAAAAGAATTTGATGAGGCCAAAATTCCACGAGCAGACACCGCTGGAAAAGGAAAAGTTTGTGGCACCCCTCTCTCAAGCGTAATTCGTTGCCTCATGACCTCTACACCCTTCTCGGCTTTTCGCGGTGCTCGTTGGCTCGGGCAAAGTTTTCGGGCAGCGCACCAGCTAGTGTATCTTCAGGTCTAGGCTAATCCTCGGTCGGTTTCTTTATTCTCATTCTCTCCAAGAGGAAAACTTAAGCGAAATGGAATAATGAAGCAAGAAGTATTTGCAGGGAGCACAGCGAGAAAGATCTCAAATTTTCTTCGCACCATTTCCCGGCAGTCTGCCACCATTGCCGACAGCAAATGCATAGAGCAGATAGAACGAACTGCAGTTCTAATGAAAATTTTCCTGAATTTAAAGTTATCAAAAATTAAATTTTCCGGGCAACACTTCACAGGCGTTTTATACTGCCCACTTTATGGGTTAACGTTCGTGATGGAAAGCATGCGTTGCGAGCCGTAAATAGAGACTAACACTGACTGTATAAAGAGAATTGCTGAGAAATATTAAAAATAACACAAAAATAATTCTAACGCCCACCACATCTTGGTTTGTACGACACTACTTATGGTTGGCATTGACACTACACATGACTTGCTGGACAGTTACAACTTCTCGGGAGAAAACAAAATATAATAGAGAAAGAATAGAAGCCTCACGGAGGCACTACAAAATGGTTGAAACAATATGAAACGCATTTGCAATCGCTCATTAATGTGTAATTTACATTAGCAAACTTCAGTTACCAAAAAGACGTGGAACTGAGGTCCCCACTTACGACAAAAATCCACACCCTCCTGTTATACAGCGTGGCGTGATTTAACATGAAATGAAGCAAGAATTAACAAGAAAAAGGGGGAAAACGTTATGCAACAACTTATCTCTATGGAAAAAGGTGTGCAGGGAAAATAGAATCAACGATTAAATATCAAGTTTAATTACAATATCGATTGCACATCGCAAGAGATCCAAAATACGAGTAACAGAAAATAATGAAGAAGAAAATATACTGATGGAAAGGCCTCGTTGGCTTAACTAGATCTTAAATGTTAAAGTGAGCACGAACGTTCGATTCCACTGTGAAGATATTCCTCGAGTGTCGAATGAGCACTTGATTTTTCTAGAGCCAAACAGTAAAAAGGAAACATTTCTGGAATGAAGACTAACTTCAAACTTACATGTTAAGCTTGAAATTTGAAAAAAATCTTCAATATGAGTAATATCAAAACTAAAAATGAAGTGTAATTGCTTTCAGGTAAACCGTAGCATTGATTTATAATGCAAGATAAATAAATTTTATCCACGTAAATTAGCTTCCACAAGGTTTTCTTCCATAATGTGCTCACACTCGTGGGTTAACAGATGTTTACAAACGTTCATCACACTCCGAAACATATGCTCCTGTTCAGTGACAATTGATAAGAGTAGAGAAAATAATAGTTTGTCTTCACTGGATCCTTAAATACTAACGCTCATTTAAAAGCTTTAAAAAATGTCTCTTAAAATAACCTTGCGTCCTCTCCTTATCCTTCTACCACTGAGAGCGAAAATATTGATAAATTCAATTAGTACAAAAGTCGATCATGATATTCCTCCCTAGATGTCAAGTGAGGTTCACCGTCACGGAATATACGCCGCAGTGGATGCCATTAAGGGCAGAGATCACTTCGTTGCTGACTCCACTTCTCCCCTCCATGAATCCCCGTGGTCCCGCGCCCAGCACAGCTAACGCAAGGGATAGGTACATGATCCCGCAATGCGCGGGACTGTCCCGCGCATGGCCGAAACATTCCCGAATTAATATCCAGGTGTCGCGAGGGTATATTATGAACTGATTTTCATAGTTAATCAGACTCGATTAAACGGGACAATATTATAATATTATTATTATTATCATCATTCCTTCCCTCCCTTCCTTCCTTCCCTCCCAAAAAATGTTACCCATCCTGCACAACAATGAAAACTACCATTATTCGGAGAAATGTTTTTTCTACTCGATCTGTTATGAAGACACATCACATTACAATTCGCGTCACGCCTAACCGAGATAGAATTCGGGAAAAGCACTTTCCCTCAGCGTGGGCAGCATCAACGCGCCCTTCATTTACGACCCACGCGTCACCCCTTCCGCTTTTGTCCCGCGAGACCCAATTCCAGCTCTCGCATCCCTGAACGCATCGAGGGAAAAAGAACGACTACGCCACCTGATAGACAGAGCGTAGGCCGTGGCGGCGACTGCGCCCCACGCCATCAGCGAGAAAGGGGAAGCTAACGAAATCAAAACTGGATTTCCATTGAATAAGCTTGCGGCGTAAGGTTCCGCGAATAACCAAAGTTGGTTATTACGAACCCCGTCGCCGACCTTGCCGTCGCAAACCAAATACCGCGTGGATCGATAAAATAAGGGACTCTGGGAAGGTTGGGAGTGGAGGGGCGAGCGTGGTGCGATGACGAGAGCAGTGCGGGCAATGGTGGGCGAGGAGTGGCGGAGGGAGGGAGAGTGGAGTGGTGGATGGCTGGGCGCGCGCACGTGGGGAGGCCAAGCTTTTCAAGCGGAGCGTACAGGGCAAATGACGGGGCCGAACGCCGGTCCACTCCCGGCGCTCTGCGCCCTTCTCCGTCGACATCGCTTAGAATTCGCCCTTACGATTAACTATTGAATTCTTAACGCCCAGGACTAGGACTGCGCCAAGCTCAGGTTTATCAAGGTTGGAGAGAGTCCATGCGGGTCGGAAAATATCTAGATTTAATACGCGTCCTTTCATTAGGTTTAATAAACATTTTCTTACGGTATTGCGTATTAATTAAAATATTATGTTGCAGTATCGCGTCGCTGTAGACTTTTGATGACACTGACTAACCATAGCCACACGACTAAACACCGCATAACACCGTAAATATCTTCACTGGGGTAATTATTCCACGACCGCGCATTCGTCCTATCACTCCGTCCAGCGTGCCCAATACTTAACCAACCAAAATTCCTCTCTCTATTGCAACGTTTAATGCCGTTAACGTTAGGGCTCAATATTGGATTGAAATTTCCCTGCATTCATTATCCATGCCGTCTATGAATTTCTTGCAAAAATCCCTCTCTTTCCCTTAATTAAAACCATAAACACAGTAATCAACCCAAAGGTCGGTTTGGTAGGGGTAGGTAGAGTTCGCCCAGTACTAAGCCCTATAGGGCATGTGCAACTCGCACATCAATGGGGTAATGAGGGGGGTCAGTACCTTTCCCTGTGCCGGTCATGGTTTCCCAGGAGGATCTGGTACCCGAAAAACACAGCATGGGTGGAGCTGCGGGTGGCCTGAGGCCTGGGAATAGAACCCGGACCCTTCGGTCAGTAGTCCAAAGCTCTACCCCTGGACTAGCGCAACCCACACCAAACACCTATCTTTATATAAAACTATTCTATTTCACGTTTTACATTAATTCAAATACAAGATTTCAAAGGGAATCATCAATATTTGGTACATAGCCATACTATTTTTCAATGGAATAGCAAGGGTAAAATAAATTTTACGTTATTCGTCATACTAAGTGCACGAGTACACGAAAGGGAGCTACAAGCAACAATGTTTAGTTTGCCGAGGCGAGCCGTGGTAAAATAGTCAACATAGCCATAAGTCATCGTAAATCATGCGGATAGTAACGGCGCAGAAGACCCATGTAGTTAACCCCGATGAAAACTTTAACATCTTACCGATCTCACCATTTTTAATTACTCCTTGTATTCTGGTCACATAAATATGAATAATTCATAACTACTGGCCCGGCAGATAGTATAAATATTTTGGGAACATTGGGAATGGAAACCGATGATAATTGCGGATTAAAATTTGCAAAAAAGACACGATGATAATAATTCAAGCAGGTAAGTTGCTCAGGAGCGACTTAGTACAGAAAAATAATCAACTGCTCTTGCTATGTAAATAAATGAGATTCAAAATAGAATTACCGATATTCATGCACACATTTAATTTTAAGGTAAATATAAGTGTAACAGAAATTTTACATAAATATCGTGAAAACCTTCACAAGAATTTTTTTATTCGTGCTTTTTTACGTGACTCGATTATGACCTCGCAATGTCTATGATGAAAACATTTAATGCAATTAGCAAGGTCAAAACGCGACAGACTTTTTTGCTCAACTTGTTTGCAGCGATCAAACCTAATATCTACATATTTCCCTAAATGAGTATATTATTTCAAAACCAATCAACAGAAACGTCATTTTTGTTCCCAAATCCAATTAAACGAAGTATGAAGTCAAGAGAGGTTGAAAAACAAATCAAATGAACCAGCGTCTTAACGTCCCAACCGAAGTTCACGCCTTTTCAGAGCAGCGGTACCCATAAAGTTGGGGATAATTTCAATTGGAATCTGCATCTCGTAATTTTATGTCTTGAACAATTTTTCGCGTCACATATATTTATCAAACAAGTGATCTTTATTACTATAGCCATTCACTGAGCTTAAACTTTTTCATCGTCAAAAAATATGTTTCTCATCTAAACAAAACCTTCAACAAATTGCTTAGAAGTCTCGAATTAGAAACAATAAACCAACAACATGTCGTGAGATGCTCCAATGGCAGTTCCTCAAAAGGAATACCAACCAAGTCGCTTTTCTCTCTAGGGGAGAAGGTGGATTTTCGTCGGAGTGTCGAGCCTTGCAAGCACTAAATCTATTCGTGCTCCAGCTGGAGTAACAACGTTCAACATTGGGAATCAGAAAGGCTATACAGGGCCTTCGGGTTTCAAATAACATCTATCGTGTGATCTTGACATTTCCTGAAATGAAAGGACTGCAGTTTAATATAAACCAGCGAACAGTTTTACTATAATTCCGTTCATGTTGAGAGAGAACCGTTACTTTTCGTTTTTTGTGCATGTTATTTTGTATGACTGAATAAGCCATGTCTTCCAATTTGCCTCAAATATACGAAAAAATGACAAAAAGTGAGATCATCACCCAATCAGTAGAGACCAGTGTTCGACGACAATGAATCCTAATACTCTCTCATTAGTATAAAGTCTTCGCCCATTATTTTATCATTAATCAATCGCAGTGTGTCGTAATCTAAATACCTATAATGCACTGCATTTTGAGCTACTTCAAAACGTATACACTTTTTTTATGAAGTAATATATATTCTTGTCTATAGACCTTTTACAATGTTAAGAACTATTTCCACAGAAATAAATTTCTGGATGAGGTAATTTGGAAAACATTCGAAGGATATTCTTCGTTTGTGCTAATGTTAAATAAATGTCCTAGATGAAAACATAAGCGCTGTAATAGCGCATAAGGAGAGAGTCGAAAATAAAGAGGAGTTTGAGGGGGCTATTGAAAGGCTTAGACAAAACTCGAGGAGGTCTTGTCAATGTATTCCTTACATTACAAGTAGTATTCCTGTAAACAGTTGTAAACGTGCCAGTCACATTTCTAGACGACTAGCGTGAGAAGCCGACAGAAGGCAGTTATTCTCATTAAGGGCTTAGGCATGAAACCTCGTAAGTGTTGCAAACGCGTTCATTATTTAGCCCATCATTTTACTCATCGCCCTAATTCCAGCAATTTATTGTCTGTTGATCATGGTTGGATTTAATAAGAGATATCACAAATTCCGAACCGAGGAATGTATGAACCACGTTTTTCACGATGTTGCAAAGTTGTTGGAAAATACCAGAGGGAGTCCGGAAAATAAAATGTCAACTGACGACCATTACTGACATGCTCGGCAACAACCCTTAAGGCGATGAAAGCTCAAGAAAAATACACAATCACATTACTGATAGGGAATTAAACATCTAAAATGATTGTATCTCACGAATAGAAAAAAAACATTCATCTTCACTACCACCTCGAATAGAGGGCATAGGTGCATTAAATGCAATGAGGTTGGTTTTGTGGGGGCGGCGACCGGCAGCTAAGGTCATTTGCGCCATTAAGTGGGAAAGAAAGGGTGGAGAGAAACCCGGCATCGGCATTAGCCTACTCTTGTCGAAAGGAGTCAAGAGGTCGAAAGTTTAACGTCCCATCCGACGGACGTCGTACTCACTCAAAGAGCTCTCCACAAAGCACCTCAAGTAGGGATCGGGATATCGCTGAAAAATATTTGTTGTCTCCAAGATTTGAACCGGAGCCTTCGCGGTGGGAAGCCTGTGCGTTAGCCTCAGCACCATCCCGATCCCCTTAAATGCAATGAGTTATTCTAGACGACTCTTAATTGTCTCCAAAAAACGTATATCAGTGACAAACTCTTTCTCCGTTCGTAACCGAGGCAAACTCGGGTTTCCTTCCCGAGAAAAGTAATTACTAGACTAAATGCAAAGAAAATGAATGCTCAATATCTACGTGGGCGGTATCTACCCTTGCATATCTATTAGTGACTAATCCGAAAAAAATACAATTAAAATAAATGCACTCGTCAAGGGTCCCTACATTCTACAACTACCCTAATGACGGAAACGGTTCAGTGATAATTTGGAATTGGATTGGTGGAACCTTGGGGAGGACTCTTAATGCAAATTTCAGTTAACTCACATGAAACAAAGACATCCACGCTAAGGGGCCGTAAAAAGGCGAAACACGCATTTGATCATGTTTCCGCGACTGCACGCAATAAAATACGTACTCACAAAAATTCCACGGTAAATGAAGAGCTACAAACATACCGTCGGAGCTTACATGGCGAACAGAAACCAATTATTTCATGAAATATCGCTCCGTCCGCAATAGCCGCATCACAGACCTCAAAGATTTGTACGTGAAACGTCGAAAGTACATACATACATAGCATAGAAAAATTTAAAATACAAAAAAGGAGAGAATTTCACTGCTTAAAACCTTAATAGTACTTTTTATCGGATTTTGAAACATCCGTATCCCGCAAAATACAATTCCATACCAGTAAGTCTTACGGAATAGCAACTGATTACGGTTGACGGAGCGCCGAGTGATAACAGCGGTCCTTTCACATACATTCGAATTTCCATTGACGAAAATAAAAAACAGTCGACCAAACGCGCATTCCAGCTAGTTCTTCCAGCTATTGGTGAATTTCTCTCGCCAAACGCCAGTCAAAGGAAACTCACTTCAAAGAATCTGCACCTTGCACGCATTTAACGCATGCATGAAACTTTCAGAATCAGCTCTGCTAATTTACTCTTCGACAAGAATTAACAGAGTAGAGCACTTTCCAATCCACGTTCATCCTATTTGAATACGGAACTAAGACAGGACACTTCAATTTACATCCTTGGCCCCCTCGGTCGATCCAAACCAATCACGCCTAATCCAATCCACACTCATCCAAAATCTCGAAAACAGAACTTGGCTACCGCCCGCCAATAACAGATTGGCAAGAGTTAAATTATCACGTAAAGGGCACGAAACGAGATTCGAGGAATCGTGTATCCGTTTAAGGACGGGAAGTTTTCATGCGAACAAAATGTCTCACTCAAAAAACTTACAAATTTCGCCCGCAAAAAATTGAAAGAGCTGACAAAGGCGAAAGAAATGCAGCGAAAGAAATGATGCGAAAAGGAGAGTGCAAAGCATACTCCAGGCTACTCCTCGCAAGAGTACAAACGCTCCCATGAATGGAAATCGCACACGTGGGCGAAGAACTCCCGCACGGTGTAGAGTAGTAAGCCGTTGCGTAACGAGCCGCACGGTGATTGGTTGCTGTTCACTTCCCTTTTTTTTACTCCCCTCGGAACGCGCCTCTGGTTTCCGTCCTTTTCCGGAATTCATTTCATCGCTGGGGCTGCCTGTGCGCGCGGACCTGTTCCCCTCCCCTCCTGCTATGCCCTCCCTCCCCATTCGTCCCGGCCCTTTCCCTAGCCGCCCTACGCGCAACCTTCCCGCTTCGTCGTGGCGGTGCCTCAAAATATCTCCGCGTGGCGCGCGCCTCTCCTCCCACCCAACGCCGCCCGTCGCCCTGGCAACGACTCTGGAACACGGAAGACTTTCACCCTCGCGTGGAATTGTGCGTCGGTACTTTCGCCCTCGATTTTATCGAACGGAATGTGATCGCGGACGCTCAGCGCACTGATTCGGCGGGTGAAAATACCCCCGATGAACCGCGGGCATGACGCGCGCTCTGACGTCATGGACCGTTCGTCGAGGGCATTTTACGCCCTGGTGGAATATCGAGTAGAGGTCACGCTAATTAGGAGAAGGCCATGGAACTATTATGGCCTAAGGGATGGATGGAATGTTTTCAGCAGTGTGATGAGACAAAAATGTCACATCTGAAATGGGGTTCAAATTGCAAGGAGGAATCTGCAGACGATTTTATCTCTTCAGTTGAGTCTACCTGCTTGGATACGGTGACCAAGGCCGTTCAGAGACGTTAATCTTTCTCAAACAAATTGTAACTCGGGAATAGTAGATCTGATGGTGAGGCTGACATCTTTCAAGGGATGCTGGGAAGGGAAATAAAAAAGAGAAATAATGCCTTCAATAACGAAGTTATTCCCTTAGCAGCGGAGGACCCATATCAAAAGCATTGCGTCGTGGAAGGTAGCTCTTGCGATGCATTCATTTAACAATGGAATTTTCCGTGGTCATTCCTTTGGCTATATAGCTTGTTTGTGAATGCGAGAAATTACGTTTATATTTTAACTCAGGGGAACCTAGCCATATCACATTGCGATTAAACGCAAAATCGAAAACAAACAAAGTGGCCTGTGAACTTCCAATGTATTTAATTGGCAAAAAAAATAGAAAGAAAAAATATTTAATCTATGCGTATTTAATCTGGCATGAATCAGAAATGTGATTCTGCGATTTGAGAACATCGAGTTACAAAAATCGAAAGAGAACCGTAGGCCATGTGAATGAGAAAACTCTGGGAGGACCTTGGGTCAGCACTACGGCTAGTGCAGGTGGTGACGGAGAACGTGATACAACAGCACAAAACAATAGTAAATTTGAAATGTCGAGATAAGGGCACAGATTTTGTTAGGTCCCCATCCATTTGCAACAAAACTAGTGAAAATAGCTATTGAAAACTAGCTACTGTAAAAAGTCAACGTGAAAAACCTCGCGAAAAAATTTTTTACCCACGTCCCAAGTTCTGACTCATTGTTGAAAAATGTCATGAAGTTAAACTGATCACAAAGTTAAATGTTACATCCACAAAGGAATTCGTAAAAATTCCTTTGGAAGGACTGAAAGAAATTCATTCCCAAGCGTTTGCCTAATTATCTCGTACAAAGAATACCGAACGTGGGAATAGCTACTATTTTTCCCACTGAATGAAAGTGACTCAAGCTAAATGTGCAGAACTTTACTCCGAACTTTTAAGTTTACTCTAGCCAGGTGGCCGCAAATGAATTCAAGCGTCTACTTCTGGACTGAATTGAACTTCTCTTCAGAACTGAAGCCACTTGGCAATTACAAAAATACGAGAATGATCGTAGTTGATGTCCTAAGTCAAAACTACATGTACCAATTATGGAAAAGGAATAGAAAGATATGAATTTTCAAGTTTTAATATTCCCAGGCCATTTATTAGGTCCAAGTAACACAAAGTACCACATAATAGAGCGGCATATGACGCGAATAAGTTGACACTGATCCATCATAGTAAGATCATAGGGCATATAGCATCTTTTATATTTCGATATAAATCTGAAATTGATGAATCAGTATCGCGTCATACAAACAAAAAACTGGAACATCTATGCATGTAAAGACGTAGCAAACTTATAGGGGACTGAAAATAAGCGTCTACATATGAAACTTATCTGGCTGGCATCCACGCAAATTTCACAACATTGAACATGAATGCTTAAGGAAAACGATTACTTGAACACTTAAATCTTGTAATGAACTTGGCTTGCCTTTGAGAAACCATCATTTGACCAAACGTAAAGCACATTTAACTCCAGCGTAGTGAAAAGCGATAAAAATAACATCCTCACCTTTCCCTACAAATCGGCATAACAATTAAAAATATTCCACCGATTAATATGCAAATACGTCGTCTTCAAGTATACACAGTTCTCTATCTCTCTGCAGTGCGTCTTCGGCGAATGTTGATTTTTTATGAAATCATCAAATGTCTTTTTATTGTAACGTTGCAAATAAGGCGAGTATTCCTCAGGTAATGCTATACTGTGTATGCAATGGAAATGAAACCCATTTGTGGACCAACCACGGACCAATGGAAAAAACACATAATAACACGGCACTGCAAAATGTAATCGTTTATATTACCCCAGTTAAGCTACCATTATCTAAAATACAGCGACCTGCAAAGGTTAACAATGGCTGTATGGTCATCACTATGCCGAATATAAATATATACTTTTAGCTCATGTCATGTTTGGGCTCCTTGAAAGTCAAATAATAACAATAAAATGAATGCAAAGCCAATGATCAAAAGGTCAACACGACAAAGGATTTTTAGAGTTGTGTCACTTTTCGTGTTAAACACAGACAAATTCGTGACATACAAATACTTATTATTATTAGGTAATCTACCGGTTAAGGTAGGTTTTTGGATGGACACAACTATCAAATAAACACTTTGTGACTCCCCACCTAGCAAATTAATCTATATCAGGTCCCTCTTCATCTCGGTGTACTTCTTTCCTCCCTTCATCCCGTCCAACATCCCTATCCTGTTCCTACCCTTACCTCGCTTGCCCAACATTCTCCCCTCTATTACCCTCTTCAACATTCCACTACCGCTCAAAACGCCTTTCATCCATTTTTCCTGCCTCCATAGGATTTCTCTCAACAAACCCCGGTCCTCCCCCACCATTTCTAGTACTTCCTCATTTGTTTTCCTTTCGGTCCATTTCACCTTCACAAATACTTATATACTACTAAAAATGTTTTATTAAGTAGTTACAATAATTAAGTTCAAATTAGTGCATGTGATTAGACTGCGACTATGAGGAGTTATCCCATTGGTTTTACGGCTCCGCGAGGAAAATAATTTCACCTTCCTGAATTTCCAATCTAAGTTGATGATACACGTTTCCGGACCTTGATGTTCGGCTCCCCGACCCCAGGGGCAGTTCCTCATAACTTTCGATGCCTCGCCCTAGTTCTTATCCGTAGGTGTCAATGCCACGGATAAGTCAAACATCTATTTTAGACGGCACATGCTGCTCTCCTTAGGTAAGACGACTGCTCACTTCGCCGCAATGAAAAAGACGGCCATATACACAGATATCCAATCGAAAGGCTCAATTTTCATTTCTTTGAAGAATGATATTTTTGCCAACGCTCCTTTTTGTGCCACCACTTACCTTATATTGGTCGTATATATGATTTTGTTTCGATGTGAAGCTAAGGGGTGAAATCTTGTTACAACTATCGCGGATATTAGAGGGATCAATGGATCAACCATTTCTCTTTGCTTCACAATAGAGCCGCGTACGAGAGACTTAATTGAGGCGACATCAACAAGGTCCACATGATTCTGATCAATTAAAAATGAGCCTCATGCATTAACAAATTCCCTATTGTTTTTTAAACAAATACCCATCAAGTTTTGCATCCAGTTTCACGCTAATCTATTCCTAATAACAAAATGGTCCAAAAAGCATTAACAAAAACATTTCCTTGACTGGAAGAGAGTACAATAAAACCGGTAATTTAGAAGTGCAATACATATTCTGTTATTACGCTCATATACAACATGTCATTATTCACACTCGACCCTTAAAATATATTAATTTCTTTGCAAAAATAAATGAACATGTAGAACGGCAAACTACTTCTTCCTTCAAAAGCAACTTTTACTTCGAAAGCATAATATTTTTATCTCGATCTGGAGACGTCGAGATGGAGAATTAGGTACATTAAGTTGGTTCAATTTTTTGTCTAGCGGCGCCAGTTACTGCTTTTGCATTTTACATAATAGAGAATTAATTCAATTATAACTGTACGAGAGAGTAATTGTCATGAAATGTTATCCCACGAACAATTCATTAACGGGCTCGGTTAGTTAGGACGGCAAACGAAGATTTTAAATGCGAAGCGGATACACCCAGCTTTGGGTAGCATAAATACTGAAATTAAAATACATCTGGTAAGAACATATTTCTCATATTAACTGCCTAGCAATTAATCTGAGAAATATGACAAATAATTATCTGGGGAAACTATTTTTGAGATTTCAAGAAACTGTAACAGTAACTTTAACGGAGTCACCCGCTATGTGTGCATTATAATACAACCATTTCAGAGAGTAAAAATCATTCGCCTTGACCGGGGTTCGAACCCGGATCCCTCGATATCCGGCCGAGTGCTTTAACCACTTAAGCTACCGAGACGTCCTCCAACACTCTGAAATTTTGGGGGCTTTAAAGGAACAAGAAAGATGCATGTTATTTTTGAGATGTATGTTAACTATTTTTGAGAAGTTAACTGCCATGGAAAGTAGAATACGTATCACTTGAGGGATAGGTGAGAATAGCGATAATATGAAGCTCACAATTAATTGCTTTTAGCGAATCACATTTAAGAACAATAAGCTTCTTTCCCGGTTTTAAGGAAGAAAGAGAACATAATCAGGCATTATTAGCCAACAGAAGTAAGAGAGAAATAAAACTTTTCTGCAAGCAATAGAATTGTTACTGACACTAAATTTTACTCAAACGAAATTTTGCGACGCTGAAAAACAAAATGTTAGGCGGGTACATGCAGCTATTCTTCATGTAATCTTCGATAGGACTAGTAGATACATTATTAATTACCGCTATGAGCCTTGCATATATAGTATTTGTCATTGCATTATACCCGAGCAGCAAACAAAAGTGTTGCATTTCGTGAGCGTTTACATTGTGTGCGGCCAAATGTTCTCCTCACGTAAGATTCGGTGTTTTGCCGCGGTAAGATTGAGTTGAAGTATTCGCGGTTTTTCCACCGGGCCAGGATGTCAGCTGCCAACGTTTCCATGACTAACATCAACGTCCCGAGGACGGCGACGATTTTCGCCATCGACACGTCGTCAGCTGACCCGGTGGAAAACCCGAGAGGATTTCACCGCAAATTTTATCATCCTTAGAAGAAATGCACTTAAGGTCGTTACAATGTCGCAATTTTAACAAAATAAGGCACCGATACGAGCAGCCGATTAATTAATAATTTTTCGCGTGATAATTTTTCCCAACAGTTGTGGTAAAACGCCGATTCTAAACTTCTGCCGACACTTGTTTGCCCGTAGAAATATACGCGCGACCACGTTAACATAAATGCGATGATAATTACCATTATACCTATGCATCAAACACCTGGAGATGTAAACTGAAACCAATGATAATTATATATAAAAGCCACCCCCACCCGTCACGAGATGATTTTTAATTTGTAGAACCCGTAGAGAACGTGCTGACCATCTGAAATAATCTATTTAAAATCAACATCATTATCCAATTCAAAACCGTGCACACATAAATGGTTGGGCCGGACACCCAAGTGATTAACACAGCATATAAATCGAACATTTTTGTTAATGATTTAATGTCAACAAGCAAAACCAAAGAACGCTCGTGTTCCTGACTTGTCATTCGTGCATTACGCTCATCTCATGTAAGTTTAGGGTTAATTGGGACAAATATGTAACGATAAATACTTAAAAAGTGATCTTCCACAGCACAAACTCCCAAGCCATCGGTGGGATTTATACCCGCGAACTCTGCAAAGAGACAGAAACGATCTTGGTTATAGAGACTACCAGCGAAACCGGAATTCTGGAGAATGATTAGATTTTCTGCATAGACATCACATAAATAATGAAAAAAATTTACTTCCACCATCACCCAGAGCGTCCCTCATTGCAATCCAATCCCAAACTCATGAAAACCAAAAGAAAAAATAAAAAATAAATACAAATTAATTCGCATTCCAAAGTGGCCGTCGTGCTCGTCATGGCAAACGAGGAAAGAATTAAAATCACTCGAAAAATTGGACCGTTAAGATGGTACGGGCAGATAGTTGGCGCCGAACCAGAAGGCTTTCCTGAATAAACCCACTCTTTCTCACATTTTGAAAGCCCGAAGAGCTACCATGGGCTATCTTCAGAGGCGGTAAAGAACATAAAAGAGCCACGGACACTAATTTATGCAAGTTGATGAAAGGGGGAAGGAGAGGGTTGCGGGGAAGTGTGGTTGGTTCGTGTGTGCATGTGACTCATGCGTCGAGAGCGTGTGGTGCGTCGGGGGGAACCCACGACGGCGGGGGGCCAGGGGGGGCCTGGTAGGAGGGACAGAAGCAGGGGGGGGTGGGGAGAGAGGGCAGCAGCCATGTCGAGCGACACGCAAAGCCGCCCCTAGACCGCCAATCTCGGGGTCGCCAGGGGCATTAGATTGGGCGGGCGGCAGCCAAGGGGAACCCCTTCGCCCCCCCCCCCCGATACCGCCCACTCGTGACTTCCTTTATCGTACTTGGCACGCCAATCTTTAGATCACGCAGACATTAATGAATGCGCACTGTTTCCCAGGTCATTATTGAATAGGAAGCTTGGGATATATTTCACGCGCAAGACCGACCAACACTTGGGTTGCACGGACACTAACAACTTACGGTTCGAGCCACTTTTCCTGATCAAAACCAGATTTCGTCCTGGTGAATTTCGTCTAACTTGGATAGTGCATCCGCCATCAGATACACTAGGTCGAGCAAATATCGGGCCAGCACATACAATGCAACTGAAATATGCCTCAAACTTGTCATGCAACGCTCATCCAAAAGTGCACGAAGGGCCAAGGGTTAAAAACCCATTAGTTGAAATGATTCAACATCTGCAACCTGCACTTGCGACAATCTTTGGTCAAATCCTTTCTCGAATTAACCTCAAAGCCCATTTATTGAAATTTTTCGTCGTGCTAATGACCTTTCTCCGACGGTAATACGATGATTGATTACAATTGATTTGCAAGAATACCTTTACATTTAATGATATAAATCAAGAACTCATTTCGGCGGCAAACAATACGCAGACGTCATTCTCCAATCACAGCAATAATATAACAAAAAATAAAAATGAAAATGCTTACCGTTGAAGATGTTGTCTCGTAAAATAAGTCATCAACAAACAAATAACATGAATGATTTTACCTTGAAAATATAATTTTCATTTCCTGTTATGTTGTGATGGCATACGTATATTTTCTTCCGGTCTTTTAAGCAGTGTAAATATGTTTAAATAGACATTTAAGAGTTATGATAAAAATAAAAGAAAATATTTATCTAAAAATGTCTTCGTGAAGTCCCACCGCCAGAGCCGAGTTTTATATGAATACATAATGGATTATTGTAAATGTATTATTATTATTAGGTAATCTACCGGTTAAGGTAGGTTTTTGGATGGACACAACTATCAAATAAACATTTTGTGACTCCCCACCTAGCAAACTAATCTATATCAGGTCCCCCTTCATCTCGGTGTACTTCTTTCCTCCCTTCATCCCGTCCAAAATCCCTATCCTGTTCCTGCCCTTACCTCGCATGCCCAACATTCTCCCCTCTATTACCCTCTTCAACATTCCACTACCGTCAATACGCCTTTCATCCACTTTTCCTGCCTCCATAGAATTTCTCTCAACAAACCCCTCTCCTCCCCCACCATTTCTAGTACTTCCTCATTTGTTTTCCTTTCGGTCCATTTCACCTTCTCCATTCTTCTCCACACCCACATTTCAAAAGCCTCCAATCTACGTCTATCCTGCTTCAGCGACCACGTTTCCGCGCCGTACATAGTATACTACGCTCCATATCAGAGTTTTTACGAGTCTTGTCTTAACATCCCTACTCAACGTCCCCGTCATCAACTCCCTCCTCCTTGAGAAAGCCTCCTTGCCTAGCGCAATTCTTCTCCTTACGTCCCTACCACTTTGACCATATTGGTACAAAACACTTCCGAGATATGTAAACTGCTCTATTTTTTCCCCGCCTATTTTAATATTTAGCTTAGCCTTTTTCTTTCTGGAAAATCGCATAACCTTTTTTATATTAATATTGATTCTCATCCCATATTTATCGCACTGAACCTCCAATTCACTCAACAATGCTTGATACCCCTTGGCTGACTGAGCAACTAATGCTTGGTCATCAGCAAACCTAACCGATTTTACGAATTCCTCTCCTACTTTCATTCCTACCTCCAGTTCTTCCCATGCCTCTTTAATCATTTCCTCTACATATACGTTGAACAGTACCAGTGACAATGGGCAACCCTGCCTTACACCTCTTCCTAACACTGCCCATCCGGACTCTCCGTTCCCCACTCGCACCTGAGCAGTCTGAGACATGTACAGGTTGCGGATTAGTCTCCTGTCCCTCCAATCCATTCCTATTTTCTGCAATACACGCATTAACTTTTCCCAATTCACTCTATCAAACGCTTTGTCGAAATCTACAAAACAGGCAAAAACGTCCTGATTGTATTCTATATTCCTCTCGACTAGTGATGTCATTACTGCAATGGCATCACGCGTACCTCTTCCTTTCCTAAACCCAAACTGATCATCCCCTAAGTAATCATTTGCTTTACTCTCTATCCTTTTGTTGATGATCCTGAGAATAACTTTAGCTGCGTGGGATATCAAACTTATTGTTCTGTAATCCTCACATGACGTAGCCTTTGCCTTTTTTGGAATAGGAACTAACACTGATCTCACAAAATCTTCCGGCCAGATTCCTTCCTCATAGATACTACGAATCAGTCCATATATGGCCTTCTTCCCACCTTTTCCTAACCATTTCAGCATTTCTACAGGAATGTTGTCCACCCCCACGGCCTTATTTGTTTTCATCTCCTTTAATGCCCTTTCTATTTCATCGTCGAATATGCCTGGACCTAAGCTATCTTCTTCTACGTCATGTTCCTTTTCTATGTCTAACCTTGTCGGCCTAAGTTCTTTACCATACAGTGTTTCTATATATTCCTTCCATCTCTCTTGGATTTTTCCTGGTTCAACTATTATCTTACCCCATTTTTCTTTAACTGTTAGCACATATCTTGCCTTCTTACTTCCCGATAATAACTTAACCTTGCTGTATAGAGCACCAATTTCACCCTTCTTCTGTAAACTTTCCATATCCTCGCATTGCGTTTTCCACCATTCTTCTTTTGCTTTATTTGTGGCCCTTCTCTATGTATTGTTTAACTCTTTGGACCTTATTTTGCCTAACTCTGTGTTTACATTTTTCCATCTTCTTCTCTCATCCATCTTTGCAATCATCTCATCCGTTACCCATGGTTTCCTTATCCTTTTCCCGTTAACGGTTCCTATAGTCTCTTTAGCCGTTACCAATATCTCTTTCTTGATACATTCCCATTTTTCTTCGATAGTACTCAGTTCTTTACCGTCATCCATCATTTTCTCTACAGCCTGCTGATACTCCTTCCTCGTTAATCCATTTACTGCTTCTAAATTCCATTTCCCAACCCGCCGGCCTTACCTTATCTTCTTGAAACGAACATTACATTTCATAACAACTAAATTGTGGTCAGAGTCCGCATCCGCTCCTGGGAAACTGCGCGAATTTATCACACTGTTCCTAAACCTGTGCCTAACCATAATATTATCTAACTGATACCTTTCTGAGTCACCTGGCATTTTCCATGTATACCTACGCCTTTTGTGGTGTCTAAACCATGTGTTAGTGATGACTAACCCCTGTCTCCTGCAGAATTCATTTGCTTTCTGCTTGCTTTCATTCCTCGTGCCTAACCCATATTCCCCCACCTCACCACCATCTCTTCCTTCGCCTACCGTCGCATTCCAATCCCCCATCACTATCAAATGTATCCCTGCAGGAACACTCGCGATGATATCCTCTAACTCATACATCCTATCGACTTCTTCCTCCTTGTGGTTGCTTGGTGGCATGTATACCTGAACATTGACCAAGTTCGTCGGCTCTGCTTTAATCTCTTAGAGTAAAATTCTATCTGTCGCTTGCTCTATGTTGACTACCCTTCTTCCTACCCCTTTATTTAAAATTAGGGCAACCCCTCTTTGGCATTGTAAATGTAAATCACCGAAAACAGGGATGCGAAAATATACGAAATCTGAACTCAATAATGAGCAACAAAATTGAGAGCTCTTTAATCATAGCCGATTGATTAGCGCTCTAATGACTGATTAGGTGCGTTTTTTATGCATATTGCTGTGAATATTAAAGGAAGTACACTTTAATTTGCATGATTAATTTGTACGGCACATACATGTATTATTAGAAAGGAATGAATGACAGGTGCAACCGTTTGTACTTAGCCGTAGATTAGATAATTAATTATTCATATCACTCGTTTGCCGAAGCCGCATTTTTCACTAAAGATGACTACTAAATAGTACACATCAAATGGATTGTTCCGAGAAAAATCTGACCTAACTCCTTGTTGAGTTCCTGGTACGGATATACGCGAGTGTATGAATCCCGGCTCAGCAAAATAGTCGCAAACTATCTTTATGTTTATACATACCTCTTCGGTAGGTCATAAATTAATACTGGGCCGCCTTTCAAAGTGTAAAACTGAAGAAAAGCACAGCTCCAGAAAACCGCGGTGAAAGTTTCGATGGAAAAGACGTTTTCTGGAAAACGCCTATCAACACTATGTAATAATGTTAGAAATAAAGTCTTTAGGTCATGAAATAAAAGAAATTTCTATGACTTATACATTATAATTTTTCAACTCCCTTTGAATTAATTTCTAGTCGCACGCTCATTGCCTTCATTGGAGCCACACCATAACTCTGCACCCACTCACATCCCTAGGACTTTAATGCCACCGGTTATTTTCGGCTGAAATATTGGTGTGAAAGTTCAACTCCCCCTCAACAATACCGTTCCACAATGGCTTACCACTGTTATGAACGAACTGAAACATGACTTCGTGAATAGAGAGAACTTTCAGCAAGTTTTAATTTTAATCGAGCAATTTGTAAGTTCATTAACGACCTAAAATTGTAACCAATACAAGTGATTACTCTAGAGACTTCACTCAATACGCCCTTACTACTACACTGAAAAGGTTAAAAATTTATTTGGCCCTCGACTGCTGATTGAAAATCCTCGTTTATATATCATTGGCCAAGTATCCGGCTGGTATTATGGAAAGAAATACCGTAGAAATCAATTAAAAAAGTAATAACTTCACCAGTTACAATCAAGTATCCTGGCCTGTGGCGCAGGAAAATAGTGTTCAAATGCGAGTCTACTTTTTCTTCTCATTTCCGGATGTGGAGTTGGAAACATTAGGGAAAAGAGAAACGTGTTCCAAATTAAATTAAAGGCACGAGTGATGATTAGGAAAGGAAATTTAAAAAAATATATAAATCAACTGAAAACGATGATAAGCCCCTTATTCCTTCGCTAGAGTTCTAATCTCCGTCTGGGTGGAAGCGACTATAGTGGCAAAGAGGGTCCAGGATTGAAGCGATGATGTTGCAACTCGCGGAAAACAGGAAGAAAAGCAACTCGAAGCAGTCGCCAAGTGACCGTAGAATTAAAACTATTTTTACGCTACACGCTATAAGCGAGCAAGAGCTGGGAAAGGAAAATTAGAGGGATGCTATCTCACGAGTTTTTAGAGAAGAGATCTTCTTTTGTACTTCACTTATAGGCAGATCCATGAAGGCCTATTCAGTTGAAGTTCTGAGACTAAAAATAGTCGATTCAATTAGTTCCTCTCGGTTCTATCTTCACTAATGTCTAACCAAACTGTTTTCATTATGAAACGCTCTGCGCAACCTTAACCTTATGAAAATTCGAAGGAATTCTAATATGTCATGACTTATTTGAAATCATCGTCTTTTTCAAATGAACGGGCATAAACTTGAACAAGTTGCCCGTTTACATTCGCACTTTATTACATATTTGGCCGTAAATACAATGCTGACCTACGAAAGTGACGAATGTATTACTCAAAGACGATTGGTTTTGTGCACAACCCTCTGACGCTCCCAAGATATTCATAAAAAATTTGATTTTTCCTTATGTTTTACCCTCTCCACGATATTCAAATGACAGCTAGCAATGGGGAATTAACAATTAAGCGCTGCCCTTACATTTCCAATTACACTTTAAAAATGAATCGACCACTGAGAGATTTTTTTATGACCAAGAAGAACGCATAATAATGATTTTTGGTCGAAATCATCAAGAGTCATAGAAATATTTACACATTGCCAGAGATACAGTCTGAAGTCTATGTTTCATGTACCTAATGATAATAGATTCAGTTAAAATATTCACCTTTGTAAAATTCTTTAAAGTTTCTCAAATAACGTATTTATCTCCGAACAAATAATGCACAATGGGAAAACCATTCACTAAAAATCAATAAATTACTCGGCTACTTACACAATTGAGGAAACAAATCAATATGCCTTCTTAAAAAATCAAATGACTTCCCTAAAGTTAATTTTAAGGGATTATTCTCATAATTTTTCAAAGCAATAAATCCCAAGTCGTTTTCGGCTGATCACAGACAACATGAAAGTGCGTCAACATTTTTATTTGATAAAATATCCATTTTTGATATCAAAACCACTCCTATCAAGACACTCTTTGATTGTTTCGCTTTTCCTAATTTATTTCCTTTCTGAATTACTTTGCCATTTCTACTAAGACATCAATCAAACTTTCCATAACGCAAACAGTGAACAGAGTTGAAGGCAGATTGTTAACTTTAAGTTTCGACTTGGATCACTTCGGAAAACAACAGCAAAATGAAACACTGATAATTATGAGGTTGCAAGACATGCAAATACAAGGTGACTGCGAGAAATTCACGCGAGTATGCACTGTTGTCACGGACTGAAGTAGAAGCTAAGGAGACGTCAGCAGTAAAATAATATTTCGCTTTGACAGAGACGGGAGCCCAGATTCCCAGATTCTCGGTTAAATATTTTGTCAAAAACTAATGCAAAGGTACTATAAATACGCCATATTTTGATTGGAGTACCCAACCAAAGCGAAATATTACTGCCAATGACAATTTCTCGCATCATAACTTCGAGTGCGTTTTGATAGAAAACACTTACATAGGTATATCTTTATGCTAGAGTTTGTGCAAAGAGATTTTTAAAAATGGGCAACTGAAAATGAGCCATGTAAATTGCAAAAAAACCAAAATACAACAACGGTGCTTTTGCTGGGCAAAGGTAGAGTTTAAAATATCGAGCATGTGAACAAGGAAAAAGTAAAAACTTTTTTACTGCTCATATATTGATAACTTTTGTAGCCAATTCTTGATCATTATACATTGATTGTTTGCCAATCAATGTAAAAATAATTAAATTCGCACTAATGTCCCTTATTAATGGCTCAGTGGGAAATGGAGTTCATCTTGAGGGCAGTGTAATCATAGACTTAAAAAAGCGGTAAGATCTGACACAATTTTACCCCAACAAATGTGGATAAAACTTATGAAAATTCAAAAAATATAAACTGGTAACTCGCGCAGGTTCACACCATCAAAATAAACGGAGCCCACTCCACACTAGGATCGATTAAATTGTATTTAGCCACTTATAAAAACTGCGAATAAATAACTGATGATAAGATGCTTCAGCGAAGATTTTTTAAGAACCCCATTAATTAACTCGACGATATTATTATGTAATATTTAGACAAGTATTTCAACTTATACTACGTTTTTAACTACCATTTCATATGTTTTTAACAATTGAGCAGTAAAAAATAAGTGCCATGATTAATAAAACAATTATACATTCATTAGAGCTTAAGAGTACACGCTACCTCGCAGAAAGCGGAAGAACACATTGTAATTTTCAAATATTATACTCAAAAAGGTCTGACATTATCCGTTTTCTTTAGTAATTGCCACCTGTTTCTGGGATGTCATATTCCTAGGTATCATTATAATTAGATAAACTTACGTACCACATTAAAGAACAACAATAATAGGGATGAGCGTTTAATACACGCCATCGTCATTCATACAATCAACAGTCCGGCTTTGAGCGATGAATTGAAAGCATCTTAAGTCAGCTGGTCTCATGGAATTCCCGCATCACACACGTACGTTTAAATTATCCCATGCAGTGAAACGTGTCACGTGAAACTGACGAATTCTCACTTCCGGAGGCTTACATTTACAAATCATTGGCCGCATTTTACTTCCACATTTATATAGGCCAAATAAGCAAACCGACGCCATACAAATAGCACAATATATAGGCACAGGATGAGGTTCATCCCGCTTGGGAACACCGATTGCCACTAACCACCCGCTCTGCCTCGAAGCTGAGCTTTGGGCTTGGGTTAAGAATCCTCGGGAAGCTTCTGTCTTCGACATGCCGCAGAATGAAAACTTCCAAGATTTCTGTAAACAAGTAGCTCTCATCCGAGCCGTTCTCTCAGATTACTATTTAGAGAATTCCGAGACGGAATGGGTCAGGAAGAGGGTGCGATGGTAGGAATGAGGAGGGGAGCTTTTGGAAGAAGGGTGTTGGGGAACGTGGCCAGGGCCTCTTGATTCTCCGGCGCAGTTCCCTGTGCCTGGTCTATCACACGGAACTCCAGACCAAAATCCATTCATTCAGGGTCCCGATATGATCGAACAAGATGGAGGGAATACTCGGACAGGAAATTCTTGGATGGCAGTGATTTCCAGTTGGACAAGGCTGCCTACGCCACAACTATCGCTCCGGGTCCTTGGACGCACACTGAAGGATATATGGCCGGCCGATAATATATTAGCTCAACCATGCAAATATCAACTACTCCAAGAAGAATATAATATCGCGTCAAGAGGTCGAGGAGAGAGAAAGAAGCATTTCGGATTCCTAACCTGACAATATATTATTCGTTCTTAGGAAACCACCGCTGCTACGAAACACCGTAGATACCACGTACAAGTAAAAAAAACCTTCCAACTCTCCTATAGCATAATTATTACTACATATATTTGTTCTACATCATCAGGTTCTCCTGCATTGGTACTTGCAAGAGGATGGAAAATAATCAGCCGGATAGAGGAGAAAATGAAACACACCCATGTTGTTTTTCTCACTTTTATCTTTAAGGGTAAGTAGTCACGTGCGTCGACGGCGTATTCTCATTATGATAGTCCGTGGTGCCTACAAAGAAGACGATGAAATGGATCCACTGAAATTTTGCAGGCAACATCATCTTCAAGCGTCATGCAAAAACCTAAGATGGACACTGATTTCATTCCCTTGTGATGCAAATCTACCAATGGAACAAAAGGAGAAGCAGCAAAAAGCCACAATAATGTGCCATGGCATTGTAAACGAGCCACTGGCGCTTAGACCTTTTCTGAGAGACAAAGTCTGCCGTGGAGTAATTGAGGTGCGGTTCAATCAAAGCACTCTTGCATTATCAGGCTACATTATCACACGACAATCGCATATCGATGTGCAAAAGTAAATCAGGAGTGCACAAGCACTAATTCCTCGATCCCATGAAGCAGTGGTTTGTCTGTCAGAAAATATGTACTAACGAAAAGATCCTTTAACTAAAAGTAATGAATTAACAAGATGACGTGCAAAATTACCGATATACCGAGCCATACCTTTTTGTAATAACAGAACAAAAGTTGCATGCCATCACAGTAAATGTACAAAACTGGAATAAACGAGCATCAATAAATCTAAATTACATATTCTACGACTAAATATCAATGCTCAATTAAATTCCCATTAGACACTATTCCAAGCAGAGTACTGGCAAAAAATCTATAAATAATACTAATTTTCCCAGTTAAATGAAATGAAATTTCTTAATTCACAACATAAAACATACTAAAAAGGGGTTCATAAACCACAGAGTAGTTGGAATACCTATTTCGTAAGTGTTCTGAAGCAAAACTGTCAGAGTATTACGGACATAAGGAGAAGGATTGCATGCTGCGAAGAAGCTTTCACGTGGAGGAGGGAACTGATGACGGACGCCGAGTGAGGATGTTGAGAAAATACTCGTCAAAATATGAGCGTGGTTTCGTATGGCGCGGAAACATGATCATTGAAGCGGGTTGATATTCGTACATTTGATGCTTATGAAATATGGGTGTGGGGAAGGATAGAGAAGATTAAATGGACGGAAAAAGACAGACGTACGAGGAAGTGATAGGTGAGGAAGGAGAGAGGATTTTTGGGAGAATTCCAAAGGAAACAAGTAAGATGGAGGCAGAGTACATTGATTGGCAAAGGGATGTTGAAGACTGTGATAGAGGTGAGAATGCTAGATAAATGAAGAAGGGGTAAGGACAGGATAGGGATGGTGGACGGAATGACGGGAGGAAGGAAGTATGTGGAATTTAGGGGACTTATTTTAGTGTGCACGTCAGGTTGTGTTTCATTAAAGAGGCGCAAGGGATTCGCCGCTGTACCGTTTGATAGCTCGTGTGTATCCAAAACCTATCTTAACTGGTGGATTATCGATAACAGCAATATGAAACATGAAATTTCACAAGTTCAGAGATCACAGTCATCGCTTTAAGGAGTGGGTAAAATAATTCACCATAGATATCAAACCTCGGAAGTGTTTGGACCAATACGGTCAAAGTAGTAGGGACGTAAGGAGAAGAATTGCGCTAGGCAAGGCTTTCTCAAGGAGGAGGGAGTTGATGACGGGGACGTTGAGTAGGGAGGTTAAGACAAGACTCGTAAAAACTCTGATATGGAGCGTAGTATACTATGTACGGCACAGAAACGTGGTCGCTGAAGCAGGAGGATAGACGTAGATTGGAGGCTTTTGAAATGTGGGTGTGGAGAAGAATGGAGAAGGTGAAATGGACCGAAAGGAAAACAAATGAGGAAGTACTAGTAATGGTGGGGGAGGAGAGGGGTTTGTTGAGAGAAATCCTATGGAGGCAGGAAAAATGGATGAAAGGCGTATTGAGCGATTGTGGAATGTTGAAGAAGGTAATAGAGGGGAGAATGTTAGGCAAACGAGGAAAGGGCAGGAACAAGATAGGGATGTTGGACTGGATGAAGGGAGGAAGGACGTACATAAAGATGGAGAGAACTGATGTATAGTAGGTTGCTGGAATGGGTTTTGTTTGGAGTTAGAAAATATTTATTTGATAGTTGTGTCCATCCAAAAACCTATCTTAACCGGTAGATTACCTAATAATAAAATTCTCAAATTAATATTATTGCTATAACTTCAATTTCACCGTTTGGAATATATTTTAGATAAGCAAATGGGGGTCATTCCTCTCTGTTAATAATTTTATTCAATGTTATTTAAATTTCTCCATCGGGAGACTGCTTGGTACTTTCCGTTCGTGTGACTCTAAACTTAAGGAGGGGAGGTACAACGGTGATGTTTCCTCAACTATAACATCGATGGGATCCAACAAGTTCCAAAGTTCTCGCCTATTATTTTTAGGTTTTTACCTTGTTTTGTAATGCACTTAATACAAAAATTCTCTCAGTGCATAAAAGAAGACCCTCAGTGCATCAAGTCATCCTTAATCGTAGCCGTGTGCTACTACATTCTACAATACCACAACCAAGGACCACGATGTAATCTCTGTAGATTCTCTAAAAATCGGATACGTAACAACTTACGCGTGGCGTTTGAGTTTGGGCACACGCCCTAATGATTAAAACTTCAACCCCATCGGCAAAACTTATTTATTTCCAATGTAAAGAACGCTTTTCAAGTTAAAATTCCATTCGGATGAGCGAAATAGAATTTCCAAGATTCCGGGATGAGTACATAAGACCGATGGGCACGGGAACTGCACCAATTAGGAAGATATAATTAGAAATATCATTAAAATTAACCAAATTGTAGCGCGTTGATTTACGGAAATACAGAAAAACTCGCGTACATGAACGGGAACTTAAGAATAATCATTTATTTCTGTATTCGGAGCCACGATAAAAGTGCTGTTTGCGGACGGGTGCGAAAAGGGATAAAAAACGAAAATCCAAACGTCGAGTGCTCTCGGGATAATTTGGCAGGGGAGAGAACCGGGGCGAAGCCCAAGAGATGGGCGTTGGCATGGGCAGCGGTAGAGCCTTCTTTCATGTCACCCCTCCGTATTCATTTTGGAGGGCTTTGCTTCCTCGGAGGAGATCACAATTGCAGTGAGCACAAAGGCCTATTTTGTTTCCGAATATTTAGCTAGGGGAGAATATCGATGAGGAGAGCGGGGAGCCATTGAAAAGGTCGAAGAGCGGCCGCTGGTCAATATCACACCCACCTTCGCTTCATCGAATTAATAGCACTGTGAGACTCACTGTTCGACACTCAGTGGCAACAGGGAATAAATAGCCCTTTTGTTCCACCTTCACACGCGACGTACTGATTTTGTCTTCAAAAACCAATAAATGAATCTTTTTCGAGAATATAAATATTTATATCGGCATGGACGTTAAACAGGGCAGTCCTCTCAAATATTCTTCTACTCTGTGCTGCGAAAAATTCCAAAGAATGCTTCATTAGACAGATATCCATCGTAATTTGGAATATGTGTCTATTAAAAAATGAGAAGCATTTTTAAGGCCAAAGCGGAGAAGCACCCCAAAATTGGGCGGATTGCCTAAAGATTTGATTTACGATACACGAGTAGTCCACGTTGATGGAAAATTGAAACTGATGCCTTGGCGCGCAGAAATCTCCGACGGCGGGCCGTATTAATCCAAAACCCTCGTCTCCGATGCAGCCGTAAATATATTTCCTCCCTACCTGACTGACGATCGCGCTACTGTCATTTCATTTTTATGAAGGCTTTCAACAAAAACTTGTCAATTCAATGATCACGGAAACAAGTGCATACGAACCAAAGGAATGCACCGAGATGATGTGCCTCTCTCACCTCGAGACGATATCCAGTCTCTCGTTTCACCATATTCCCTTCATATTCATATTCCCTAGAGTCGACCGATGGGGATTTCGAATAAACCTGAAGAACAGAAGAGGACTTTGAAACTATTTCTCTTGAATTGAACTCGAATGCTCTAAATTGCATCTCACTTAAGCTCTTCAATTTCTCTACGTCCGTTCACACCTCAAGAGGGGATCTCTTCCCCAAGCTTACCAGTTACCCACACATCATTGCTGTCAAATATTTCGATGCCGTTCCAAAACCTATCGTAAACACCCATTTCTTTTGGCTCCTTCGACTCTGACAATCAATTTCCTCTCCTCTCTCGACAAACACACTAATTCACCCTTTGTTTAGCCTGCCTTCCGAAATGTAGTCTCCATTCTTCTCCGTACGCACATCTCACTTACTCATTCTCATAGTTTGCATATTCTTATATAACCATTACCTTGCAGCCCAGTGGCCATCGACGTCAGTAGACACGCATCTTTCGTCTCACAAATTGGTCAGCATTATGGCCACAATTGAGAATATGTGGGAAATATTAGCTTGGAAAAAATCTGACGTTTAGTTCATATTAATCGTATTTTGTGGAATATTTTCTCTTTTATAATGTTTGAATGGAAACTTGGAGAGCGTATGCCGAGAACTTATCCCACAACATCACATCTACGAACTCAACGGAAAGCTTGTTCAAACATAAAGCAAAGGCGAACGCGGCCGATCAGCGGTACAGCCCGATGGTGTGTTTTTAGAAGCGATGGGATATACTGTATAACCTCCACGGGCGGCACTAGAGTTATTTTTGAAAAATTTAATTTAGTTGGAAATGAGGAGGGTGAAATTTCCCAGAGAAGAGACTCCTCATCTGTGGAAGTCTAAGCGGACATAAAAAATAAACGAAAATTCCCCAGAAATGAAAAACCTATCTGGTGATGGGAACACGAGTGCGATGAACCCCGGAAAAAGAGTCCATGCATATCAGAAGAACGAGGATATTAGCATGGCTGGAAAACGATAAAAACTTTACTGTTAAGAATGTTGATGGAAGGCGTAAAAAAAACTAATTTCGAAAGATTAACAATGACGGTTTGGGACCGATGGGGGAAAATCAAGAGATTCATGCCGTCAGAAATGGTGGTGAGGAAATGAAAGGTGACGACGGTGGGTGGCGGGGGCTCAAACGCCACATGAGGCAAGGGTAACGGCTTCCAGATCAATTAGATCACCAAGCGTGGACACTAGTGGGTGGCGTTTTAGTATGGCATGCATCACGTACATACATGCCATTTCAAGAATACATTTAGAAAATTCTGTCGTTTGAAAAATAACACTGTGTTGTTTAAGACGGTACCTTTCTCTACAATTCGAACACCAATTTTCAAATTAAGTATACAATTTATAACTTTTCTATCCACGCGATGTATCATACGCGAATGCTTCCGGTAAATCGTAAGTGAGAGATTGAGGAGTAATGATGAGAGACGTGACGCACCGCTAATATCACTGGGGGAATACGCGCTCACTTTGTAAATAACATCATTGACTCGGCGGTAGGTTTTGCGCGTTTTCAAGTCAGGCGGCTGCTTTAGGAGTCGGTCCGTCATGTCTCGCTAAAATTCCTATCGAAGAAGACAATGAGAAACCAATTCATTTATGTGTCTAGATATGGCGATGGACACAAGTATAGAAATGAGTACTGATAACTAGGGTAGTCGATCGGCGCTCTCTCGGGTCCCCATTGGCACTCCCGAGGAAGCGACGGCGCTTCATAACGTTCAATCCGAGAGGAACCCGCTGTTATATTATGGAAATTGGGGGAAGCCACCGACAGCCGGAGTAATTGGCGCCATTGGGGATAACCCGGCAATCTTAACGAACGCCGACGCCGGGTTTCTCTCCCTCCAGTATCGAAGACGCCATCCGGGGGTTGGGGGTTGACACCCGCATGAAACCAGATAACAACTCGTGGTTTTCAGGAAGGAAATGGAAACTATACTTACGTTTCCGTTCAGCGGACCTAGATTTAGTGACCTAGGTCGGGTTTCCCGATGGAACCCATATCTCTCACTTCCGCCGGTGGTGGGAAAACAATACACTTAGCATCCTGCAGCCTAGATGCTGCCTTCAAACAAAAAACTGGTGTCCATCCGTCGAGGGAACCTGCCGTAGTGGGGCTCGCTTGGGCGGAGGAGGGCAAGATGGGGGTGGACAAGTTCCACCGGATGAATGACGGCGGCTATCTCGCGTCGAGGACAATAGCGTCCGGCGGCTGAGATAGAAAAGACTCGTGGCTCTCGGATGAGCAAGCGGGAGAGCTCGGGGAGGAAACGAGGTGGCGGCGCGTGGGCGGGGGAACCAAGGGAGTCGAGAAGCGTCGCGAAAGGGAGGCGCTAGTGAGGGACGGCGATGAAAAAGGACTCAATTCGAACCAAAATGAAGAGACCATCAGGTCCGCTCCCACGTCTCCTAACGAGAGTTGGGCAAATAAAAGCGCCAGGAAGGGAAATCCGACCGACCATCCCCCTACCCACCCTCCCGTCCAACCGCGTGCGTCGCCGCCGGAAACGAGCCCCATTCCCGGGGCTCCGACTCTCGGCCCGGTGGCCGGCCCGGCCTGCGTCATTTGGGAGGGATATTACCTGGAGATTAATCGCAGATGGCCGATTGAGGACGAAATTGCCTTCCAGTTTAGCCGGACTGCGTGCAAGTAGAGGAGAACTCTTGCAGAATAACTCGGGAGGTTTTCAAGTAGAAAACTCTCGATAAATTACACTGAGATATGATCACTTTTGAAAACGGATTAGGATATAGACAAGGGCCAAAAAATATGCCTAACCTAAAACCTAATCTTTTGTGCGTGAACTATTATTTACACTTGAAAACACGTTAACTACCTAAGGATATCGCCTTTCGATTTCAAAATCCAAAAATTAAAGTTAATCCCCGTGATACCATTTAGATAACTTCGTGAACGTGCATCTCAAAATTTATTTTCACGTGTCTGGCGCGTGCATGAACAACATCCCAATCATAATGAGAAATTAGTATTATAGTACCAAATAAAATGAAGGGACAATAATTCTATCGAGACACGTGCCATAGTTTATTCAAAGATCATGGTATTCAATGGTATTATATAAATTAGTGACACTTGTCGAAATTTTATCGGATCAAAAAAGGATAAGATGCCTGCCTTTTGATTAAAACTGACATTGATAAATTTTCAAACTGAAATTATAAGGCACTACTGTTTACGCGGGATGTGTTTGTTGCAAAATGATTTTCGTATCGCCATTGCTAATGCTCCCTCATTCATGAAGACAAAAAATCGAATGAAATCTCTACAATTTTTTTTATTTATATGCTTTCTTCAATTCAATTAATTCAATTAAATTTAATTAATACACTAGTAATTTAATTAGTACACTAATTAGTGTACTAATTAAATTTAATTAGTACACTATCTCAATTTTTAAAAAACAAATAATTCACGTATTATTTTTATATTATCAGATACATTGAACATTCGTGCACGGAATCGAATCCCTTAAACTAATGGAGCCAACGAAAAACGCTATTCATTCCTGGATAATTACCAATTCTCACTAGAATACACAGTTATAATGCACGAAACCCTGCGAAACATCAAAGGCCACGGAACCTATGGCCAATTAAAAACAATAAGTAGCTTTTTATATCTCCGTTCCGTCGCCTGAGCAGGCTACATGTCCCTTGCCCGTGCGCATACCTAGAGTGAACAAAAATGATTCGTTTTCGAAAGTAAATTAATTATTATAACAAATAGTCTCCTAATTCTGATAGTTTGATAGGAGGTACTTACTACTAATAGAACAACTAGTCGGTGGGCAGCGAAAGGAAATAATTTCTATAAATCGATACATTGCTCTCTAAAATCAAACAGGAGGCCCTTAATTGAAACCCGACCGGAAAACCACTTCCTGCCGGGAGTTTTTCACCGCTGCAGAACGACGAAAATGAGTTTTCGCCCAGCCCCTTAACAGGCTGGGAGGGTCCTAAGTCGTCGTGACCTGAACAGTACTTACTTGACGGGTACCAACATTTAAATATCCGACAGTCACTGCTGTCTAGTTAGGTTTTCACCGGATCAGCGAACCCGCCAGGATCAAAAAAACAAAAAGCAGCTTTTTTTACTCATATTTCCTATAATATTTTATGACTATTCAATTTGATACTCTTAAATAAAAATCAATTATCTGGCCATGTGTTGGTTGAGAGACTTGCCGAGCGGTTTTACACATGGTAAATCACCAATGTGCTTTCGGACATTTCACATAGAATATTTATTATCTTAATTTAGCAATCACGGGCTCAAATGAAATTTGCCACGACATTTCCAGTATTTTGTTAATTTATTGGCGTCCACAAGAAATGAACCGAAATACTCTTCCGAAATATACTTAGTCTTCCATACATTTTATCATGAAGAATATTTCAAAAAGGCTTGTGCTCTTCCCCTGTCCAACCTACCATGCGCCCCGAAAACTTACAAAAAAATAATTTAGATAAATGCAATTGGCTAAGGAGAAACATACGAACGCAGGGGATTTGCCAAACGTACCTTACACCAACCTGATTAGTGGCAAATGTTTTTTGTAATGAATGCCTTTACATGTTATGTGAAATATGAAATATACGAAATCTTCAAATATGAAATAAAACGGAAATAATTTTACTTCTGTTACTTTTCTATGGAATTGCCATAGAGACTTACATTACACTATCGTAAGGAACCCTATCACATTCGCGTTCTTACGGCAGATGATAGCACTTTAGAAATAGGCGTTTACCAAAATAAGGCACAAATGTGCAAAATAAGTTGAGTAAACTAATGCTTCGATAGTTTATAACTCTACGTTACTGCCTGATCAGCTACAATTAGCTCCCGTTTAAAATGCGATGTGTATTGCAACAAAATGCACTTTTTAGTCTGCTTAAGAAGCTCTCACACACTTCAACGACTCAAAAGGTTAATTTTAATCCGCATGCAACCACGGTATGAGACACACGCCAAATATTTGAAATTAGAACATCCGATATTTCTCTATATTCCGATACTTTCATGCTCTCGTTTTGGATTCCTCGAAGATTCCCTGATGGAGGGAAGCCAAAGAAACAAAATGTTCACGTGTATTATGATGAATGGCATGGGAGTGTTATAACGAGGAGTATTAAAGCCCTCCGGCTTGACCCAGCGTCGCCTTAAAATAGAGCCTAACGAAAAACATGAACGGTTAATGAAATACGAAGGGGGAAACAGAAATTGGAGAATGACCAAGTGAGATTTCTGTTATTAGGGAAAACGTGAAATATCTGACGCCCGATTCCTAAGTATAACCGAGACCGGATAACAACTCGGGAGGAGGAGCGATGACAAAAGAAATCCATAGCGCGAACGTGACACATGAGGTGGGGGAATTGGGTTGCGGAGGAAGGATTCACAAAGGCGAATCAGGGCGTCGGGACGACATTTCAACCGAAACAATTTTGCGACCTAAAAAAATTTGGACTATTATAAATTAGGGGCAAATGGGGAGGGGAGTAACGGGGGGGGGGCAGGTTGCGGGAGAGGACGGAAGCGATGGTGAGGCCGGAAAAAAAACAGCAAGGAGTGAGATGCACGAGAAGGGGCGAGGAGCACGTGCAAAAAGAGCATCGGTTTTTGCAAGGGAGGGAGAGACCACGACGCCGCCTACTCCGTATGTTCAATCAAGATATACCATCGGGGAGGGGGGGAATAAATTTTAAAAAAACCAATCATAATTATTTGCCTGGGAACAACAATGATATCTCCCCTCAACGGTAGTATTCCCTTCGCAAAATTCAATATCTCGTCGTGGCCACGTAAAAAGAGTTGAGCGAAAAACGTCGACTCCACGAGGCACTTCGGCTTCTCCTCCCACACCCTCCCTCCCGCTCCAACCCCCGAACCATGGCTCCTTCATCTCCGATTGGCCCGCAGCGTGGTGCCGTCGGCTATTGATCAGGGGGAGGGGCGGGCTGGTATTTTATGGCATCGTTTTATGAGATGGCCACGATGAGGACGAGAAATGGAAGATACTATCTGGCGGGTGGGAGATAGAAATGCGAAAAAAAAGGATTGGGAAAGGATAGAAGGGACAATCATTCGCCACCGAGGAGAGAGAGAGAGAGAGAATCGAGGGTCCATTCCATCAAGCATCACATCGTACCATCGAAGGTTATCGTTACCTGCAACTACACGCAACTGACACACACGGATTGCTTCACATGAAGACGCCGCGTTAAATATGACATCAACTGCTTCGTCAATCATATTTTAAAAGATTGTAATTTGACCACTGCGCCAAGGATCAACTTTTTAATTTTACTACGCTTACACGCATGTGGAATGGAACTCTATTGACACATGTAGTATAAATAAGTGACGCACCTACAATATTTACATTATATGAAATGTTTCCAGTACTATAGATAATTCTAGTAATATTTAATCATGATACATAATTATATCATGAGTTAAGTGCCAATCGTGACTCCCATAGTGGCAAGATGACCTTGGGTCAGGTAGTAACCTGAGGTCAGGTCAGTAACCTGAGGTCAGGTAGGCAGGAACACTAGGCAAAACCAGTAACTATCCGAAAAACTTTGACAACGAAGGTTGTTTCAAGCAATTTGAACATCGAGTATTAACATCTAGCATGGACAGGTATGATTCAGATTGCAGCAAGAATAATAACCAGTGCCGGATGACGATCTTTCCTCAGCGCAAAGACACGCCCTTTGGAGCAACCTAATGAAATAATGCCAACATAGCAAAAATACGAAAAAATGTGCACACCGCAGAAGATGACCTATGCGCGTCAGGAAATATAGGGAAACAAAAGTCATAAACCTTCGATGAAACCTCAATACTTGAAACCTAGACAGCGAGACACGACAGAGTCCCCCTAGGTTGAAAATCATTTCATTATACGGGTAAGTAACCAGAGGATGGAGATGGTAAAAGTACGGCCCGGGAGAGCGGCAACATTACATTTAGAGACACCTGCGTCCCAGACGGCAAATAGGTGAAGCGGCAATTCAGCCGACCCGAGGGACTTGAGAGTGATAACGCGGGGAGGGTAGGCAAGGGAACGGGAGAGGGTGGGAAGAGCTGGAGGGCGAGCGAGTGAAGGGGGAGGGCTTGCGACCAGCGGAGGGGGGTCTGACCGAAGGCAGAGCAGGGGGGGTCCGGGGAAGGTGCAAAAGGGAGCGGCGGCGGGACAAAAGGCGGCGGTGGAGGGGCTGAGTCGACGGATGGAGAGACAGTTCCTCGCGCTCTTTCGCGCCATTCTCAGAAACGAAGTCGACGCATTTCGTATAAGTACTCCCGACTAAGGCTGAGACGAAGGCGAGGATCTATGCAGATGGTTGAGGAGAGGCTTTGGGTATTCATTTTGCAGGTATAGCAGTACTATCAAGTACTGACGAAAAGTTTCATCATTGAAACAATAAACCATAAACACAGCAATCAACCCGAAGGTCGGTTTAGTAGGTGATGGTAGAGCTCACCCATGTACCAAGCCCGACGGCGTGTGAATATTCACACATCAGGGTAGGGGGGCCAGTTCCTTTCCCTGTGCCGGTCCCTTTCCCTGTGCCGGTTATGGTTTCCCAGGAAGATCTGGTACCCGAAAAATCAACTAGCTTGGGTGGAGCTGCAGGTGCCCAAAGTGCCTTGCCCGGGAATCGAACCCGGGAATTGAAACAATATGGCCAGAGCATTTAAATTTATTCTGAATAGAAAATCGCCACTCTTTCGTATTTTTATCCATACACAAAAAAGAATTCTTATAGTTATAGATAGAAAAGATTCTTATAGTTATTCGTACGCATGAAATAATAAGGCAACGTATTCAACCTTAGTGATTCCTCTGTATTTTTTTAAAATTTGGATAAAATGCTAATCCAATCAAATATGCAAGTTTTAGAGAAATAGCATTAATGAGGGCAGTAAAATGGGGCTTTAATTTCGGTTTTCCTTCTCGCTCGTGCCCGTGTAAGGTACAGAGAAATGGATAAGAATCCTACCTGAATTGTACGTTGCAGCAGTCTCTACCGTGTAGAAATCGGTTGGAAAAAATATTTTATCTCATATTAGTTCGGATACGGTTGCATTATTTTAATCTCTGGTATCCTGGAATCGATAATTCATGAAGAGATTTTGTGATCCGAGGCGAAAATCACCAACACGCTACGCGTCATTCGCCACGTTTTCTTTCCCGAGTATTCAATGCAGAAAGAGGTATTTCTCTCAAAGGTACTAGAGAAAATCGTCCACAGACGCTACCGTTATCGATTCAGAGACGCCCTTCAGCACAAAGGGCGGAAGAATCGACTACTGCATGGGAAGAGACATCTAGAAGAGTGGGGTAGGAATGGATGGGCATCGTAGGGAGGCTGCAGTCGTGACAATGGATACTGCACGTTGCTTGAGGAGGGCAAGGGAGTGCAGAGTGTCGGGGGGGGGGGGAATGGAAATTTCGGAGAAATGAACAGGAGATTTCGGAGAAATGAACTAGGAGGCGGTGGAGGTAAGCAGAAGAGGCTGCCATGTCCACGACGCGTCAAATACGATGGCTATGAGTTCCGTGGCACAAATGAAAAAATAGCATCGAAGCATACCTGTATGTTACCATACAAAAAGGTATTGCTGTTCTCCGCCCAGTTGGACTAAATTCACTGCCCATGAAATGCAACTGCAACGTGTATTACAAGGTGAAAGGGAGGATGAACATGTTTTTTTGGTTTGTACCTTCTTTCTCTTTACCTTCTTCGAAGCAGGATTGTTTTACAGTTTTTACCCAAGAGAAATGTTTACTCAAATTAAGCAAACGTGTGGTTTTATACTTGAAGGGAATCTGGGATTACATAAATGAAACCATTGAAAGAGTTCCAATACATTGTACAAGATATAAGGAACTAGAACTGAAGAAGATTTTTTCTTCCATTTCGTGAAAGTCAAAAGGACTTTTAATTTAAAAAATATATATTTGCCCAAGCATTCGACTAAAATAAAGTTGAATCATTGATGACTATACACAGAGAGCCTTTTCATACCACTGCGTCAAAATACTAGGCATTATTTTCCAAGGCATTCATGGCATATTTTACAATAAGCTTCATGCAAATACGGCAAGCTATAAGAATTCTCTTACCTGTAACTTTATCTCTGATGAGCTTACAGCTCTCCACCTCCCCAATCGAAGAGAATAGCGATCTAATTTCCTCCTGCGTCATTGTCTGAGGAAGATAATTGACAATCAGATTCGTCTTGCTTTCTTCTTGCTGAGCACCCGTATTTGTTTGTGACGAGGAATTGTGTGAATTGGATGAGGATGAAGTGGATGAGTTGTTGTGCAAGGTGCCATTCTGCTGCGGCACTGTATCCATGCCGTTCTGCATCATGACTACTCTATCCCAAACCTGTAAATAGAACGAAAACAAGTCGTGTTATCAACACAAGAGCATAAACAATCATAGGACGTAACACTAATACAAAATATTCATTTCCATTATTATGGTGCCCAGTTATAAAATCATATGATTTGCTAATCAATACCAACTAGCAGAACACATTCTCTTTGCTATCGACAAACGATGACGTCAATGAAATTCTTACGTCAGAGCTTACGAATATTTTACTTCGTCCTCACAAAATATAGAAGAAACCAGGAAAAACTACGCCCAACGATCGCGGGAAAATGAGTCAACTCGCCAAAAGAGAAGATCCTTAAAATACACCGACGCCGTGTGACCGGACGGAGGTGACGGGACTTCGGACCCGAGAAAAAACAATCAAAAGTAGCGAAGCCATTTATATAATTACGTTATTAAGCATCTGCCGGCGCATTTTACATTATAAAACCATACGCCATGGAATTTAGGGTCACTTACCCCGCCAAAACTAGAAAGTAACGAACTTCGGGTGAATCGGTGGGGTGCAGTACTCGAAGTTAGCGCATGCAAGTGTAGCTCGAACTAAATAATTTTTTCGACCAAATTCCCAGCACACGCCATAGCTAAGATACAAAAGCGCCTTCACGCAAACTGTCAATTTGAAAGGGATATGCAATTTTTTAGAAATCCCAGAGACTAGTAGTTACCCCAAGTGGTGAGTGTAGCGATAGACGCCCGCCCGCCCAACGGCCCTCTCCTCTCCACTCTCTTTCCCTCCCCCCACCACACACCATTTCCCCCCCTGGCTGGGAAATCGATAGTAAGTAACTCTCAGGACATAGATATCCCCGAGTGGTCATGCCCCTTTCCTAGAAATCCCTTAACTTCATAAAAATAAAATTTGCAAGGGAGCATTCCCGAGTAAATTACGAAGCGCGGAAGTCTTTTACGTAATTCGGTGCCGCCACCAAAAATAATCCACGACTCAACGCAGAATTGCCACGGCTTGGGTGGAGGCCTAGGCAGTACTACCAATCTCTCTGCCCTCCTCGCTTCTAAATAGATATCGAAAAGGGCACATACCTTTTCCGGCATTGCGCAATCACGACTTCAATATGACTTTCCAAAGCACAGACAAGCGGCCGCCTTCGTCCGAAGCCTTCCTCACGCCAATCAATTCACGCTCTCCTGCCGTCGGCCTGGACCGGAGTGAGTATACCACGAGGAAGGAGAGGTTAGAGGCCATAGTTTGGGAGGGGCGGAGACGACAGCGAGCGTCGGAGGGGTCGGGCCGCTGGGGTGGGGGATTTTGGGGGGAGGAGATTTCGGCGGGGGAGCGGACGAGGGCGGGAGGGAGGGAAGTTCCGTCGTCGCACTGGCGAGGGGAGGGGGCCACGTCGGAGGGGGCGGGAATGGAGGGAAGAAGCCGGCGCAGAGGGGCGAGCGTGTGGACGTTTCGTGTGCGGGGAGAGGGGATTCGGTGCGGGGTCGGGGGGATTTCGATGAAGTGAGGGAGCTAAGGGAAAAGGAGCTGGCAGCTGGCGATGTCGTGTCCCCCCCCCTAACTTCCCCCCCGTACCGACTCCCTCGCCTCCCGGTAGTCTACAGGGCACGCTCTCTGCATCTGTCGAACCAAGAGTCGTTCCACGGCTTGTTCAAAATTTTGAACTATGAAACATGAACTTCCAATCAGAAACCTCGTAACGCCATCAAGTCCTTTCAACCGAAGGAATCCTTTGAGGCACTTGGAACATATCACAAAGGCGAAAAGAAAACTCAAAATGATAGTAATTCCAAAATGTGCCGAAGTATCACTTCGGAAGAATTCCCCGCGTGCGCCAAAGAGAAATAAATATTATCAATCATGGTGTGATGAAACACAATAAATAGTTTTGCGTCACGGGGAACACAAAAGCGAACACTCGGTTACTGGCTTATTAAATAATCTAGAATTGCTGCAAAAACAAGGGTATTGAGGAGTTTTATCGAATTTATGAATAATCGAGTTTATGAAAAATCTGACGTTTGGATTCGGTTGGCTGAAAACAGCTGCAGTGCTTTACAACATTACTGTTGCTGATTCGGCCACCTTTAAAATTGAATTCAGTAATTTGATTACCTGAATTCACCCTAAATTTACTCTTAGTGTTATTAAAATTAACTGAGCATAAATAAACAGACGTTCACCATTTTAAGAAGGTAGAACGGACAATTAAAAGCAACAAGATACCACAAGCCTGATTTTAAACATTCACTGGGGGAAAATCACAACCACAATATTCCACATATAAGTAGTAAGTAAGTATAGTAAGTATATTAGTAATAGTAGTAATATATATAATAGTAAGTATAAAATGCGTAAAAACTAACATTGAACGCACAGATACCATTGCGAATGAGAGGACAGATTCGAAATGAAGACATTATTACGAAACTTAAAGGGAAATACTGAATAAGGGACCAAAAAAATTTTTACAAGCTAATTTCAATTTTCACAGCCATTCCTGCAAGAATCAACTAAATCTGACAAAGCAAATTTCGCGCAAACGAAGCTCACGTCACCGGTCAAAACACACGCGAGTACTGTAAACGTTCTAAATAGCACCTGACCTATCACAATTTCATCCCGAAACGAAAATGACTAAAACTTTAGATGTTTGCATAGAATTGGACCGCTTTGAATGTAGTTTTAGAGGGTTGGCGGAACTGCGAAGCGCGTTGACTCCCCCCATGCGCGGCTCCAAGAATCTAGCGGGCCTCTCAAATCTCGTTCGACTCGGAACAACCGCCGGCGGTGACGCGAGGAGAGCAAGAAGCGACACGTGCCGATCGAAGGAGGCAGAAATTCGTACACATATAAAGAGAAACAAGAAGTCCACCTTCCCGGCGGAGAAATCGTACCTAACACAGTCCTTGTCAATGTGGCTCCCCGTCAGATAGGACTGACTGCTAGCGTCGACGCTCGTGTTGTGGAGAAGCGGCCGCGCCTCACCGGATGCTGGAAGGTGACGTTTTGAAGCGATCTTTTGCACACAGACGGTGGGAGGTGACGGTTATGGAACTCCTAGAATACTGACTGGTGTTCTTCTGCCCCACACTTGGTGAAAAAAGGAAGAACTACCACACCGTCACAACGGGCGCCCGGCTGCAACTAAACCCGGGAGCTTCGCGCGGCAGGCCTACACCCTTACACCCCCACACCCCCTACCTTCTCTATGACGCTACCCCCACCCCTATTTTTCAACCAACCCCCGTCCCCCCTTTCCCTCTCGAGCGAGCCCGTGGCTCGTGCCGTGCCGTCGCGCTGGCTGCCTGGGCCCGCCCCAACCCAAACTCTCCTTCCGCCCCTCTCTCCCGCCTTCCCCCCCCCGATCCCCCCACCTCTCCGGCCGCACGCATTTTCTTCCACAAATCCCCCCAACCCTTTTGCAGCCTCCATTTCAAACCCCTTCCAACCTTAGGCCTACTGCTTTTCGTCTCTGCAGCCTCCTCCTCCTTGGCGCCAACTGAGCCAAGGTCCCCCGCCTCCTCCTTGGCCCACACTCGGCTCGCTTCGGCTTGTTCCGTGGACAGAGTCGTTCGGCGCAGGCCGATAGCACCCCTTCCCCCACCCCTTGTTCCTAACACTTCGGTCCCTTACTGGCCGTGAACATTACTCCATTCAGTACCTCACACCACACCCCCAGTGGACGTAGTAACATAGTCCAGTTTTCTCTCACGGGTCTTTCAGAGAATTTCATGAAAGGGCTGGAATGTCTAGTAAAGACAATTTCTGGGAAGAGTCGTGTATTTCTCAAGTGTGGGAAATAAACTGCCATCGAATAAGAGATGGCATAGGATGTTAGGAAAGGGAGCGATTTTAAAAATGAAAATATTTGAATCACGTGGACATTTTAAATGGCGAGGTTGCGAAACCTTTTAGTCAAATATCTCTCTGCTTAAACTTAAAAACTTGAAAAAAAAATAACTGCAAATAAATTAAAATAAACTTCGATGGATATGAATTAATCTTAATATTAAGTTTAAAAGCTATTAAGCACATGGGTGCTAAAAACATTAATGAGCGTGGCTGTTCCAATCTCAGTTAGACACTCCACCCAAGACTAGGTTTAATCGTAATTCATTTAATCATAAATCATAACAATGAAAATTGCGAAGATTCATTCTTTCCCCAACGCTAAATGGAGACATAATTTAATTCTTTAGCTCCGGTTGTGTTTATGAATAAGTGGAGAAGAAATTGCCCTTGTTCCAATTTCATTTTCATTTCATTCAAACACATTTCCCATTTGCTACCGGTTTCACATAAAAATTTCGAAGTACGCAAGCACTTCAATATTGGCATAACCATTTCACTTCCGCAGAAATTTACAACAGCTCTTGCACAACCATGCAAGGTATACATTTGGAGAAACGTTTAAAATTATGTGAAACAGCTCGTGCCAAAATGCAATGTGTGCTGAAATGTACATATATCATGCCTTTTATTTAAAAAAATGCAACTTGGAGCTCATGCAAATGGAAATAGAAAAATATAAGATATTATGATGCTAGAAAGAAATATGCTCATGCTTGTTGGAGGGGCTATTGTGTGGTGATGACAACAAAAAAATAGAGCGTATCAAGTATAAGGACAAGAAATGCAGTAATCCTGTAAATATTTGAGCGGATTACATAAAAATACTGCGGTCACACACGCTAATCTGGAGCAGATAATAGAAAAATCTCTTACAATTCATACTCTTGCACTGTAGTTTGATTGAATTGGAACGACGACTAATTCTCTCGTCTCCTATTTATTGTCTTTGCATTAAATATCTCCACTTGTATAGGACATGACAAACATTAATTAAGTTATATTTCTAAATAATGAGCTCTGAAGATAAAAAACTTGAAACTTATTTCCTTTTCCATTAACACTGACACCTTTGAGTATCTTCTATATTATTAACATTTGTGTATCAAATAAAAAGGGCATGATCGGGAATACTTATACTTCAGAACTAGATGCGGTGTATGCATGTTTGCACATAAAAGAATTTTCTCAAAGATCTACTGACCGCAGCTTGTTCTGAAGAGTAAATAGACTTGTTGATGTAATTTAACAGCAAAAGGAACTGCATTGAAAAGATTTGAAAATTCATCCTTGATCAATTCATGCCCTTCACTTCTTCCTACGCTTGGGGTTCAAAATCATCGTCTAATCTATACTTGGACCTTAAAATTCTTCATCGCCGATGGATAGGAAAACTTAAAAATGTCCAATGGTGGTCACGAGAAAAATGTTATTCACTGAAAATCACTCAAAACAACTCAACTTCATGAATTCTTTGGAATTCACATATTTGATGCATACAGAATCTGAGAGATTTATTGTGAGCTTAATTTCCCGCGTTCTAAATACAACATCCCTTGGCAGTTGTACATGCTGCCGTTCTAATGTTAGTCGTAGCCCAAAAACAAATCCTTCGTTATTTATTTGCCTTAGATCACACAATTACACACTTCCGATCGGTAATACATTTTTTTGTGGCGTCGTGAATTCACTAATCAGTCACGATGATGTAATACAAGCATTACTCCTGAGCACACAGCATTGTATACTAAACAGTATATCACTAGAATATTTAACCGGCGGCCTGTGGTGTTTAGTGCAAAATATGTCGGGGAATATTTGCGGTCATGCACTTTCGTCTCATAGCTTCAATAACAGAAGCCGATAGACCTTTCCAATAAAAACTAATGTGTAGAATTCAAGTTCGTTTTATTCATATAATTTCACGGTCTTTCATCTTGTCACAAGCTTATTTTCTTCAGAAGGAAAGCTCTAAAAGTTAGCTCTCAACAACTCAAAGGTCTAGGTAATTGTATTTAATGTTATATTCTAGCCTGAAAATTTTATATATCTCTCGTTACATGTCACTCGGAAGTGGATTATATTTTCTTGAAATATAAGTATTGTGAAATGTTTTAATTCATCTTAAACCCTAATAAATTCTACCATTTAATAGTGATATTGCAAATGGTGTAAACTGTATTTGAACTACAATAAACTTCAATTTTATGACGCAATTATTGAATTAAAATGCATTACAAAAATATATTTAAAATTTAAAAAATAGAATAGATTAACGAAAGTAAAACATTCATAAGTATTCATTCAAAATTCGGTGGGTTCCCCTAAAAAAAACTCAATCATTTTGTTAGAACGCATAAAATGAATGTATTTGCTGAAGGAATATATACATCAATTAACTCGGATACAAATCAGTATACTGAATCAGAATATCAGAATACTACCGACTCTGAAAACGTGGGTGTGGTTAAAAATCCGATGTGAAGCATAAAAAATAGGTTATTTTTATGGATTTGAACAAAATAAATAATAGTAAAAGAATCGTGTGGCATGACTATCAGGTTAGAAAAAAACTCTGGGTTGAAACTTCTGGAAAGCTGAAAATTTTCTTAGAAGTGAATGATAATTTAACAGCGTTAAATTTGATAATGTGGGGATATCATGATGAGCGTGGTGATGCTTTCATCTACTAAGAACTACAGATCTAATGTTTATTGACTCTATAAAATGTACCGATAGTTTTTACTTCTGCATTGGAGTTAGTGTCGAAGTAATCTTCCAATAAAAATGAAGAATAGCATTACCGAAGAAAACCAATCCGGATCACACTCAACGTCAACCTAATAATCAAGCATTCAGGTCAAGTATCTAAAATTCCCGGAAAAAATTGTATCTTCATGTATAGTGTCCTCATTTGATGCCACGGTGAAGATATATCTTTCCCCTTGTGCCTGTTCAAATTTCATTCCGTTTATAAGTAAAACATTCTAATATTTAGACATTTAGGATGTTTCGGTATATAAGATTGAAAAATTAACTACATTCAAAGTCATGCATCAAGGACAACTCACAGACTAACCTTCATTTAATCATAGTGCTGAATCTTAACTTAGTCTATTAACAAATCCTCTAAAAATAATTGCAAACTTAATGTGACAAACGTACAGTCCATGCCACATTTAATGCGGAAAGTGGAGGCAATGAACGCGGGAAAGTTTTGTTGAGACGGGGTGGATAAAGCGTGCGCTAAAGTTAATTGCCCGTAAGAAACTGTTTGTTTGAATTACAAGGACTTTTATGCCAATTTGTGTTTCTTTGAACTGTGCCCCTGGAAACATAAGCTATTGAAATGGGCCGAGTCTGTGTGGGACATTAAAAATAGTCTCCCTGCAAGGAGAATAACGTACACTTTTGGGCTTTGAATGCATCTTACACATCTTCGAGGAATTAATATGCTTCTCTTGAGGAAACCTCCATGTTTTTCCCAGTATATATTTTCTGTAGACTACCATGAACACACACTACATGGTTCCTCACTTCTCCTTCTATTGGATTCTCCGCAACCATAACTGGTCCATTTCCTGTATATATGGCCTCCTTTCACTTTTAGCCTTTACCAATTTCCCCAACTATTTTCTCCCCAATCTCTCGATTTTATCGTAGGTACGATATAAGGATTTTAATAACATTGGTACAGTTGATTATTTAAAACCTAAACCTTGATAATACATACGTGTACGCGAACAAACTCCCATTTTTACGGAGCAGTGGTCAAGATTTTAGTATTAAGCCGCCGAGGTCAGATAATATTTAATGGTATCCATTCCGAAAGGATGTTAGAAATTTAACGTGTATCTGCATTGGGCATATTATTTTTATGAACCCCATCGATTGAAAACTTAGGGGTATATGAGTCACGTGAGCCGATTAGATCACAACACCTTCCGGAGTGCACGGTCGCCACGCGGTCGAGTCAGCGGCGTCGCTCCCCAAGCGAGCGGATGAGCTCGGCGACGAGATTCGAGAAATCTGACTAATCATGATAAACCAATCAAATAAATCCTAATCCAATAATCGGCACCAATATCCCTCCCGAAATGCTTATCTATGTCTGGCGCGAGACCCGGGGGGGAGGGGGAAAAGGGGGTGTTTTGTGTAGAAAAAGCGGGAACTACATGCAAAAAATCCAGAGCCAGACCCCGCAAATTTGTTATACCAAAAGATTTGCTGTAGAGTAAGCTAAAAAACTAAGATTAAAATTTAATGTTATTTCTACCATTCAAGTCTGTGGGGTAATTATTCGTGCTCCGGGGGAAAATATGGAATTCGGTGAATCGCCGGCACGCCGGCCGCTTGTCGCCCGGCGGATAGGAGGCCATGCAAATATCGGCATCGCAAGGGTCACTCATTGTCTAAGCTTGGGTTTTATCAGCTCAGGGCAGGAATCAGCTGGAGGGCAGGTGAAGATAGTCCCCCGTCCAACCGTTAATCTCACGCGAGCCCCAATGGAGGTCCCCTTATGTAACGTATTAAGAAAACCTTTGTCTCTTTAAATGCTCCGATCCGATAAAGAAAACTATATTCTTCGGAAACTAGCATTCCAGGCGAGCAACTTCCTCTTTTAGAGTTATGTTTTCCCTGCATAAAATCCAGTGGTACAACGATTTTGATTGAAATTACCAGCAGGGAAGCAAGAACAGCTGTGCTGAAGGTGGTTCGTGTGCTAAGGGGAGAACGACAACCCCTGGATCCCCCCCATTGTAAGCTCGGCGGCACACCACTTCCAATCCAGCCACACGCATGGCCATCCACCGGTCCAAACCCTTCATACTTGCGCGCGGTTGCCAATTTTATTTGAAAAACCAGGTGTCATATTTTTTAAGACCGCTATCGAGCTAAGGACGACGGCAGAAGTGCATTAGCCCTCACCGGAAACAATTCGTTGCACATGACACCGTCTACATTCTCGCTTCTCTAAGTTTACCGTTGAAATATCAGAATATCCTAACCAAAATTCATTCCCAGACGCAAATTTTCACGCAAACGTAGTTTCATTCAGGGGGAGGTAAAAGTTTGATGATGGGTCTTTGACCAGAGCGCGTGATTCAAAAGGCAATTCGTTCGCGGGTTGACGCAGCATGTGGCGACACGGTGGGCGTCTCCCGCGCTCCAAGGGCGCGGCAATCGCTTGGGCGCGATTCCATCGCGCTAAGTTTAAAAGAGCTGCGGAACACGACAATCCATGCTGGGGAGTTATGCTGCGAGTACAGTGCTGACATTTGACGCATGGAAAGACGCCATGTTGGTGCGAAAACGAGAGCAATCGATACGAGTTTAGAAGGGAGCTGTTAGCGAAGGCGGTGAGGGTGAACGCTCTCCGCGTTCTCCACGTGGTCTCCCCGATGCATTAATATTTGTCCCTGCCTGATGTTCTGGTTCACCACAATCGACGGCACGTGGTTCTCAATTCTACCTCTACATTAACTATGCTCGAAAGTGAAATATTAGCAACTATCATATTATTACTGTATTCTGCAACTATAAATTATTACTGTGGTGAAGTGTGCGTTTGGAGAGAAAAAAAATAATAATCATGCAAGAAAATGGTAGCAAGGACAGGTAAATTACTTTTGGAAAACCAACTAAAAGTGACTTGTTGTGAAAACTGTTGAAACTTAGTATTATTGTTTTACAAAGGAGAAGTTATAAAGTATTACGTGTAAAACTTTTTTTAGACTCACCATTAATCAACAATAATGTTGTTTACACCAGATTGATGATATCCTCCCACTTATACAACGCGCGCTTTACTCCTATGTTCATTAACTTGTCAAGTAAATAAAAAGATACTTAGTTCCATTGGAAAGATTCCTTTGTATATTGTTGTCATTAATATAATGACGTATTCTAAAAAATGTAAACACAACGTGCAAGTGTATACGCTACCGTTTTTCTATTAATGCAACGTGCGGAAATTGCTTAAGTAATAAAAAAGTAACAGGAAACGCTTAATTTAAAAAATAACCTACCAATTTGAAGAAAATGAGTTGACGTTGGACCTGTTAGAAAACGACTCTAACCAGATCGAAAATGATCAAAACGGAAGGTAAACAGCAACCAAATCTGCGGTGGACTCCTACAAACGGAACACAACTTGCAGTCGGACAGTGCTGGAACTAAATGATCGCGCTTTACGTAAGGTATGAAAAATGCAGGGGGAGGGGCGTTTTAGTGGAAATATCGATTCGCGTTGCTATGGAAACGAATTTGTTCCCTCAGAACGCGTTGAAATAAAACATTGTCGATTTCTTGTGCTCATCAGGATTAAATGCATTGAAAAGAGTTCAAATTTATGCTAAAAATAATTCATTTATTTTCGAAGGGTGGCTTTTATCTTATTATCGCAACTGTTTCTTAAGGCGGAAGAAGCGCTGGTTACCATTTTGTTCGCGAGCAAGGAGCGCCGTTCAAAATAATCGATGACGACACTAGCTCCACCAACAGCTTTCATTCTCGTTGTGACTATACATCACTCGCGCATGCATTATGAGGAAAGAGTGTTTGGGAATCGTATAATGCATACTCGAGAAGTGCAAATTTTACTATATTGTTGAATGTGTGTATCCTATTACGAAGGACATTAAAAAATCTATGGGAACTTCCACAAAATGTATAGTTGGAATTGACTTTGATTTCCACTAGGTGTCTCCAGTATCGCGGTGTCTTTAGACGATGGCAGACTTCGACTCAGGTTTGTGTTCACCATGATAACATAAGGCCATATTTGCCTCCATGCTTGGCATCTTTTCTTTTGTATATTTTGCACACGATTCCTGAGTTGAGCTAACAGACGTTATGACATTGAAGTCAAATGGCAGCACTGTGCCACGTGGGTCAGTACCCGCGCGAGCGGAGTTAAAAACTTTCGAAGAAGTTATGAGTGAGTTGTATGACTTCTTTTGTCAAATAAAAATTTTTTTTTCACGACGGTTGGTCAATAATGGAAAAAAATCATGTTTATACTTTTTTTTAGTTTTGTGAGCTGCGATCCGTGTTTTAATTATAAAATGCATCACGGGAGCTTGTAATTAATTAATTAACTTGTGAAATAGGTACATACAATTAGTGGTGCAGGCCATTATTTCTTTTTAAAAGGAATTCTCTAGATTGACGCGTTCACAGGTAGTCATATTTATGTAAAATATATATATATTATATAATATATGTATATATATCTTATGTGTATATATGTATATATAATATGTATATATATTATGTGTGTATATATATATATATATGATATATTATATTTATATATGTATGAATGTATATATATATATATCTATGTGTATTTCTATGCATGTATATGTTTATGTATATATATACACACACACTTAGGCAAAAAATGTATTGAAGCTGAATTTTTTTTGGAGGAAGCAGGTGAGGCGCGCACTTCTCTATTTTTGTCACTTTTTCTCACTTTTTTCTCATCTTTCTCAATCCCATTTTAATATTCTCCTCACCGCAACATTTCTTGCGCCTGATTGCTTTGTTGCCAAATTTTAAACATACTATTTAAAAGCACAAATATCGAGACAAATAACGTATACATATATATATATATATATATGTATGTGTGTGTGTGTGTGTAACCTTCACATAGTGGCACTATTTATCACAGTTTCCTAAAGTAACATCAGCAGTTTTGCACTTTGCATGGACTTTTAGTTTCATTATTTTCGATGAAAGTTTTTTCCTTCTTTCGCCTACATTTTTCAAAAGGGAATAAAGTTATTATCACATTTGACTTTTCCTTTCTGACTTGATTAAAAATATTTTTAAATGCCCAAGACGAAAAAACAAAGCCTGATGGAAAAATTAAAGAATAAATTTTGAATAGGCTTTGGGAGTTTTTTCTTTACCGTTCTTTGAAATCACTCTGGATTTTGATGACGTCTATGGCATTCATTAATCTAATAAAGTGCTAGTCTCTAGTTAGGGTTTGACTGAATAAGAATTAATCACGTATTTCAGCTCTATCAGCTCTCTCGTGCTCTGTTTTATGACAAGGTAAACAAAGGTGATTACACATTTCAATGTGAATAGAACATAAACTTTTGTCGTTTTAGTTCTCTGTGTACCATCTAGAAGTCCAATCAACAGCAATGTGTGTAAACAACCTTCTTGTTCCATATACTCCGGTCAAATATATACTCTTTTGTTCAGCTACGTACTCATCAAAGTCATCAACAATGAAAATGTTTCAAACATTAATTTATTAAAAATATTGGCATATTTTCCATTCAAATAACTCATTTCATTAAATCATCGGATATATTGACAAATGTTTACAAAACAAGATTTTAATTCTTTTTCTGTAATTCACAACGCTTGTTCATTGTTTGAATGGTAAATATCACGGTTGTAATCCATTTCCATTTATTTCTAAAATTTTAACTGTTATTATTGCGTGTACTGAAACTTTGCTATTTTCTATTATCTTTAAAATAGTTTTGGTTCCATTTCTTTTTAATAGAAATTCATGTTTATCAATCATGTTCACTTATTTATGTTCACAATAATTTTTCTGTTCTCATTATAATTTCTTCATTCAAATATCTTACGGCACAGGTTTTGGGTTGTTTAGCATCCGAGAGCTTACATGGCAACATTATTTTCATAGTTAGGAAATAATGAGCCAGCTTACATTTTTTTGATAAATTACATTCTAATCTTGGGAAAGTAAATATTTAGGTATCAGTTCTGATTATCTGGAAATTGTGTGACGGTGTTTTGCAGACTCCCATTCGAGAGTCGTTTTCTTATTCTGACCTTGTGTGTCTTAGACGATACGCACTTGCCAAAATAATTATCAACAACTCCCTATTCAGCTTATCAAGTTATACAAGTTATCAGTTTATTTGTATCATATCATTCCAATCTACAAATGAGTTTAAGAAAATAATATCATAATGTAGGCTTCTGATTCTTTTGTATGCTGGCCAAGCAGAAATTGTAATTGCAGTCCAAAATCGCAATATTTTTTTCCCGAGTTGTATTCGAGTAAATTGATGTATAAATTCCTTCATCAAATACATTCTTTTATGCGTTCTATCAAAATGATTGAGTTAGTCCTTAACGATAATTCCAATACAACCACTTATAGTTGGAAAATACCAAAAATATTTTTGATATTAAATATAGTCTACTAATAAAACCAGCTGAACGAGTAAGTGTATCATTATTCGTTGCTAAATGACAAATGTCTTCAGGTTGAAACACGGAGTTTGCTGGGGTTTTTAAGTGTTTTAATGTAGAGTTATTACATGCAACACTACTGCATTCAGGATAAATTATTTCCTGGAAGTTGACTCTTCATGTTGTGATCAATGCAAAGAACTAGGAGGGAGCATAATTACAAAGATTAAATACTTTTATATTTACTAATCAACTCAATGGGGCGTACCACTATTACTTTCGGAATCAGTCGTCGAAATAATTTATTAGGAAATAAATAGTGTTTTCTGTTCAAGTGAACTGTTTTATTGTAAAAATAGGAACATTTATGTCAAATGATCTAAGACTATCATGTTTTTAATTTAAGTCATATAAAACGTTACTGTGAGATTCAAATCAAACTAATATGAAGCTTCAGATGCGATTCTTTGAAATAATTTCAAACGCATTGCTGTAACGCGGTAGAGCAAGGCATGCACAACACTGGCATAAATGGACAGAATTGAAAATGCGGCTTTGGAATTTGTTTGGCATAAGAAAAGATTACTACTTCATAGCTTTCAATCTATTGCTTACCTATCCACTATTTTGTCTCCACTTAGCGCTAACAAAAGGAAATACTTGATGAAATTAGTTTCGATTGTGTAAAAGTAGCCCCTGCCGTCTCACTCAAAAGGCACCGCTCCTCTCATATCCATTAATGAATTAAATTAAAAAGTAAGTCAGATTATTCGTCCTTGAAACAATGACAATGAGAGATAAATAATATGAAATGGGGTGTAATTTTCTTCATATCGACCACGATTGCATTGGCTCTAGTTGCCGAGGGTCTCCAGTGAAATCTAAGGTTCGCTCCCTTACCCATACCTTCGAAAATAAATCCATTCAACCTGGTCCCTACAGACTCGAAGGTTCGTACGCCTGTGCCTCGTTAACGTGGAATAGTTTAATGAATGGCAATTCATTCTGAGTTTGTACTTAAATTTGGCGTAACACGTTAGAGAAACGTGTGGAAAGTCTGATAAGCGGAGATTCATCAGATGAAGAGTGAGTAAAATAAAATTCGAGTGGATAATTAACATTCCACTGGAATGCTAATTAGCGATGCTTTTTCGTGCCTCCGACACCCCACCACGACCACAAGAGTTGAGTATTTGGGACATCTTAAAGATTAATATTCATTCTGAAATAAAACAAAGTCCAGAGAAGAGATACTATTTGTTTGTAAATAATAATTTTTCGGATATCGTACTAATGATTATGCATAATGACCAAATAAAAGCCCAAATATTACGTGCAGCGATTAAACTACTAGTTTAATACAAGTCACGTGAGCGTCACTCCAGCAGAGAGGGAATAATTTTAGGTCCGCATAACATTTGTATGGGAGAATACTAAAAATATTAAGAACTCATCGACTAACAGCACGATGCAAGGAATCCTTTTTCCCTGCGCACTCTATTTCACAGTATTTATCAAGAATTACTAAAAATCGAGCTTCCAGAAAATAAAATGGTACCTAATTGCAATAATCACCATTTACGCCAATGGCTGATGATTTAGCACAGCCTTTCGCATGCTTTCACGGTGACTTCCGGGGTATGATGTAGCTGTAGAGGCAACAGAGTAACAAAGATCTAAGAAATATTTTTATTTAGTCCCAAAATTTGGCAGGAAACTATGCCAAAGATTGGAAGACCGTGTACGAGCATGACTACAATCGTATGTAAGATAAACGTATCCATTACATAAACTTATTTCCCTTTTTATTTGCGTGATTCAATCCTTCAAAAAAGAGTTGACCACTCAAGACACACCGAAAAATAGCAAATTAACGCTTGGTATCCCATAAGTCTATCAAATATCCAAGGTTTTCCTTTTGTCAATAAGATCATATTTTGATGAGTTTGAGTCGGCCGTGAGCAAAAGGAAATAAATATAGCATCGGTTATAAATAAAGTCTTAACTCTGCATTATCCATATTAATTCCAGTCATTAGAATAGATAATAACGAAAAATTTTAATGCCTGTCCTCATTTTTTAGTTTCTCTTGTAAATAATTTGAATGTCGATATTCAACTGAGGGTATTCAAAGAGAAAGTGCCTGAATCTTTTGAAAAGAGGTTGCTCACAAAAAATACATTCACGAAAAAAGCTTTTATTGACTGTTTAAGTGTCCTGCATGCCAACTTCACTTTTCTACACAATCGCCGTTCTCTTTTAAACATTTTCGCAACACTGTCTAGGAATTAAACCAGTTGAAAACGGAAATCTTGAGTTCCTCCATTGTCCTCCAAGTCACTGTTTCAATGGCAAGAAGAGGCATTGGCCGCTCGGTGCAAGGTCCGTCATGCAAAACGCTGGTCCACTCTTACATTTTTGGTCACATGGTCTTTGGTCAGGGGACATTGTCAATACTCAGCTTGCGCACAAATCCCAGAAATCCAAGATTTTCCCGTAGCAACTGTGTGAATAGTATTTTAGTCTAATGGGAAATTTATCAGTTATAGAAATAATCGCCAGTCTCCGATTAGATCGAAGTTCTTGCTTCACTTGAAGAACGATGACATGGGTGTGCATACCGGGTTTGCGTATCCGCTCTTCATCATCCACATTTGTGCGTCTATTTTGGAAGCCTCCGGAAAAATTTCTAGCCTTCTTTCACTCATTACTTTAGGTTCACAAATTAGGCACAACTAACGATGAATTTGGGAGGCTGATGATCTTTTTCCACAAAAAAATCGAACGACAAAATGCACTTTGGAACTGGCCAGAGTAACGGTTTTCAAGACATTGTTATCTGCACTCATCCTCGCGCAAACGACTACTGAATAAAAAAATAACTTCAGTAGCTTCATAAATAATCAATTGATGGCGCTCAATACGTTCAACGTGGTACTGACCCGCTAATATTTAAATATATGAAAACGGCCCTTCATATTCGAATATTATTAGCACCGTATTAGACATTGATTTATTAAAAACATGCAAAAATAAATGTGCTCCAAATTTATTACAGAATTCGTTTTGACCATCAATGGGAGTACTTTAAATATTTTAAGCCCTTGCGTATGGAAAAGCTAATGACAAGTCGCAATTCGAGGAGTGAAACTCTAGCAAGCAGGACTTCATCTACTGAACAGCAGTTATTTGGGATGGAAGAAGTTCGACCGTGGTAGAAGTATTAGCTAAAGCAAAGAAGGCGATCGTGAAGAAGAGGTAACTATTACGTTAAAAAAACCTGGGTTTTCAAACAAGGAAACAGCTCGATAAAACTTTCATATGGAATATGGAGTTCTTAGGATCCGAGACATGGTGCATTGGAAAAGTGGACCTGGGAAGAATGGAAACCTTTGAAACAAGGTTATGGAGGAGAATGCCGAAGATGAAGTGGACAGAAAAAGTGAAGAACGAGGAAGCATGTATGTAGAAGAGCAGAATAGGAGAGGCCCATGTCAAGCGTCAACCTGAAGCAGCAGCAAAGAAGGCACAGAAGAGGGCCGGACCAGTTACAATAGGAACTTCAAATGCAGGAAGGTATTGAGGACAGAGCACTAGAAATATAAATCGGGTAATTGAGAGAGGGAATATACGAGTTCAGGCCAATAAATAGTCTGGACACGATGAGCCGTCTGTGCTTGGCGGATCGTCGAGCTGTGCGTAAGGTGCCAGTTATAATAGTTTCTGTTGTCCTTGTTTTTTCAATTTGTCGAAAACGGATATTGACAAAATCACGGAGCAACGAACCAACATCAAGTTTTTGGGGAATTGCGGTAAAAGTCATGAAGAAATTGCTGAAATGTTGACAGCTGTTTACGGTGACAATGTTCTGGAGAAAAGATCATTTTTCAAGTGGATTAAGCTTTTAAAGATGGCGGACTAAACGCCACGGATGATGCAAGGCCGAAACGAGCTTTAACCACCCGTGTTGACGACAACATTGATCGTGTGCTGTCCCTTGTCCTTACCGATCGTCGGAAACTGTACGAATGATAGCTGATGAACTGAATTTAGGAAAATCAGCAGTGCACACTATTTTAACCGAACATGATGGATGGATCATTCACCATGACAATGCACCTGCACATTCAGCATTGATTGTTTGCCAATTCCTTGCAAAAAATTCAACCTTACTTCATTTCATTCACTCTTGCAACCATCCGTGATCATCCTCATTAGTCTCCAGATCTCGCCCCCTGCGACTTTTTCCTATTCCCAATATGGAAAAATGTGATGAGGGGACATCACTGGGAAGATGTGGACACAATAAAGTAAGGCGATGAGAAAACAAAAAAAAGCCTAACTTATGCCTAACAGAGGACTTCCAAGGGTGCTTTAAACAGTGGAAAAGAAGATGGAATAAGCGCATAGCAATGAATGAAGAGTATTTAAAGGGGACAAAATCGATGCAGACTAAATTTTACAAAATAGGGTTTTTATGTTTTTAAAATTTAAAATGTTGGTATGCCAGTACGTGGAGAATTCACGAGAGTTCAAAGGGATATCATTTTAACGGCATTCTGGTTTTGCAGTGATTTATACAGATCGCGATAAATTCACACAATGTAGCAGGAGTGGATGCCAAACCCGATAAGTTGTAACTTTAGGTTCAGAGGGGGAACATGAGAAGTTGGATGGGGAAATGGAATGTGGAATCATTAACCTGTACGAATAGAAAGGGTTAACGAGCGACAGAAGAACAAGTCGATGAGTGAGGACATGGAAACAGGTTAAACAGAAGAAATATTTCCAAACAGATATTGAAAGCCGCAAACAAAACAATAAAAAGTATAAGGAAGCCATGGCATAAAAGATGATTATTGCCCAGAAGATGAGACGATAAAATGGAAAAATGTAATCATGGAATTAGGGAGAATTATTAACTGAGGTGGAGAGTATGTGAGCAATTTACGAAGGAAGGGTGAAATGGGAGAACGGTGAGAAAGCTGAAAGCACTATGATGAAGTAAGATGGGAAGGGCTAATTGGAGGGGTGGGTGATCAATTTGTGGGCGGGAAGGGTCCATATGTACAATCAGAGTATTTGTTTGTTTCGTGGATTACAATATGGCGTTAGGTAGAGTAAATAAAATATAATTACTCATTAGTGAATTGTATTGTAGAAAATAGGAGTAGATTGGAGGGATAGAAGACTAATGTGCAAACTGTGCAATTCACCGGCTGCTCATATGCATGCGGCATATAAAGATTAGCGGTGGTCATTGTTAGGAATAAGATAGAGGTGCTCATTAATACTCTTGTTTTACAACATACGCATTTGTGGAGGAAATTGTAACAGAGGCATGGGAATAATTGGAAATGAGGGATGAAGGTCGATTGGCAAATCGTAAAATCAATTAGTTTTGCGGTTGAGCGAACTCTGTTTACAAAGTGTTTTCAATAATTTACTGAAGAGGAATAAATAACTAATTAATCTCTGTCGATGAAAGATAATCAACATGGACGAGAAGATTCCGTTCCCAGTTAAGTTGTGTCTGCGTTTACTTACAAAATAATCGTCATATTAAATCGGTGGTTTTCATGAATATTATAGTAGGCCTGAATAATAATTAGATAATTATAATTTTGATTCATTACACACAGAGATGATATGTTTTCTTCTTCGTGATGTGACTTTATATTTCTTCTCGTTTTTATTTAGATTTAAGTAATTCATAATAATAGGTGAGGAAAGGGATTTATTCACTCAATCGCCGCAGTTCCCACTTTGATCTTAGTGTGTTCTAAAATACATTCAAAGTTAACGTGATTGTATTTATTTTTAACATTAAATTTAATATTTTCTTAATTGAACCAATTTATTTCTATTCCAAGTAAAATGTTTTTCGAATTGCCTAGTTTTCCCAGTGAAATAGGCAAATGCTTCTGCGATTGAAATTCATTCATTAATCAAACAAGATGTTTTCTACGAGTATAATCCGCAACATAATTTTGTGAGAACATCTCCTGTGAAAATTTCATAGAGTGGTAAAATAGTCATTCGCGAGTTTGTATCCATCCATGAAATAATTGTAGCGGAGCCTTTGATTTTTTTAAGAAAAATGGTTTTCAGAAAACTCGTAGGCAAAACGTGAAAATAATTCCATTAAGCACAAAAATTAAACAGCATGGCGATAGAAAAGAAGAAAAATATTCTTCTTACTCAACATATTTGGGCGCTCTCGAGCAAATTTCACTGCCGAATTACATACCACCGCCTAAACCATAAGTTGGAGCTGGAAGCTCAACGGTCACACTTGTAGTTTCAGCAATCATAGCGAGAAAAGGAAATTCATTTCGATATTCCCTTTTCATTAGACGATTTCATATATAAGACACTTCATCTTCCACCGGAATGACTTTGCCATACCTTTGAAATTCTTGAAAGACCTCTTAGGAACTAGTTTGTTTTGTCTATTTTGTTTTCTATTGCATTGCCGTTTAATAAACTTTTGAGTCTTGCATCTTCACCCCATCCGGTCTACTCTCTGAATCAAATGAATATATCCTTCCGCCTTACCGTCTCCATCCTCTTCGCTAGATAGTATTCCAAAGAAATTTTTCTAGACAGTCGCTTCCTCATGTAGACATCGCGTATACAGGTATATAACGAAGTCTCCCAAATTCATGCGAATATCAATGTAAATTGAAAGAAGACCGTAAGTCCGTTACCTTCCCGGGCTTAAAATTCCGGGATACCAGGAACTTCCTCTTTATCCCATTACCTTCCAAACAACTTCCTATTTTACTTGTATATTACCTCATTCCTTCAATGCAAGGAATATTCCTTAGATTTTCGCGTTCGATTTCATGAGAGGGCGAATTTATTAAATGTATTTTTCATTTATAATTTGTCATAGTTCTAAAAATATTCTCACCGAACACTTCAGGACTCTATATACTCACCAAAATGTAACTCTTTACGCACAAAATTTATTTTTCGCTCGTGGATTTAGAATTCCAATTATGATTGTGGAGTGTTACTATGGACACAGTTGATCTAAGTTAAGCCATGAATGAAAGGCAATATGAGGCATTTTCAAAATCCGGTCTTACCTCTCTTCTTTTCACTGATACACATGGTGCTACCCAAAATCTTTTCTTTTAAGAAAGTATTTCATTTTAGATTGTCAGAAGAATGTCCATGAAGGCACTCTAATATTGTGCTGGATTACTCCCGGCATTCACCTTCGCCGAGAATCCATGGCTGTGATGAGAATTCACCATGTTATATTGCGAGCGTGTATGCAGGTCTCATATGAACACTCAACTATAAATGACCAATAAAGTCTTAATAAATATTCCATTCCTTGAACTTTTAAGCGCATGCTGACCCACATCTGACGTGTAAATCAAGTCGGTGCTGCGCTTTTGCGGTGGTAGAAGCAAAATAGGCTTTTTTTTAGCAAAAAGGCTATTAGTTTCAACTTTTCATTAAAGAGATAGGAAAAAAGTCAACCTTACCTGGGTTTGCTGACCGGTGGATCTGATATTATAAATCTCAAAGTCTATACAAAACTATCTGATACATCTATATAAAACTATTTGATCTAATTGTCACAAGACATGACTACGGAATACATCCGAAAAAGAAATTTGACACTCCAAATTGAGCTGACAGTGAAATATCACTTTGGAGATGGTTGCAGAATACATGACATTAGATACAAAATTACACCTATTTTGTTTTCTTGAAACCACACCAAAAGATGGCTGCTTGAATTCTATAATTTTAATGGAAAATTACGCGTCAAACATCCCCTGAGCCAAAAGGTTTTATCTAGTGATATTTGTTAAAACGAAACTTAAAACACTGAGAACATTTTTCTCCACGCTTTCAACTATGTTAAGAGCTATTACGCAATTAGGAGGAAACATCATAGGTATATTAAACAAATATTAGGCTTTAAAATGTGATAGCGGTCTCAAAATCATTCTGATCATGCGAAGGATTGTTAAAAGGGCGTTAAGGTCTCTGAAAAGTCAGAAAAGCAATCAGCGAAAACATCCTTAATTATGCTAACATTCTAAACAAAAATCTCTAGACCCTGAAACAGTAAAAGTCTTGACATGATAGGCAAATCCGATCGATCGCGTGATGTGTTTCAATGAACGCTTAAATAATATCACAGGGAGAAGTTGCAAATTTGATGGTGGGTCCTCGCTGAAATTTGATCATCTAATGACTTCCGAGATCTGCTGCGTGACTATCATTTTATGGCTCAATCCTTCTCCTTGAAGACGCCGCCAGTAACGCGATAGAAATTTCGAGGCACAAAATGTGTCATCTGCTAGTCTAGAAATTCACCTTAGCGTGAAATAGCAAAACGATTCCGAAACAAAGAAAAAAATTTCGAAAAAGCATCTGATGCAAAACTTTGGGAGTTCGCCAAAGAATCAATAACTTAACCACCAATGGGATTGGCCCTCTGACAAAAGAGGTTCAATTAACCAAATTTGGAGGTTAGCCTAGATAAAATTCCGTTAACTTAAGACACATTAAGAAAAGTAGAAATACAAAAAAAATGTCACTCTATCTATTGCAATACGTATCACTTCGAATAACTACGTTTGTACTTTTGGAGTACCAAGAACAAATATCAGATGGACAAGGGTTTTGAACAGTATATCACTTGACCAAAAATTTGTCTTTTATGGAAAAAATGTAAAGATCAGAAAGATGAGAAGTTAAAATAAATGGGTGTAAAATTTTTAAATTTGGATACAAAATTCTATCAACATCACTATCATAGGAAAATGAAACACGATCGAATTAATGGAATTTATGGAATTTATGAGGTGTAGTTTGATATCGATGAGATTGCTAGTGGTAGGAGTGGTATGCAGGGTTCCACATGCATGTTGGTAAAAATGAAATGTGTCGCCCTTAGAGGCAGTATCTCCTCGTGATGAAGTATTGCTAAACTGAAACGTCTTCTCTCCCTGTGATGTTAAAGTCCCCAAAGAAAATGGACGAATCGTTGCTTGTAACTCGGTTAACTTACAGCGAACAATAGGTTAATTAGGCTACGGGGAAAGATAAGTGTATCAAACGAATGGAAAAATTAGCTACTGCAAATCCTTCCCGTCATTCATTTATCCACGAAGAAAAAAATACTTGAATTTAATATTCCGCAGACTTCGAGAAATTAAAAGTGTTGCGAAATTTTCCTTTAAAGTGTAGATACTGATGGTAATCAGATTCAATTTGTTCCACGACGGATTATCAAGGGCACATACATTAAGATCAAGATACTAATAACACGATTTTCTAAATCAAGGGAAGAATTCAAAATTAGGTTCTTCAGATTAGCTAATTAATACATTACTCATAGGAGATCCTGAAGAAAGTCTAAATTTGGATAATGAGCTCTAATGTCAAATTTTATTACATTCTTGTACTTTGTCACGTAGATTAATACGACCGATTTTGGATTTTTTCTTTGTTTAATCTACACCCTAAGCAGGATCAGAAAGTAAAGGCCTAAATGAGGTTGGATGAATGAAGACTGTTTGAGCATCCTGAACCCTGAGCAGGGGCGTGGATTATTTATTATTAATGTGGACCATAATTCCAAATCGGAAAGTCTAAAATGATTAATTCTTCAAACTTTCAAAATAAAAATACATTCATGATATTAAAAATCTTGTTGGAAAAAATACATTCAATATTGTTCATAGTTTAATATGTTTTTTCATTATTCTCTATCCTACGATTACGTATCCTTAACATTTTTTATTTTACTCAATGAAGTATGGAGAACGCAAAATTTAGGCATAATTATTCTTCAAGATATTCAGGCGAGATGTAGTGTAAGTTCATCATTATAAGTAAAACAAAATTTTTACTTTTCCACAGGATAAATCACTTGCATTTTTGGCTTTTGGATTTGCACTTTTCCTCAGGTTAAATCACCATTCATTATCAAATATAAGATTTTGAGATATCCCAATCAGCTTTCGGAATCAATTCTATCATTGTGAAGGTTGGTAGGCGACACTTTCGTCCAATTTACCACTTAATAGGCCAAAATATTTTTATTTCACACACCCAAAGCGGTACTTTTTTACTTATACTTTTCCGGTGTATTTCGCTTAATTACGATAATTTTTACCATGGCGGAAGTGGTTGGAAAATTAAGAAAATTGTGAATTGAGATAAAATCGAATTAGAGAAATAAATATATATGAAATCTTGCATGTTATTAAACCATAAACACAATAATCAACCCGGCTTGGTTGGTGATGGTAGAGTTAGTTCACCCAGTACCGAGCCCGACGGCGTGTGAAATTCACACATCAGGGTAGGGGGGCCTGTTCATTTCCCTGTTCAGATTATGGTTTTATGGTTCCTAGGAAGATCTAGTACCCGAAAAATTGCATAGCTTGGGTGGAGCTGCAGGTGACCAGAGAGGCTTACCGCCTCCAGTCAGTAGTCCAACGCTCTACCTTTGGACTACCGCGACCCACTCACATGTTGTATGATTCAGAAAATTGTTGCTTATTTAACAGGGGACATATTAACTATTCAGAAAAATATAGTGAAACAAGCTATCTAACTATTGCTATCATAATAAAGTAGCCCAAGTATTTTGTGGAAATTTTCAGTCAATAAATTTATATTTTTTTCTGCAAAAGTTAAATCAGGGACAGCGAAGTTTTGTGTTTAAAACTTGCAAAAGCGACGCATATGCGTTGAGGATAATTAAAAACGTTTCCAAGCCTATTGAAGTAGCCCATGCAAGTAGCGTAGGATGGAAAAATATTGAAAACGCCCGAAAATGGAGACCGATGATTATTGAAAATGTAAATTGCAGTATAAAATTTTTTTAAATTGCCCAATATACATGTTAATGAAAAAAATTACCTAAAAATGTTGCTATTGAAATTGCGATCACTCTTTTAGTTACACGAGTAACTACGAATTAAATCGTGACATGAAGTTAATTATATCCGTTAAGTGTGAAACCGAATAAAGGCCAAACAACTTAGCCATTAATTGAAACTGATGGCAATTTACCGCTGGAATCATTAATGGGACGTTTTTGCATATTTATTAACCGTGAATTTCAGTTTGTAAACACTGCATCTCGCCAAACGTCCCAGTTTTACCGAGACTCTTCCATAAATTTCATCATCTTCTTTTCAGTCGAGGACAGAATTAGAAGCATAACACGATGGTCTTTTTGGATGCGCACTCACATCGGAGCCAAGAAGTGTACACCACCAGACACGGAGGAAGAACGTGCACGAAAACAGACCAAGTAGCAAGTAGGTCTCCGACATATTGGATCACCGGGGGTTGAATACTTTTCGCGAGGGAATCCATTTTTCGGAGGGATGTGATGCGAGTCACAGGTTGGACATTATAATCACCTAATCAGTCTGAGGAAGACGTGTAATGTGTATACGATACCAGGTGGTTTCCTACGGCCTTTTCGGACCCGTGACGTAACTGGGCACCAAGGATCTAGCAGTGCTGAAGAAGCATAGTCGAAAAATAAAGAACGTTATCTTATGTTAGAATAATGACGGACCAGAACAAGAGGTCTACGCACGCAGTGCCATGTAATAAGGGTTTCCTCAGTGCTATTTCTTGGAGAGTTCCACGGTTTCCCTTCTGCATGTTGCCATTGATTTCCTCGCAGTACGTTACCAATCACATTTCCTTGCCCTTCTTGCACTATCCTATGCCTTTAACGACGATTTCCACATTATCTGTTAAACTTTGCATTTTACTTCCATTGACACCAACGATAAGTTCAACACTGATTTATAATTGATATCACTGGAACAATCGATCTTGTAATGTATTATGTAAAAGGGTAGTTTATGGGAGTGGTAGATTAGATCTTTTATCTCCACAATTCTTGAATCCATCCCCTAAAACAAAACAGCCTCTCTATAGATGTTAAACGTCGCGTTTCCAAGCCTTATTCCGTCCATCCCCTCTTGCGGATTCACGTGTAGTGTTAGGACAGAGATGTCGTTGTTGCCTATGTTGTGTTGCTAGTGCTATCTCTGTCAATTACCAGAGGAAGCGACGGTTCCTGCTTACTCATGGTCTTGAATATATCGTCTTCAAGAGAAGGGATTTGTTTTCTCTGTTCTATCTCCTCTATCAACATTCAATGCGTTTGGTTGCAAGCCTTAATTCCTAAAAATAATTTACGGAATGTGTAAGGAGGTGTAAAATCCGCCAGGTTAATGCATCTAGTGTGGTTTAGTACAATTGGGTCATTGTATGTTCTTTTTTCCCCAAATAAATATTGGAAATATGAAGAAAAATTCCATAACAAAACAAATTATTGCGGCAAAGCAAATACCTATTACAGCAGATACACGAGTAAAGAATGTAAGCAACCATTAGGTTAAAAATTCACACCCGCACCAACATACTAGCAGCCCAGAAGTATTGGTTCTCCTTTTGGGCAGCCAGGCTGGGCGAAGAAGTTCGACAATTTCGCATCTCTAAACTACCCCGACTCGATATTTCGCTTGATAAAATGCCTAATAGTTCATATATTATTGAACAGCGAGTACTTTCCGGGATGATCTCCTCTGACGTGGTGACCCTTCGCACTTGCTAGAGTTATTTTCTTCCTCTGAAGGGGAAACTTAGAATAATGTGATGTGGAAATGCGCTCATTTTGCTTCAAGAACATGTAATATTACCATTATTTTTTAGGTTGACAGCATTGCCATGTTGAGATTTGATTTGGGGAATAGATAAAATATCGATCTGTACCTATTACCTGACTATTTGAATTTTTCCATTCATCTTTTGTGTCAATAAGCATCGGAGTTTGTCACACTAAACCAGTGATACCTTGAATTTAGAGTGATTGACGTAACAAGCACAATCATCGGGCAGGTGTCGATCTTTATCACTCATAATGGTACGAAATAATTTCCTTTCTCTTATTCTGTGTCTATTGGGGCAAGTAAGTAAGCCTGTAGCGTCGTTTTATAGTCAGGTATCCGAATCCTTTAAGGCAGCTCGAACGCCAAGGAAGCCATGAGAAATGTGGAAGGAAAAATGGAAGTTAAATTTAATGCAGCACGCTGTTGTTTATGAGCCTGGTTCTGGGTAAAAGTAAATGAATCATATGGTTCATTAGTGGATTGACAGAGTAAACTAGAGCAAGTCAACTGAGCAACGTGGGGTAATCCTTCCTATATGATATTATTTTTTACACGTTTAGTCTTACTGGTGATTATCCCACTTCGAAAATTGGCTTCGTGCAATTTTTTTGGAAATGAATACAAAGAAATCTTCGTATTCATTTTCAAACAAATTCAACACCGAAAAACTTGGAGTTAGAACGCGAGGTCACGTAAGGTAGGTTGAGGCATTTTCCACCTTGTTATAAAATTACAAGTTTACTGAAAATGTTCTATTCCGGACTTTAATTTTGAATTCACTCACACAAACAGCTATACGAGTGTATGTACTTGAGAGTTCTGATGTTGCTTCATAAATATAAGTTCTTGTGTGCATGTATATGAAAAGAGTATCGGGCCGGCGAGTCGAAAGATCCGTGGTTCAAGTTCCGGTCAAGGAAATCTTTTTGCGCTTGTGATCTAATCGATTGAACCTTCCCCACCATTTCTGTGCTTGTCTTTTTTTGTGTTCCTATCCCTTTGACTTGTATTTATTTCCATTTGAATGAATATTTGTTCGCCATATGGCCTCTACCCATATACCATATACATATCTACGCCATACTATATACCCTCCTATGAAGGTCTCAATTTCGCCCAGAATAAAGACCTTTATCTATCTATCTATCTATGCATCCTTGAACGAAGCGTGTAAGAATGGTACCAGGTCCAAATCCTCATCTGCATGAGAGTTCTTTGTCGTGTAGCACCAAACCTCATGTCTCATGATGCATATCCCAAGTCTTATCCATAAAAATTACACCCAAAGAAATCCGTCGAATATGCATCCATGAAGCGTATTTCAAACGCTTCAACAGGAGGCCGAAGCAGAAACATCACATGAGGCATTTATCCTATAGGATACCAACTTCTATGCAAGCACTACCGCAAAGTGATAAAGTCAATAAGAGCAGTGTCGTAGTTGGACTAGCGCATGCTGGAGTATGATAGAATTCGGGAATAAATCGTTATCGTTTCACACACGAAACGATAACGGCATTCGGCTGGCGAGCGAAAACACAACACGTGCTGATAGGGAATTCAAAGGAGATAGTTTCTCGGCATGATGAGAACATTCAATAATTTCGGACATAACCATAATCGGAGAAGCACATATTATTTAATGTTAGAATGTCATTAATTAATGTTTTTAAAGATATGGTACTAACTTTTGTTACAATAAAATGATATAACTATAGCTGCCATCAGATTGTTTTAATTGAGAAATTATTATTTATATAATTAACTATGACAAACTTGAGAGAGGCTGAATGCACTAAGAACACTGAACAATCATATCCCACAAAGATATACAGGGACGAACAGTAACACGGTCTTCGGAGAGAGGAGAAATGAGGAAAAAAAGAGGTGGATTCAATATTTTTCAATACTGGAGATAAATGATGATGTGATGAAATATGAGCAAAAACCAAAACATAGTCTTCTTTCAAAGAGCTGTGCTTGGTTAAAAGCAGAATAAAACAAGCATACTAATGTTACTCCATGAAATTTCCGTTGGATAGGAAGTCACGGAAGTACTGTGTAGACAGTGCATGGTAAAGAAGAAATGTATAAAAGTGAAAGGGCTAGCGACACCTGATAATTTTATCTGAAGAAACCCCTCTTTTTAAACATTAGTCATCATACGTTATTTTCTAATATTGAATTTAGACAAGTTTCATAAGAACAGAATGACTGTGCCATTTGAATACATGAGGTACATTAAAATATGAAATTAAAGTCTATCAAACAACTTAATAAATTTCACCTGAAATTCAAGCCAAGGTATAGAGTTTCATGGAAGAGTTTCATAAAAGCACCGCCTCAGTCAGAAATGTTGACAAAAAATTTTTTGGTTACATCAAAAAATCCTTACATTTCTAAATGTGTCAAATTTTTTTACGGAGACTTGGTCGATGGACCTCTAAGGACCGCTAGGCCATGCGTACACAACCCTAATTTATGGTAGCCGTTAGCACTTACTTCCCATTTAAACATTTTAGACCTTCGTTTACAAATTTGGAAAATATTTATTATCAGTTCCTTTTGATCACGTAGTAACTATAAAATCCATACATAAATATTAAAAAATAAACTAGAATTTTATCAGTATAATAGTGAAATTTTGCTGTGAATTTGAAGCCGACGGCAATAATGTAGGAAATGCAAATTTCCGAATGAAAATAAAATAATGTTTAATGGGATGCGAAATAAATTGATCTATAGGAATATTTCCCTAGGTCATGAATTTTTGCAACCATAAAATAAAATTTTCCATTACAATGGAATGTACGAGATGCTCGTATGTACGAGAGATGTACGAGATGCTCATATATTTCAAATGCATGGGTTAATACCTTACTTTGAGCTACTTTTATTTGCCATTAAAATTACATGCGGACATGATAATGTGACAAGAATGACAATGGAACCTAGGAACGTAATATTATAATACTTAAGACAAACCATGGGCTGCCGAGGAGATTATTACGAGATGATAGAGACAGCTTAAAAGATTGAGGGAAAAAGGAAACGGGAGATCGGGAAATGACTTGGGTAAAAGAAAGTGCCCGAAATAAATCAACAAGAAACATCAATAACACGAAGAAAACTGCTGAATAGAGCGAAGCAAAGATAAAGACTAATTCTAGAAACTGTGGATGAGGGGAGTAATATAGTGAAATTGTGATAGCTACCAAATCGACAATACCAAGTGCTGAGAAATGAAAAAAAAGCCAGCTACTAAATTTTACAATTCCCAGAATTCATCAATGGAATAAATAAATAAATAAATATATTTTTTTATATTTCTATAATTTCTTCGAAGTAACACGGAAGTGTTGATTAAAAAACTTAACAGTAACACACAGCACGAGAACACACAAAAAGAACACTCATAATAATATCTTGATAATTTCGACGGACTCGAACTCCGTCTTCTTCGGAAGATAAGATATGACTGAGGAAAAGGGTACGTGGTGTAGAGAGAGTAGGGGACGAGGGAGAGGGGAAAAACAGGTAATGGGGGAGGGGTGAAGGAGGGGTATGTGGAGGGGGAGAAAGCGGAGCGGAGAACAGGTGGTGGGAGAGGGGTGAAGGAGGAGGTTATGGAGGGGGAAAGGGAGGCCAGAGGGGAGCTGAGATGGAATAAGGAGGATGCGGAAATAGTAACAAGCGACACAGAAAAATAACAATTCATCCACAGATCCCACAACACCCATGACCAAGGCATCAACTCACCAAGTCATCATAAGGGCTTGACAAGTCAAAACCCAGGACAAGGATGACAAAATGTATGCGGATGAATAAATTGTCCCACCACCTCGCAAGAAACAAATTCACCTCCATCCACGTCAGCCCCACCCCTCCCATTTAGTGAACGACATTCAGACCCGGATGTTGATAGGCTTTACACAGCCATATAAATGCCAATTCCATTGTTTTTAATTTTATAGGGTTATCGGATGGGGGAAGGGATGCTAGCACGGAAACATTGTAACAGTGGTTGAAGGGGGTGTTGTGGTGGGAGCCATGTTTTGGGATGGGAAGACCCGCGGACGGGGAAGAGGGATTACATAAGGCGCGATGATTGTTCACCCTGAGGTTCAGGGGTGTAGAGCACTGGCCTATATAAAATGCCGGGCAGAGTTTGCAAGTCAGAAGATTGCATTCCGAGATGTGCATGAGGAGTGGGGGAAGGGCGGGAGAGAGTTAAAAGGTGGGATGGAGAGGGATGGAGTGGTGAAAATAGGACAAGTTTTGCATCTTGCTCGCAAGCACGAAGTGGGTGTGATTCTGGGGGTGGGAGGGGATTTGGAACGAGGTTTGGTGGATTTGAGAAGATCTGATAGGTTGGCGGGCCGTTTGAAGGTTACAGAAGGGCATTTAGGAAGAAGGTTGGACCAAACGTTGTGATTTTTGAGGATGGGGTACAGGTCTTTGAGGATGAATTTAAGGGACTGGACGCCAGGGAAGTAGGTGGTGCATATTGAGAGAGGGTGGGAGGCTTCGGTTGAGGGAGGATTGGAAGTGTAGGATTGTTTTAGGATTTTTTTGTGAAGGAGAGAATCTGGGTATCCCCGTTGAAGGAGAGAATGGTGAAGGTTGTTGAGGTATTTGTTGAGGGATTCGGGATGGTTGCAAATGCGGTGCCCGCGGATAGAGAGGGAGTAAGGGAGGGAGCGTTTGGTGTGGTAGGGGTGGCAGCTGTTAAAATGAAGGTATTGTTGTTTGTTAGTAGGTTTAGTATGTACGGAGGTTAGAAATTTGTTGTTAGTTAGGGAAATGTTTACATCAAGGAAAGTGATCTGTGATGATGAGATGTTGGAAGTGAAAGAAAGAGATGAGGAATCATTAAGTTGGGAGATGAAGGAATTGAGGGAGTCTATGTTATGTGGCCAGAGTAGAAAGATGTCATCAATGTACCGAAGCCACAGAAGGGGTTTTAGAGGATAACTGGAAAGGAATTTCTCTTCCCTGCTGAATCTACTTCCCATGGCACAGCCCTTGATTTGGAGGTAAAAATTGCCATTAAAAGAAAAAGAGTTACGGGTGAGGATGATGTTAGAAAGGTCAATGAGAAAATCGGTGCTTGGAGTTTGAGGGCTAGGGCGTTTGGAGAGGAATTGGCGTAGGGAAGCAAGGCCTTCTCCATGAGGAATGGAGGTATATAGGGATGTGACGTCAATTGACAATGTGGCCACAACTGATGAGACGAAGTGAAATTTGTGAATGCCTTTGCGTTGACGGTAATGAGCTCTATGATATGAAATTATTGGAGTAATTTTATTTCTCACAAGAAAAAAGAAGATAGTAGCAGTGTGCCAGGGATATTTAAGCAAGTTTTCATCGGTATTCTGGTGGCGTTGTTTGAATTTATACTACGGATTGTGTGAATTTATCTATACGGATTGCAGAAATTCAGATGTTTTTTAGTTATCACTAGTTATCAGTAGAAATCAATACGGACAAGAACAAGGAGAGTCTACAATTTTACAACACAAAATTATACAATTCATTATAAAAACAATTATAAATTGGACGTTATAGAAAGTTTTCATTTCGAGAACCGTGTTGAGAATCATTAATAGTAAGTACTTTAGGTAATGACTTTCTTCTTTCCATCCATATCGTAAATATTGTTAAAAGATTGCCGACTGTCTACAAGTATGATTCATAATAGGCTGGTAATTGAATGACTTAATAAAATATTCGAATAATAGCTTCATGCTGCTATTTAGAGCTTACACTGTGGAGCGTTTAAATTACAAACTCATTAGGATTAGTAAAAAATGTGAGCAAAGGAAGATTTCCAAAAAAGAGAAACTTATTTAATGCCCTTTAAGTAAAATATTCACATATTATTTAATGAAGACTGTGATATTGACTTATTAATAAAATAGTAGGTCATTATTAATTCAAAATTGTTAACAAAATAAAATTTAATACGACTTGTTTCAATGTAACTAAATCATCATCAGATCATCATGATGTTCCACCATATCACGACGGAAAGGTCTCTTCTTTTTAAAAGTAGGTGCATTTTTAATCACTGTGAAACCTCTCCGTCTAGTATCGCACGAAAAAATTAATTTAATTACGTGAAACGTATTGTTTTATGATTAAAAAAATTTTCACTTTGAGAGAATGCGATGTTACGAGGTGGATTCATACGAGGTGTTGCATAGGAGAAGAAAGACGTTAAATGAGCTGGATGACAAAGAAGGCAACAACCAAATTGACATATTCTGCAGAAAAAGAAGTTTTGGATGAAATTCTAAGATAAGCAGAGAAGTTGTAGATATTGGATTGTTATAAAGGGTGTGGTTGGAGAAGACGATTGGGGAATCAGGAAGGGAAGGGGGAGAAATTATTTGTTGGACTGCGAGCGGAAGGACGTGTACTCCTCTCCGTTTAGCCGAACTCGCGAATGCAAACATTTGTTAGCTGAGATGCGTTTTAAACCAAATTAAGTCTACTAATATTTCGGATTTAAGAAGCTCTTTGATAAAAACAAAGACCTATTCGATAATGAAAATGATAAATATGGAAAATTATCGTATTTTAAAAGGTAGGTAGATTGTAATTTTCATTAATAATTAACGCTGAGTAAAGGCCCGGACCTTGTGATCAAATATATGGCCATTCATATTTTGAGGTATGTCCGCATCAATTTAACCATTTAAGTTCTAAAATAATGAATCGTTCTTTTTGAACAGTATGCCTCCTTATTGGGCGCTTTAAATGGTATGATTTGCCCTACATCAGTCAACCTTTGCTTGGTCAAGTCAGCGACATCCCTCTTATTTCACCTTGAGGGAAAAATACTCCACACCTGTAGACTTTATTTCGAATTCATAGCCGTAATTCGACGCAGATTTCATGAATTTTCACTCAAATGCAACTTTAATTGCTCTGGCTCACCTTTCTGCTACTATAAATATATAAATAATCAAGCCAATGCAAAACGAAAAAATAATAGTATTTATGAAATATAGACAGCATTGCAGGAGGTTTGTGAGCAAAACCGAAGAAAAGGTTGTATCATATTTAAATAGCATACTAAACTTCTGTAAAATTCTGGTAATAAACCAACTGTGATACAATAAAACTAATTAGAGGAAAAAAACACTTATATGATCGTAACAATATTGACAATTTGAATTTTTATGAGGAGTTTATGGTAAGCATGCTCTAGGGAGATTCATGGGAATATAAACTTTTGTCCTAAGTAGATCCATTCCGTTGAATCCATGAATATAAATATTCAAACATTTTTTGAAGTCTTGTAGTAATCATCCCATTTCTATCTCCAACTTCAACTTCATTTTTACGCTCCAGCATTTTTTTTGCACTTTCTGTTTCCATGTTTCCATTTTCATCGACTATATGGGAAAGCAAAAAGACAATTACTTGATTTTATTAAGGTTTTGGTGCTGCATGATTGCTAAAGAGTAAGAACAACCTCTTTGGCCGTTGTGAAACTCCTCAGTAAAACTTAAAATACTCCTAATATGTAGGTGTTTAAATTATTTATGGTTGAGAGATGGATAAATTCCAGGCTAAATTCGACAAATATTTTATCACTTGAGGTCTTTCACCCATTACTCGAAGTTAGAATTTTAAGTGCACCTTTCCTGGCGTGGAGTGGAGTCTTACCCATGGAGACATTCTGGACTTGGTCCAATAAAGAGAGTGAGATAGATGCCGAGCAACAGTCGGAGGCGTGTTGAATGCCACGTGGTGTCTCCTGCTGCGACATACCTGTCAGGGCGCATGCAGCGAACCGAGCAGGGAGTCGCAACGGTTCTCAGATCATCAAAAAGTGCTTGAGATATTTTGTCATTACGAAGAGAAGTGGGGAATAAAAGTGTTTGAAATTTCACTTCTGGTTTGATACGCCGCTGGGTACTGTGAAAAACTTACCGCTTTCTTTTCACAAGTGTGTACATTCGTTAACGTTGGCGAAATAAAGACTACAGCCAACTGACCCGCGTCGATTTTGTCATGACCATCACCCACTCTAAGGGAAAGTGTTTGAATGCATAATCCCAATGGTCAGTTTGTTTTACTTTGTCCGCACCCGAAAGGAATCCACACGTCACCTGACCCATGCTGTGGCTGTGCGAAGAAAATTAGTGGCGTAGGTACTTCCTGTCACACATTTCACATTGATACTTAATATCAGAACGCCCGTTACCTTCAATTTGACCGCGTTTTATTTTTCAGTCACGGTATTTTCTAAACTATCGACATTCCCTCTTCTTTTTTGACGTTTAATTATTTAAGATATGAAATAATATGTAATAAACTTTCCTAAATAATTTTTATGGTGACTTGACCAGTAACGCCCGCAGCCGTCAAATTGAGGGCGACGGTACATTATTTGAATGATTTTACTTTGTTGCACATTGTTTTCATGGATAAGCGCATTGCTACTAACCCGCCCCTCTCCTCCAATTTCCTTCCGCAAGACGAGAGGACTGCCGCGTCCAGAATATTTCCCTTTTTCTTTACTTCGAAAGGATGGAATGACGCGTGTTCGATTGGAAATGAATGTTGAGGGAAAATACTGTCGAGGCAAACGCTAGAGGTTTAGGGGGCGGTGCGAGAAATCTTCGTCCATACACAATCATTTTTCAGTGAACCAGACAATCGATTAAGGCAGCTGTGCTTGAGGGAAGTGTCCCGTCACCGGGCGAGCACCTTGGATTCTTGTAGAACATGAGTGAGGTGGGGTGAGCAGGTCCACCGCGCGATGACCCCTTCGGATGGCAGTCATTTTTGGAAGGAAGCAGGCAGGTCATGTCTTGAAGATCGTTTTCCACCGATAAAAACTTGTCGCACCCCGTGGTCCGCGTTCGATGAGGGTATGCATTCTGGGAGCCTGGACCCCGGGAGCCCGTGCTGTGACAGCGAACGGTTGACCTCCGTCTCGGTGTCACACGGGGTTTCCTGGAGCACTGACTGCCGCCAGTCACCGACACCCCAGAGGATGGGGAAGATTTTCCGGGTGAGGGGAACCAGGTTGAGGTGGGGGTGGAATTGAGACGGAATAGGAAATAAGGTGGTGGTGCTCCATTTCAATCCATCGGCATCCAAATTTCACGGGACGCGCTCCCCGGACCGAAGGACAAAATCTCGAAAGACCTATACGAAGGGGTCTATCAAGTATGTTCATGTGGGAAAGCCTACATCGGGGAAACATGCCGAGCTATGAAAGTTCGGATGAAAGAACACCTCCGGGCTACTACGAACAAACAGTTTCACCTCTCGGCCATCTCCGAGCATAAATGGAGTGAACCCGGCCATGATATTCTATTCCATGACGCTACAATCATAAGTAAAGAAAGTAGATATTACCCACGCCTAATCAGAGAAGCCATTGAGATAGCCAAAAACCCGGCGAATTTCAATAGAGATGAAGGCTACCATTTCCACAACGCGTGGAAGAGAGTCCTTCGAAAAAAGGACCAATCAGAGAGCAGCACCTGGACGGGACCACCTATATAAGGACGGCCAAAATCTGAGTCCCTCATCTTCGACCTGAAGACGCCGGATGAAACTTCGGCGAAACTGTTGTCGGCTTCAAACAACAACGCGGTGAAAACTCGGATATGCAGAATTCTTTAAGCCACCGCCGCGAAAATCTACGCAGCCATATATTCAAGGTAAATATTTAGATATTTTAGCACCCTGCAGGCCACTGCTAGGGCTTGTGGCATGGGTTTAATATCAGCCAGACTAATTTTGACCCGAATTTGACTCCTATCGCGGTCGTACAATGCTATTCGGATCCCTTATCGTTCGTGAAAAAAAGTACATCTTAAATCTATCTCCTATACCCTTAATTCCTCTAATTTTATTAACATGATCTCTCCTACCGAGGTACGATGAGGTTAATAATTCAATTATAATATCGCTGCTAAAGAGGCATCCTTGCAATGTATGTAGGTGATTTAATCTGTAATTTAACCTTCGCTCCGTGAGTGATTCCCAACCTAGCTCATCTAATATTTTGTATGCGCTACTAAGTTTATCACCACAGAGTTGTAAAAATCTAGCTCCTCTACGCTGCCCGCGATCCAATTCGGCAATCAATCGAACTTCTTGAGGATCCCTTATACCAGTATGCAGTCGTACTCTTTATTCCTTATATTTTCTCGCTCCTTAGAATGCTCTGTCAATGCCGAGCCTCTTCACGAGTCTCCTTCGTTCCCTGCTGCTGTGCTTGCGTTTAATATGTCGGGTTGGCCAAAATTAACCACAAGTCCCATTACACGCTGCTGTGTGATGGCCGTCCAAGGCATGATAATATTGCTTTACTAGCACGATTTGTGAGGATGACTATTCAACGATGATAAACTATGTAATCAGGGTGCATTGGGGATCTAGATTTCTTCAACGGAGTGTCTTTGGAATTTGATGAAAGCAAGCTTTTCAAGAGAGTAACTCGCATAATATCTCACTAAATTCGCATTTTCAAATACTTTGCCCGAAGTACTTTTCGCTCATCAAAAGTATTTCGCATGAAATATATGTGACGATAAACTAATTTTCTGTGAGTATATTTTTTCCCTGGTCCGCAGTCACATTTTAAACAAGATTGAGAGAGTTTTTTCGTGAGAATTTCGCAAATTTATGACTATAAGTCTAATGTTTGTAACAGTTAGCAGAAGGGTTTGGGGTTCGAGCCTGCCTGGAGCCGCCGTCAGTGGCAGTACACATTTTGCCAGGTGGTGTAGGTTTAATATTCTAATACATATTCTGGATGCTTAAATTAATTTACCAAACTAAGATAACACAACGTAGCGATAAACGGTAGATGTACGATAGAAAGAAACCAGTCTCTATATTTTGTGTACCTTAAGAGGACGTATTGTGGCGTCTTAATGGAAGGCTGAGAATTATTGGAAGTTAGAAAGAAGTAAGTTCAAAAATTATCTGTGATACCAATAGCGAAGATATCCAGAAAGGTAGTATAGCATAACGGGCGGTAAAATCCCCCCAACCATGCTCACCCATCCAATTGGAGGAAGGGAAATTATTTCGTTACTTCTATTGAAGTGCTTGGCTGTCGCTCTGGGACTCTTGAGTAAATTGTTACCGAGACTGGGGTATTTTTATTGGATTGATTCGGAAAACTTGCCGCAATAATACCCTGGGAAGCTTCGTAGCTAAGTACAATTTGTTTACACCGAAATGACAGGGGATTTTCTTTTTCTGACGTTCAAAAAGAAAATTTTCCTCCTCAGATTGAGAGAGTAAAATCCCAGTCCTTAGAATTCCCCTTCCTCTGGGCTCTCATCCTAAAGTGAACTTATCGGCAGACAATTAGAGAGAACAGAAGGGATGGGGGAGAGGAAAAAAGGCGGGCGAAGAAGCTTACAGCGCCTTAAGTTTTTCTCCCGAGGTTTTTTAAGCAGACGACAAGAATTAATTAAGACAGCACAACTTGCCTACCAGAACTTTCATTGGGTTGCTGGAAAATTATAATGATAAATGGAGAGTTTTAACAAGACATTGAAATAGTGTCTCGCGAAATATTATGAGTGTTTTTATTCATTAACCTTGTTTTTTAAAATTAAGGAAATACTGGAAATTGCAGTTTAGAAAAATACTAGCATATACTTTCCTCAGATATTATTCTCCGTTTAATTTTGAGATGCATACATTTCGACCTAGCAGTAAATGTCGCATATGCGCCACGAAACTTTTTCCCTTGCAATTTTCGGTAGCGGTCAGAACCTGCTGCCATATTTGCGTATTACAATGCATATTAGCGGATGACCGCATCAAAAGTTACTGTTGCGTTATCTCCTGCATCTTTTGGGATATTTGGGTATATTGTTCCATGCGATAAATAATAAAAAACTGGAGTCTAAAATGCAGTGACTCACTGATACGACCACTCACAATGAAGGCGATTTATGTATCACCTGTGGTTTAGTACGATGGCTCAATACGCTATTGGCATCCTAAGGCACACAATAAAGCACCATTGTCTCGTCACATCTCAGGCAATTTCCTCATTAGCTTCCTCCTTACCTACGGTCTGTTCCTGTCTCGCGAATCTGCTATCGCTCAGACGAAGTTTTGCTTAGATGACCATTGCTTCCCATTTGAAGCTGAAAGCAAAGCGTCGCCATATTCCCACCTCGTGCGTCTCACTTCCTTACGTACTTTCCTCACCATGGCAGAACTCCGCCAATGAAAATCTCACTCTTTGACTCACGTTCTAGAACTTTCAACGAGAACACCTTTGTATGAATATGTTGCACGAATTGACTTGATACTGAAAAAAATAATGATAAACGTCCGCGCACTATTGATTTTTCAAAATAGTCGGTAGTTTACTAAGATCTCTCTTCTAGGAGAAATGAAATGAGTTAAATGGTCAATAAAAATATGATTACTTAAGAATATTCAAATAGGAATACAAAAATATAACTTGAAACAACTTTAATTTATCTATCCAAGATATTAATATATTATTATTAGGTAATCTACCGTTTCAGGTAGGTTTCTGGATGGACACAACTATCAAATAAACATTTTGTGACTCCCCACCTAGTAAACTAATCTATATCAGATCCCTCTTCATCTCGGTGTACTTCTTTCCTCCCTTCATCCCGTCCAACATCCCTATCCTGTTCCTGCCCTTACCTCGCTTGCCCAACTTTCTCCCCTCTATTACCCTCTTCAACATTCCCTGTACCGCTCAATACGCCTTTCATCCATTTTTCCTGCCTCCATAGGATTTCTCTCAACAAACCCCTCCCCTATATATTAGAACGGAGAAGGTCAAATGGACCGAAAGGAAAACAAATGAGGAAGTACTAGAGATGGTGGGTGAGGAGAGGGGTTTGTTGAGAGAAATCCTATGGAGGCAGGAAAAATGGATGAAAGGCGTATTGAGCGGTAGTGGAATGTTGAAGAGGGTAATAGAGGATATATATATATATATATAATATATATAATATATATATATATATATATATATATATATATATATATATATATATATATATATATATATATATATATATTTACACTTTCGTGATCTGCTCAAAAACCGCCTTCCCCACATGTCCTGTGTTCGCCTTTTATGTGTTTTCCTATCCCCTTTCCTTATACCTATTTCTATGTTTGAATAAATATTTGTGCGCCGTATGGCGGGACTTCGTATCTGAATGCGTATCTGGCCAATGTGGCTCAACTCTTCTTCTGGCTATGCGTGCCACGAAACGTACTGTTCCTATTCTATATGATACTATATGCTTTCTAACCAACTGTCCCCTCTTCTTGTGTGTATTGTCTATTTCTTCTTTGGTGGCTGGAACAGCTCCCTAAAGCCTTCCTTTGGCAAATGATTCGGAGCACTTGGGCGTCTTAAAACATCGCAGATCTCAGGGTATATTAAGTTTCCTTGGTGGTGTAACTAGTAGCACGTCCGCCCGGCAAGTGGAAGGTCCGGTGTTCAAATCCCGGGTAAGGAAATATTTTTAATTTCGTGATCTGCTCAAAAACCGCCTTCCCCACATGTCCTGTGTTCGCCTTTAATGTGTTTTCCTATCCCCTTTCCTTATACCTATTTCTATGTTTGAATTAATATTTGTGCGCCGTATGGCGGGATTTCGTATTTGAATATATATATATATATATATATATATAGACAAACACAGAAACTAAAACATATAAAAGAGGGACTCACTGTTTCTCGAATTTTCGGTGGTGTGGCGGTGGGCTTAAAAAAGGTGGGGATAATATGGAAGTTGTTGGGAGCGGAGGAGACGTGGTTAACCTTTCGTCCAAACCCCTTAACCCAAATCAAACTTCTCTTTTAAACAAGGGCCTCTCTTTCACCTCCACCCACAGAGTAAACCACGTAAGAATTTTCGCTGACGCACTGTGTTTTTGCCGGAATCTCCGGTGGAACGCTTTTTGGGAGTCGCAACCGGCACTCCAGCAAATCTCCAGACCCCTTCACAACGCCTTACAGAAATTCAAGCCGGCTTCAGCCCAAGAACCCAGTCCCCTTCCCTCAAATCATCCAGTTGAAATTTTTATAAACCTTCTCTTGTCCAACCCCTCTTTCCTCAAGTCCCTAAATCCTCGATCAAACCTGTCTCCTACCGAATCCTCAGAGCTAAGTAACTTAATGAAAAATCCTAACATCATCATTACTTACGCAGATAAAGGGTCAACGGTTGTGGTCTTAAACAGATCAGACTACATTAGGGAAGCTGAAACACAACTCTCAGACACCTCTTCCTACCAGCAAATCCCCGAAGATCCAAATCCCGCCCTTCAGAGGGACCTAATTGAATTTCTTAGTGCCAATGGGCCGAATGAGGGTCTATCTCCTTCAGACTTAGCCCTCCTCTCCCCTCCCCACCCACGCACTCCTCATTTCTATATCCTTCCGAAGATTCACAAGCCGGGTAATCCTGGTCGACCGATTTTATCCTCCTGTCACTCCCCAACAGAAAGAATCTCGGCATTTGTAGACCACTATCTCCAGTCGATTGTCCAGGCCCTACCACCATCACTAAAGATTCCTACCATTTCCTGGATAGGTTAAATTCTATCTCCCTCCCTCCAGATGCCGAGATCATTATGGCCACTATATATGCCACATCCCTGTACACATCCATTCCCCACTCCGAAGGTCTCTCCGCCCCCTCCAACACTACCTCTCCCAACGCCCCGAGCCACACATCCCCAGCACAGATTTTCTCCTCAGCCTTTCCGAGTTCATTCTTACCCGCAATTCCTTCTCCTTTAATGATAAATTCTTCCTACAAATCAAGGGTTGTGCCATGGGCAGCAGGTCCAGCCCGTCCTATGCAAACCTCTTTCTTGGTCTCGCGGAGAATAAATTCCTGTCAAAACAACCCCTGAAACCGTTATTGTGGCTCAGATATAGTATTGACGATATTTTCCTTCTCCGGCCACATAGTCCTGATTCCCTGAAAACTTTCATTTCCAACCTCAATGCTTCGTCCTCTATCTCCTTCACGTCTACAGTTTCCTCCTCCCAAATCACTTTCCTAGATGTAAACATATCATTTAGAGACAACAAATTTCACACATCCGTACATATAAAACCCACAAATAAACAACAGTACCTACATTTCAACAGCTGTCACCCATACCACACCAAAGGTTCCATTCCTTATTCCCTTTCCATAAGGGGACACAGAATTTGCAATGACCCTGACTCTCTAGACAATTTCCTCATAAATTTACACCATTCCCTCCTCAAACGAGGTTATCCTGAATTCCTCCTGAATAAGAGGATCCGAAGACATACTTACACTCCCAGACCTTCCACCACCGCGAAAAACCACCCTCTTTCAATTTGTACCACATATCTCCCTGGCCTAGAATCTCTGCGTTCTATCCTAAAGGACCTCTATCCTATCCTCATAAACCACAATTCCACCACCAACCTTTTCCCCAAATGCCCCTCTGTCACTTTCAAACGCCCCGCCAATCTATCAGATCTTCTAAAATCTACCAATCCACTTAAATCCTCGCCCCGTTCCAAAATCACTCCCAGACCCTGCAATAAACCTAGATGCAAAACATGTCCTATTTTCCTAACCAGAATCCCATCCCTCTCCCACCCGCTCTTTAACTCTCTCCCACCAATTCCCTACTCCTCGTGTACCTCCAGCAATGTTGTCTACCTACTCAAGTGCCAACTTTGCCCTGCCTTTTACATTGGACAGTGTACCACACCCCTTAATATTAGAATCAATAATCATCGAGCCTCATGCAACAATTCCTCCCTTATTGGTATGCTCCCAATCCCCAAACATGCCTTCGAACACAACACTGCCTTTGATCAATGTTTTAAAGTATCCGTCTTAGCATCCCTCCCACACTCAGACCCTCCACTGAAACTCAAAACATTAGAGCTAGCTTTCATCTGGCTCTTGGATTCCTGGAATCGCCCAGGTATTAATATTAGACATTAAATGCCCCCTTTATGCATATAATTTCATCCCCCTCCGCCCTCAACAACTTCCATATCATCCCCACCTTTTCTTAAAATTCCCGCGCCATACACTACCCCTCCAAACCCCTCACCCCGAATGCCTTTCCCCCCTTTTCCTTTCTTTTCCCCTCTTTTCCCCCATTTTCCCCCTTCTCGTTCCTACCACTGCTTTCGGACCCTCCTCTGCCTCAGTTCTGTTCCTAATTCCTCTTGAGAAAGGTGGTTGCACCACCGCAAATTCGAGAAACAGTGAGTCCCTCTTTTATATGTTTTAGTTTCTGTGTTTGTCTACTAGTTAGTGAATTTACATTATTGTGCATGTTCGTGGGTTTTTCAAGAAAATGACTATATATATATATATATATATATATATATATATATATATATATATATATATATATATATATCGATGATGTGGAAGTACTCACGAGAGCAATATAACTTTTGGACGGCACAATAGAACACAGAATAAAACAGATAACACGTAAAAGGACACTCACACTGTAGATGATTTGAGCTTTCGGCCTACTCCGAGGCCTTCTTCAGGTCAGACTCTGAGGGTGAGTCAGACCTGGTCAGGTGAGTCTGACCTGAAGAAGGCCTCGGAGTAGGCCGAAAGCTCAAATCATCTACAGTGTGAGTGTCCTTTTACATGTTATCTGTTTTATTCTGTGTTCTATTGTGCCGTCCAAAAGTTATATTACTCTCGTGAGTACTCCCGCGTCATCGATAAATATATATATATATATATATATATATATATATATATATATATATATATATATATATATATATATATATATATATATATATATAATATTTATATATATGGGCAATAATTATGTGAGACCGTGTGAATGTGAAATAATGAATACACTTCTCCGCATCCACTGCAGAGGCCATCTATTGGGGTGCTGAGTACGAAATTAATTTAATCTTTTCTACAGTCTAGATGGGCTCCAGTGGGAGAACACTGATGTGTGCGTGACTGGGTAAATACACACTATGCTGGCGCTATCCACATCCAATCTAATTAAAGGAAAAAAAAACAATGAAGAATTTGTGAAATTTTAATAAGCAAAGGCACATACGCATTGTTCAACGACCACGAAATCATTCTTGTTTCATCTCCTACCATCGAGATGCATGACTAACCAAAAGCAGAAGGTCAAATAGGTATAATTAAAGTTATTGACAAATATGGCTATGAGCTTGGGCTTTGGCTTGATTAAAAAAGTCGAAGTCGAAGTCATCATATTATAAAATATACACGCAGATATTGGCACTATTTTCTTGGTAAAAAACTTATATTTCTTCTGAAAAAACCACAATATTACCTTCTGTACATGTGCCGATATTTCATGGTAAGGTCAGTACTTTCTTATATACGGAGCCAAAGACTGCATTTAAACAGGTGTAAACCCGTTTGTTTTTTATAATAAAGATCTATAGCTATTAAATCCGAGGCTTAATTACTTACTTAAAGGCTAATTACTAGCTTCAAACCCACTGTCATATGTGTTTGAAGCCCGTAAACTTTAAGTTGTGCTGTTTTGCTGATATACGATTAAATCAACTTAATGAAAGCTTTCTGACCGTCGATCAAAAAACTTACAATAGACTTCTTACTCTTTACTTCGGACTCTCCCAGTTAATCATTTATTTAATGTATTTGCTTGTAGAACTCAAATAGTAATGAAACGTATAATCAGGGTGTGGAAAGAAATGTTAATGGGTTTAGAGAAAAGTCACGTCAAAGTACACTCATAAGCTCACTTTTGTTTTATTATGGTTAAAATCCATGTCAGAATATGAAAGATCATATTTGTTTATATTTGTTTACTGATACTATCGTATGTAGGACAAGGTATCTCGAATCAATCAATACGTTGACCACATGTATTAGTTTTCTCACGCCAGCAAAGTTCGGCGGGAGACAAAAAAAATTGTAGGTGTTGCTGCTCCACCCACTAGATACCTGAAATCTTTTGGGAAATTTTCATATTTGTCTTTGATTTCATCACTGGTGAATTGACAAGAACGGATTAAGAGCGGAGTCCATTCTACAAATAAGCCATCCAATTGCAGTCGCCCCGAGTTTTAGCGAAAATGTGGAAATCAAAATTTTAATTTACTTTAAAAGCTGTAAAGCAGAATTTTCAAATCATTGACATGTAACGTTGAGGTGTCATAGAACATTCTCAATGATGTAAAAGTTTGGCACTTTTTGGCACACACAATAAATGAGTCTCATTCACGCAGAAATACGAGGTGTGCTCAAAATATGACGAGAATTGTTTCATTTTATGGGCTTGGAGAGTCCGATTGTCAAACTTTTTTTTATTATGTTGGTATAATTGCCCCTGAAGTATGATAAAACCTTCAGTTGTTTTCATTGTGGACTTTGTCTGTGACAGTCACTATGGTTAGATGTGTTTTATGAGCTCGGCGATTTTCGTTTCTTAAAAGAATTGGGCCAAAGAATTTGTATCAAATTTTGCGTAAAAAATGAAATAAAGTATAACAAAGTGTGAGAAATGTTAACAAAGGCCTATGGTGAGTTTGCTATGAGTAAATCAAGAGTTTACGATTGGTACAAGCGTTTCAAAGAAGGCCGTGAAGACCTTGAAGATGACGAACGCCCGGGACGCCCCAGTATATCAACAATCGATGAAAACGTGGAAAAAGTGAGAGAAATGTTTATGAACGATCGCCAAATCACAATTAGAGAGGTCGCTGATGATACTGGCATATCAGTTGGGTTATGCCATGATATTTTTTCCAATTTTTTGGGTATGAAACGCGCGGCAGCAAATTCGTTCCAAAATTGTTGAATTTTGAACAAAAACAGCGGCGAATGGAAGTTGCTCAGGAGTCACTAAAAGAAGTAAAGGACGATAAAGAATTACTGAAACGTATTATAACAGGTGACGAAACATGCATTTATGGATACGACGTTGAAACTAAGGCTCAATCATTCCAGTGGAGGCATTCTGGCTCGCCAAGACCGAAAAAGGCTCGACATGTGCGGTCGAACGTGAAGGTTATGCTCACTGTGTTCTTCGATTTTAATGGTATAGTGCATCAAGAATTCCTGCCGTCGGGTCAAACGGTCAATAAGAAGTACTACATACAGGTTCAACGCCGTTTGCGTGAAGCAATCCGAAAAAAACGCCCGGATCTATGGAAAAATAATTCATGGCTTTTGCAGCACGATAATGCACCAGCTCACATTTCATTGCTTGTTCGTTAATGTTTGGCCAAAAAGAATACTGTAACGATGCCCCAGCCTCAATAGTCGCCAGATAAGGCTCCGTAGGACTTTTTCCTATTTCCAAAAATTAAGAGAACCTTGTAGGGCCGTCTTTTTACAGTCGTAGATGACATTAAAAGCGCATCGCTGATAGAAATAAAGGCTATCTCAAAGATCGAGTTTGAGAAGTGTTTTTGGGTTTGGAAGAAGCGCTTGCACATGTACATAATCTCCAATGGGACTACTTTGAAGGTGACATCATCAATGTATAAGAATAAATAAATATTATTGTCCGAAAAATTAAAATTCTCATTATTTTTTTAACATAATGCATTATTTTTTGAACACACGTCGTGTATATGTACGATACCAAAAGACAAGCTAATAGCAGAGCTGAACAATACTGCATGCCTTGTATTTCAACAACTGCCATGGAGCGAGAAAAATCCGGGCATATCCGCTTTAAATGTTTATTCTCTGCTATCGGCGTAGATGACAAAATTAAGGGAGTTGAAGAACTGCATATTGTAATGTTGGTTTCTAGGTTGGGTTTTGTTAGATGAGTGAGCGTTGCGTAGTTAACCTTTCCATCCAAAGCCAGCTCAAAGCGGTAGACTACGTTTAATTAACCGCATAGCACGCACATTTAAAGTACAATGGCATTAATTGTTGAATTTCTTTTTCCAGTTTTAGTTTTCCGTTTGGTCTACTGTCGGTATTGGTGGGTGTTAAGTCTCTTATGAATAAGAAACAAGACTCTTCAGCAATAATGTGGAAAATGTATTAATACTCACATCGCTTTTATGTGGAAGAGGTCAGGAAAATAATATTAGAGAGGTCAAGGGTAAAACTGACAGATTTAAAGCGTCTTTTTCCCGCCAAATATAATGATCAGATTAAATGCAAACCACCGTGCTATCTAATGTTATGACATCATTGTTCTTGCTGGTAGCAGCTCGTCTTGATTAAGTAGATAATCCCTAAAAATTTAAATGCCGCGGTGCTTGTGGCAGAATTCATCGTTATCTCTATCATTATTTTGCATATTTATTGCTTTTGCTGTTATATTTATGGTGTGTAATTACCCCATGCACACAAAGTTTGGTGGTGCCTTGAAGGTTACCACGTAGATGTAGGCGAAGGTTTAAAAGCATTTACTCCATGCGCCACGAAGTATTCTCTAGTTTCATTAATTTTCGGATGTACTCATACAGCACAATTTTTGCTCAGCCTTTTTTAAATGGTATTGCTGGCCTCAGGCGGCGACGCGCAAGCTCCGGCGACTGGCTATCCACTCAGAAGCTACGTCGACGATGGTAATCCCCATATAACAAGGCTTTAGATGGGTCACCCGAGGAAGCAGTAAACAGAAATGGTGTTCGATACAAAGCGAAAAAGATTAGACCTCAGAGTTCTCCTCCAATCCTCTTGAATCCAACATATTTCTCGTAGTATTTCTCTCAGGCATATACATTTCTCTTGATGAGAAGTCTTTTTAAATCTCCCAACCAACGGTCTTTTTAAAATATTTAGCTACTCTCGATTGTACTTAAACTCGAAAATTATTGCACAGTCGCAAGCAAATGTAAAATTGAGGTATTTACTTCTGAGAGTTTTGCCCAGTAAGTCGGAGGAATTGGAAGAAATTCGAAATGAACTTCGAGACCCATTAAAACTTCACGGGACAAGAAATCACATCAGTAAAAATACAAATGTTGTTCAAATTTATGATTCTCAATAGGAGGGGGAAATCCATTTTCCAAGCGGTTTAATGCAATGCGAAAACGAGGGACGCCGTCTTTATAAGATCCGTTTGACCCGTCAAAGAAGTCCGTTTGATTTTTGCAATTTCTCTGAGTAATGTGTGCCGTCGACAATTGTTTTGTGAAAGGAAAGAGATATTATTCACGTCCTTTCCACCGTGAGACACACGGACTTAGAATATATTAATATTTTATTTGGCCCATCCCTCCGATAATATTAAGGACGTTTCAACAGGTATAGCGAAAGGGAAAAAGTTTACAAATTCTTATGACAAATAAATTCAACAATAATATTAGACATTGTGTCAAGTAAAATGTGCTTGATTTTATGAATAAAAATCACTTAAAATAGTTTTCACTTCAGTGATTAATCGCTGTACAGTATGCATAAGCCACGTTTTATTTTAATATTTAAATTTCCTATACTCCTATCATAAACGCGCAAACCCATGGGAGGATGCAGAAGCAGTCAGCTGATCCGTAACCGTAAATATTGTGATGGTTGTGAAATAATGGACGACCATCACAACATTTCAGCCAGCCTGCGAAACCGATGCCCTCCGAGGGGCTCATTTTTGTCGGCAGCAAATTTAAGTAATAATATCTCACGTCTAAAGACTATAGTTGATCTATCGGGTTAATCTAGCACCTGCAGCTCCACCCAAGCTAGTTGATTTTTCGGGTACCAGGTTTTCCTGGGAAACCATAACCGGCACAGGGAAAGGAACTGGCGTCGCCGGAGAGCGTCTTTTCCAAGTTTATATATATATATATATATATATATATATATATATATATATATATATATATATATATATATATATATATATATGGGTCGCGGTGGTCTAGCGGGTAGAGCGTTGGACTGCTGACCGGAGGGTCCCAGGTTCGATTCCCGGGCAAGGGCACTTTGGGCACCTGCAGCTCCACCCAAGCTAGTTGGTTTTTCGGGTACCAGATCTTCCTGGGAAACCATAACCGGCACAGGGAAAGGAACTGGCCCCCCTACCCTGATGTGTGAATATTCACACGCCGTCGGGCTTGGTACATGGGTGAGCTCTACAATCACCTACTAAACCGACCTTCGGGTTGATTACTGTGTTTATGGTTTATATATATATATATATATATATATATATATATATATATATATATATATAGATGATGCGGAAGTACTCACGTGCCTGGGGAGGGGAGGGGGGGCGGAATGTTTAGGGACTGTTGGGAAAGAAATTAAAGATGGCGGTTAAGGGTGGGAATTTTAAAGGATCGGAAATATAGGATGTATGCGGAGTCGCGAGTTCTCACCTCTATGTTGGTGGCTGAATCGGGTAGGGATTCTAGAACTGTTAGGGAAAAGCATTCGTCAAATGATAGGTTGTGTGAACTTGCGTGTAAAGGGATAGGAAGAGAAGAGAGTGAAGCAGAATTACATGAGTAGCGGTGATTGTTCATTCGGATGGATAAGGGGGTAATGCATTCGCCTATGTAGAATGAGGTGCATTGTTTGCACGACAAAAGATAGATAATATTTTTTTTGAGAGGCAATTAGCGTGGGAACGGGCTGAAGGGACAATGAAGGGATGTGGGGAGAGGGGAGCAGATCTGATTAGGAGACATGTTTTACATCGGGGGCGATGGCAGGTAGGGGAAATATGTGGAAATTTGTCGGGGCGATGTGTCAAAGGGTTGGTGCATCTCAGAAGGTTTCTGAGATTGGCTGGTCGTCTGTAAGCGACAGAGGGGCATTGGGGCAGTAAGGATGTGGTCGCGTCATTATCATGTAATATAGGATAAAGTTCTTTGAGAATGGTCTTCAGTCTGTGGGATCCGGGGAAATAGGTTGTGCAAAGGTTGAGTCCAGCGTCAGATGTGGGGTTGTTATTCTGTGGTGTGTGTGGTCGGGTGGAGCGGTAGATTTTATCCTGTAGGAGCTTTTCTGGGTAACCGCGTTTGTGGAGTGCATGGTGTAGATTTTGGAGGTATTTGTTGAGGGTAGCTGTGGTGTTGCAAATCCGATGTCCGCGGATAGAGATAGAGTTGGGAATTGAGCGTTTGGTATGAGAAGGATGACTACTAGTATAGTGTAAATATTGTTGATGATTAGTGTCTTTGATATGTACTGAAGTGGTGAATTTGTTATTGTGAATTGAGATGTCTGTGTCAAGAAAGGTGATGGTGGAGTCTGAAATGGACGAAGTGAATTTAACAGTGAAAGAAGAATTTAAGGCCGATAAGAAATTGTCAAGAGAATCAGAGCCGTGTGTCCAGAGCATAAAAATGTCGTCAATGTAGCGGACCCAGAAAAGAGGTTGGAAAGGTTGCTGTGAAAGGAAATTCTCTTCAAGGTGGCCCATGAAGAGATTGGCGTACGATGGCGCCATCCTCGTTCCCATCGCTGTGCCTTTCGTTTGGAGATAAAAACAGTTTTGGAAAGAGAATGAATTTTTAGTCAGGACGAAAGTGGCGAGATTGAGGAGAAATTCGGTCGAGGGGCACTGGGGTGGGGGGCGTAGAGAAAGATAATGTCGGAGGGAGGATAGGCCTTCTGCATGGGGAATAGAAGTATAGAGGGAGGTGACGTCGATGGTGGCCATAAGCAGGCTGGAGGTGGAGGGAATGGAGACAGTTTAAACGGTGGAGGAAGTGATACGTGTCTTTCGTGAAGGAGGGCAATGAGAGTACGATAGGTTGTAGGTGGTAATCAAGGAATGCGGAGATTCTTTCGGTGGGAGAGTTGAAACTAGAAACTATAGGGCGACAGGGGATGTTGGGTTTGTGTATTTTTAGGAGGAGATAAAACTAGGGTGTTCTGGGGTTTGGGGGTGAGAGTAGGGATATGTCTTGGGAGGTGAGGCCTTCTTCTGGTCCAAATTGGAGGAGAAGAGACCGAATTTCCTTTTGGAAGGTTGGAGTAGGGTTGTCGGTGAGAGTGGTATAGGTGGATGTGTCGCTGAGGTGGCTGAGGGCTTTGGAAATATAGTCTTGGGTGTTTAAAATTACGATTAGGAGCCTTTATCTGCGGTAGTGACCACGATGTTGGGATTGGCCTGTAGGGTTTTAAGGGCATGACGTTCGTTTGTGGAAAGGTTGTTTCTTGGTTTTAGAGATTGTGTGAAGGATTTATTAGAGACTTTTTGGAGAAGGAGGCGTATGAATATTTCCACGGGATGATTACTAGGTAGGGGTTTTGGCTCATGAGTGGAGGCCGGGCGGAATTTGTTGAGTGCGGGATTGGTTTTAATTTGACTCGAAGAGTTACTTTGCGATTTCCAAAATGCGCGCCAAAGAAGGTTTCGGCAGAAATTGAGTGTGTCGGTGAGTAGATTGATTTGGTTAATTTTTGGTGTGGGAGAGAAGGATAGGCCTTTACTTAGTACGGAAATTTCGTTCTCAGACAGGCTGGTGTTGGAAAGGTTCACAATGTCATGAGAATTGTCGGAGGGGGGGGGTGTTGGAACCCTTCGGTGGTGGTTGGCGCCTGGGGAAAACCGGAGGACCTTTGGGAGGAGGGGGGAGGTTGTAAATGCTTTGGAGGTCGGGTTTGTATTGAAAGAGTGGGGGTGGTTTGGGAGGAGGAGGCGGGAAAGAGTAAGAGTGCGGATGTTTGAGACCCACTTGGAAGAAAGAAATGCATAGATTTGACAATTCTATAAATAATTGTCAAATCTATGCATTTCTTTCTTCCAAGTGGGTCCGCGACTCCGCATACATCCTATATTTCCGATCCTTTAAAATTCCCACCCTTAACCGCCATCTTTAATTTCTTTCCCAACAGTCCCTAAACATTCCGTCCCCCCTCCCCTCCCAAGGCACTCTTCCCTCAAAACCTCTCAGTCTGACCTGAAGAAGGCCTCGGAGTAGGCCGAAAGCTTAAATCATCTACAGTGTGAGTGTCGTTTTACGTGTTATCTGTTTTATTCTGTGTTCATGGAATTTGTCCCACGCGAACAAGTAATGGAAACTGACGAGATTATAACCAATGACGTTTAAGTGGAAGAACTGTTTGAACGTGGATTCGAAGGAAGGGAGGTGGTAGACGTGGATTCGAAGGAAGGGAGGTGGTAGACGTGGATTCGAAGGAAGGGAGGTGGTAGACGTGGATTCGAAGGAAGGGAGGTGGTAGACGTGGATTCACTGACAATATGCGAATCTTGCACGAGTTGGACGTGATGCATTAAATGTTTTTGCAAATATCTTGAGAAAATTGGAGAGAGGAATTAAAATATCGACCTGGTTTTGGACCTAATTCATTGTGGTTTTTGCTTAATACCTTTGAAGAAGTACCTTCTCCATCAGAAACAACGTCGACCGCACTTTAAGATAATACCTTCAATTTTGTAACACCAAATGAAAGTCGAAGTTCACACCAAAATTAAACATTTTCAACGTTCGAAGCCTTCACCTGGACTTGGCCGAAGGGGCCCGTCCCGAAATCGAGGCCCTCGAATTCGAGTCCCGGTGAAGGTAACAAATTTTTACGCTGTGAAATTCCTGCATTTCGTAGCGCCTAGCTGACTCATTTCAAGTAACTTTCGTCGAATCTCCCGCGGTACTTTGAATTCGTCAAAGTTCTTGCCTACAGAAGCGCTAGATATTATTTATCATTTAGCACTCAAACTAGGGATAGGAAATTGTGGACATTACTCGAATGGGTGTGTGGAAAACTGAACGGACTCTTATCCTTTCAGTCTTTCATGCATTCATACATATTTGTCCACGCTAATCTGCTTTACACGACGCCATTTTTAATTTACAACATAGTATATATCTGAACGGAAAATTAAACTTAACTGAATAAGACGAGCTTTTTACGCAACTTTAAAGCAAATGCGATAAGGAGGAACCAAAAATCCTTTCATTTCACTCTTACCGTCACTCATCCAAGCGATCCTCTAAGGCAGGTTATTGAAGGGAGAGTTGCAGGCCTTTGAGTTTTGTGAATTCCTTAAAACTGTAAGTATAGCGCTACCACCTTAGAATAAATATATCACTTTCTAATCATCCTACTTACCTTTGTAACCGATCCATCCCTGCACTGAACTATCGGACAATCTCAAGTGATTAATAACATTCTTTTTTAGCAGGAGATGATATCAAATAAATTTCTATTTTTTCTTCCGTCACTCTTCAAAGAGTAATATTTTATTTATTTCTAGTAAGGAGAGTAAACAAAATCATTGTATTTTAAAATTGTGGAAGTGATAATGTAAAAAAAAGATGGTGAGACGAGCTGCCGGAAGTAATTGAAACAAGCATAAAAGTAAATATTTAATTGAGTATCCCTCAGATTGAACGTGAAAATAATACATACGTATTAAAGTCAGAGAATTGTGCAAAACCGTGAACATTTCCAAGGAACAAATTCAAAGTACCGCGGGAGTTTTCACCACATTTTATCGGCGAGTCATCCGCTAAAGTGGACCGAAATGCTAAATTTTACAGTGTAAAATTCATTCCCGGGCAAAACGAACTATTTGCATTACTAAAATGCATTTTTGTTTATCATTTAAAAAATACACTTCACAAAACAATTGGTAAAACGACTTTCAAAAAAGGATAATGGTTTTTTTTAAAATTCACAGCCATAACTTACAAATCAAATAAACGTTTTGATAATTCAATACAAATATCAATTTCACTTCATGGTCACTAAATTGTCTAAAATAAATGTTTTGTAGAAAAAGGAGTTGATGCCTCAGACTGCTCAGGGAGCACGGATGTCCGGATTGGCGGTGTGAGAAAGAGGAGTAGGACTGGGATGTCCAGTTTTACCTATTTGATTCGATATACATTTGGAGGAAATGATTAAAGAGGCATGGGAAGAACTGGAGGTAGGGATGAAAGTCGACGGGGAATTGATAAAATCAGTTAGGTTTGCTGATGACCAAGCATTAGTTGCTCAGTCAGCCAAGGGGTTGCAAGCATTGCTGAGTGATTTGGAAGTTCAGGGCGATAGATATGGGATGAGAATCAATATTAATAAAACAAAGGTTATACGATTTCCCAGAAATAAAAAGCCTGAGCTAAACATTCAAATAGTATGGCGAAAAATAGATCAGGTAGAACAGTTTACGTATCAAGGAAGCGTTTTGGACCAATATGGTCAAAGTATATGGGGAATAAAGCGAAGAATTGTATTTGGAAAAGAAGTTTTCATAATGAGGGAATTAACGTCTGGGTCGCTGATTGAGGATGTTAAGGAAAGGCTCGTTAAAACTTTGATTTGGAGCGTGGTTTTGTTTGGCGCGGAAATTATGGCCATTGAAGCAGGATGGTGGGTATGAATTGGGAATTTTGAAATATGAGTGGGGAGAAGAATGGAGAAGGTGACGGGCTGAAAGTAAAACGAAGGGCATGGTGGGGGAGGAGAGTGACTGCACGGAGAAGTCAAAAGGAGACATAAAATTGGACGCGGGGCGTTTCCATTGGTGAAGCGATGTTGAAGACTGTCAGAGGGAAGAACAAGGGGAATGATGAAGAGGAAGGATGAGGGGAAGATGACGGGAAGGAAGAGGGGAATGAAGGAATAGGATAGGCATGTTGGATACATGGCTATATACACATGCATAGTTTAAAGATAAAATCTCAGAAATCTCAAATGTCAGTTCTCAGCAACAGTGGTGGAGGTTCAGAAGAAGAAGTTCGACGAAATATACTGTTTTAATCTACATCGCCTTAATTGACGTACGATGACCGGCATTATTACAGACATTTGCATGACATGAAAGAAATTAGTGCGAAGTAAAAAAAAAGAATTCTGTTGGATTAAGCGATTCAATCAGCCATAATTTAAGTTTCCAATTCTAGGTCCTCAATATCGTTCTAACATTCCGAGTCTACATTTGAAGTCATATTCTTTGGCTTTATTATTATTGCATTCAATCCAATTGTAAATGTATTTAGCGTGATTTTGAACTCTTTTCTCGTTTGCCTTTACAGCTTCCGCATACAAAACATTCCTGAGAGATAACTGAGATGGTTTCCTGCTGCCTTCTGCAAAACTATTTCAAGCGATAAAAAATTTTTGAAGGTAGTGTACTTGTCATGAACGGAGTCAAATTGTAACATTGCGAGAATAAACATTAGTATTTTGTTTTAAAATTACAAAGTTCAGACCATGCTCATTTAATCTTTTTTCAGCTATTTGTATGAAATATTGCCGTAAAGAATGATTTTTATTTTAACTTAGTATTCTCCTGACTTATTTTTCTGTGTCAGAAGGTATCAAGGATTGAGGGAATTGACATTAAATAGAGTAGAATGGAGGACTGCAGTAAACCAATCCTAGGATTGAAATACTGAAAATGATGAATATTTATGGGCAACAAAATGCACAGAATTAGAATTTTTCGATGATTTGTTGGTTCTTTTCAATTGGTCTTTTGGGTGGGTTCGCCTCGTCAACCGGTTTCCCAGGGTGCCAACGAAAAAATTAGCGATATTAAAAAAAAGGTATTTCCGTAAAATGGCCATTCCGTATTTACTTTTTCCCGAAAGAGAGGTATGCAAAATATCACTTTGGAAAAATATATTTTTTTAAAGTTTAAATTCTTTAATTTTCTGCATCGCAGTGATCAAATGGCATAGGAGCCTTTTCAGTAATGTCGCTCACTGAGTAGCACGTAGCACAGACGATGCCTGGACTACTTTTCGTTTGGGTGCTTCCCTTTGACCTACCTGTGACGATGGGTGGCTCTCAAACCAGTAATTATTATTCATCTTACGAGCACAGGAAGAAAAGATGATAGAACAGAGGAACATTTTCATTAAGACGCCCGTTAATTAATTTCATGACTGTGAAAACACTGTGTTCGCAAAATTTTCAGGGAAGATTTATTTCGCAAAGTGTAACTTGGCACAAGGAAAGCTACTGATTACCTTTTTCAAATTAGCAATATGTGCTTTCAGGTTGGGGGAGGGTGCTTCGTCATATTTAATATCCCATGAAAACAATCTTCTAATTGGGAATCACTGCTGGGAATGCGTATGCATTTTAGAAGAAGGAATTCCAATTAAAAGGCTTGAGCTTACCTGCAAAGGCTATGTTAGTTAACTTGAAATCCATCAAACACGTGACACTGTATCTCGCCAATGCGAAATTTAGTATTGTTAATTAAAATTAAGAATAGCATTTTATAAATTAGTTTACTTAAGCGTTATAATAATTACTGTTACACATTTATTAAACTATTATCTTTAAAGTAATGTGGTTTACCATGAATAAGAATACTTTTTTTCCCGCCGCTAAAATAGAGGGAAAAATGTCCTTCCACATTGGAGGATAATTCTTTCCGGCAGATTTTCGCCATCAAGCGAGCATTAGAGATGCATCAGATGCAAAGAGAGGCAAATCCAGTGCAACCGCGTATTCAAAGGACGATCTCGGGTGAAAATTCCGTTGTTTGCCGCGCGAGAATCGACGACTGTCATCTCCATCCCTCGCAACGTTGTTTTTGTGCCTCTCAGATTTCATTGCAGGTGACCATATTTTTACGTTTTCAAAAAGAATAATCACTCGGACCAAACAACTGGACCGGAAGAATGTGGAATACTGGCGGGTAGATGGCGGTAATTAAGGACATATATTATACTCCATGCCGCTTCACCGCAACCGCGAAAAAAATAAATATTAAAACTCCGTTTTGGTGAAAGCATCATTTCGGGCAAGCCCAAAATGAGTCCTCTGTGATAGGTGTCCGCTTTCGAGATTGAAACGGACAAAAGAGGGAAGAGAGGCTCCGGTGTTCCCTTGAAGGGGTTCAAGGGACGTTCCCTTGAAAGCTTCCGTCGATTCAAAGGGCTGCGGAGGGACTCGGCGCCTTTTCACACACCCCGCACCAGGGGTCGGAGGAAAGCTTTACCCGCCACCGCAAAGCTCGTTGTCCGCTCGCTGGACCGCCGCCTGCCTCCCCCTCGACGCTGGGGCTCTCTAATCCCGACCAATGTACTCCCGGACTCACCCCTCCGCAATACAGGGTGACGGTCGCTGATCAAAAGGTAACGTGATTTTGAGAGTTATTACTTATTTAATACGGGGGGGGGGGCGCCCATATGCCCCTCAGGTCCGTATGCCTGAGCAGATCACTTGCATTGTTTTTATCACATGGAAGTTAATTAAAGAATGCGTAGATGTAGGAACCGTGAAGGAGGAAAACTCTGCGTCGACATTTAAATACTTTTGATGAGGAAAAGTACACTTGCATAAGATGTGGGCGTGCTGAAGAGCGGATAAATACAATTAACTGAAAGACAAAAGGACAATGAAGCTGTAGGAACGGTGGGGGAAGAAAGGCGGCTGCTAGGATAACATTGAGGAGGAAAAGACAAGTCTACTGAAAGGAAATAAGGTGCTGATGCGATTAACAGGAGTGGGAGTGTTGGGAAAGTAAGGTAGATGCAGGAAAAATGATGGGTGAAAATTAGGGAGGTAGAGAATATGCAGAAATGAAGAAAGAGTAATAATAATTTGTAGCGTGGGGTTTAAGGTTACTTAGTGCTGTGTTTTTCGATGTTTAGAGACTGCATTGTGTGGTTCCAGAGTCAGGCTTAAAAATCACCTAGGCAGATTGATTAATGCCAAGTACATTGAGCACACATATTTCTAAGGATATCATACGCTTGGCGAAGGATCGCATCATGAACTGAACTCGAGTGAGTCGTACTGGGCGAACCTTCGGTTTGAAGGCTTTGGTCAAGGAGATTCCAGACCTGAAGTTGTTTCTTTTATGACATTTACACACCAAGGCGTACCGGTTTTTAATCTTTCTTACCAAAGTAGCTCTTCCGTGTTAATTCTTCGTGAGAAACCAAGGAACGGAGAGCATCTTTGAAAATACTTCTTACATTTAAATTTACGGTCAGGTGTACTTGGAAGTTATAAATTCCTTTACATATAATCATCCAATTAATCGTGCATTTTATGTCTCAACCCAATAGGTATAACAATACTCAATCGGAAAAGAAATGAACTAACCTCTATTATAAATTGTTATTTTAAACGATAAGATGTTAAATGTGGTTTTCAAATATTAAATAACAGAGTTAAAATTAATCCAAACTCAGAAAAAGCTAATATGCTAGCTATATAAAAATGAAGGTGGGTGGCCTTTCATTGAAAATATTATGCCAGACTTCTGGATATTTATTCTTAAATAATATTGTAGCAATCCTGGCAACAAAAGCTTTGGAATTTCGGTTTTTTAGCAATAAACGAAGCATAGTGCTGAAGATCTATATCTTTCCACGGATGGAAATCATTTAATGAACGTTAACATTTCGCTAACGAATGAAAAAAGATTTTTTTGCCGCCCAAAAGGAGAACTTTTCGACGAAATAGCCATGTTTATAACTGCCAGCATTAAAAGACAATTCATCCGCAACGTCAACTTTGAGTAAATAACTGAAGGTAATATCGAAAAAGTTAACTAATATATTCATATAAAAATATGTGTGTGTATATATTTATATTATAAATATAATATAATGAGTTTGCTGCAAAAATTTTAATTTAATGCCAATCCAGAATTATAAATGAAAAACTTTTCTCTCTAAAGTTTCAATTTATTTCAGATGTGGAAGTTCTCAAGGAGTAGTAGACGCAACTCTAAGGGAAGCCAAAGAGCACCGGATATTGCAGAAGAAATTCCTTTGCTGAAAAAAAATTGGGCTATGCATTGAAGACAACTCAGCAGGCATGGATGAAGGTAAGTTTTTGCATATGAGTACTTCAAATTACACATTTTCGACAATGTTTTAGCGCAAAGGCGATTAATATATCTTTCTAAATTTTCTAAAAATCAGGATGAAAACGCTACCATAGCAGCGTTGTCAAAATTTATATTTATTTAGGAGCCTTTCTTGAAGAATTCTAGTGACATATACATTGAATTTAGCTAATTTTAATGTAGAAGGTTTAAGATGAAAATGTTAAAACACAGAGAATACAGAATTTTCGCGAGCGAAAAGATTTGTGACGCAGTTTTTAATATGAAAAAGTCAAACGAGACGGTAAATACTAAGAATTAGATTTTAATAATATCTATGGATTTTCGAATTTTGCAAAAGCTATCACTTCATCTTTTTTACCGAAAATTTATAGACGTGCCAGTTAAATATTAACCAATTAATTATAAATTTCAAGAAACTGTAACAGTAACTTTAACGAGGTCACCCGCTATGTGTGCATTATAATGCAACAATTTCAGAGAGTAAAAATCATTCGCCTTGACCGGGATTCGAATCCGGATCCCTCGATATCCGGCCGAGTGCTTTAACCACTTAAGCTATCAAGACGTCCTCTTAAACTCTGAAAGGTTAAAGCACTCGGCCGGATATCGAGGGATCCGGGTTCGAATCCCGGTCAAGGCGAATGATTTTTACTCTCTGAAATTGTTGCATTACAATTAATTATATTTTTTATTGACTCGTAAAATTAATAGACAACATTAAAAACAGCTCAGGCGTAAAATTATCTCAAGCGTAACCTTGGTGATCCAAGAAATGTCGCAACAAATAAATTAAAACCTGATGTTTGTTCTTTTGAACGGTATCGGAATGATTTCGCAGAAAGGAAATGAAATAATCCGATCTGGTACTATAACCTAAATCGAACATAGGAGACCATAAAAAGGCCATAGGTATTTTAAAAACGAATCGAGAGGAAGAACGGTCTCTACTAATGATGTGATTTCTGCAGAAACGTACTGAGGGAAGATAATTTCAGTGATTTTGTTCCCACAGCACGACATGTGAAACGTTTGATAGAGTGAATTGGGAAAGATTAATGCGCGTATTGCAGAAAATAGGAATGGATTGGAGGGACAGGAGACTGATCCGCAACCTGTACATGTCCCAGACTGCTCAGGTGCGAGTGGGGAACGGAGAGTCCGGATGGGCAGTGTTAGGAAGAGGTGTAAGGCAGGGTTGCCCATTGTCACCGGTACTGTTCAACGTATATGTAGAGGAAATGATTAAAGAGGCATGGGAAGAACTGGAGGTAGGAATGAAAGTCGGAGGGGAATTCGTAAAATCGGTTAGGTTTGCTGATGACCAAGCATTAGTTGCTCAGTCAGACAAGGGGTTGCAAGCATTGTTGAGTGGATTGGAGGTTCAGTGCGATAAATATGGGATGAGAATCAATATTAATATAAAAAAGGTTATGCGATTTTCCAGAAAGAAAAAAGCTAAGCTAAATATTAAAATAGGCGGGGAAAAAATAGAGCAGTTTTCATATCTCGGAAGTGTTTTGGACCAATACGGTCAAAGTGGTAGGGACGTAAGGAGAAGAATTGCGCTAGGTAAGGAGGCTTTCTCAAGGAGGAGGGAGTTGATGACGGGGACATTGAGTAGGGATGTTAAGACAAGACTCGTAAAAACTCTGATATGGAGCGTAGTATACTATGTACGGCGCGGAAACGTGGTCGCTGAAGCAGGATAGACGTAGATTGGAGGCTTTTGAAATGTGGGCGTGGAGAAGAATGGAGAAGGTGAAATGGACCGAAAGGAAAACAAATGAGGAAGTACTAGAAATGGTGGGGGAGGAGAGGGGTTTGTTGAGAGAAATCCTATGGAGGCAGGAAAAGTGGATGAAAGGCGTATTGAGCGGTAGTGGAATGTTGAAGAGGGTAATAGAGGGGAGAATGTTGGGCAAGCGAGGTAAGGGTAGGAACAGGATAGGGATGTTGGACGGGATGAAGGGAGGAAAGAAGTACACCGAGATGAAGAGGGCCCTGATATAGATTAGTTTGCTAGGTGGGGAGTCACAAAATGTTTAGTTGATAGTTGTGTCCATCCAAAAACCTACCTTAATCGGTAGATTACCTAATAATAAAAATAATATATATATATATTCATTCACATAGAAATAGAGATAAGGAAAGGGGAAAGGAACGCATGTAAAGGACGAACACAGGAGAGGTGGGGAAGGCGGATTTGAGCAGATCACAAATGGAAAAATTTTTTCCTCGACCGGGACTTGAACACCGGATCTCTCCACTTGCCGGGTGGATGCTCTAACCACCTGAGCTGTCGAGGAAATGTACTTAAAACTGAAATCTGCGATCTTATAAAGCGCTAAATTGCTCCGATTCATTGGCAAAGAGATGGCGTTAGGATGTATATTCGGACTAAACTACACATTTGCGGGTCCAATAATAGGTTACCTAGATAAGCTCTATGGCCCCAATTAGTTTCCGGTCCAGATAACCACGATTCCAATCGGGTGCAACGAAATACAGGCCTCCGTTATAACTTTTTGGCAGAATTAGGTTCTCATGGCCAAATATATGCCGTTCCCGTGATTCACCAATCGCATTGATGTTCAGTCAATTTCATCACCAGAACAGAATATGGTATAAGTATAGAGGGTAAATTCTAGGAGATGCTTTAGGAACCATGAATAGCTCCTGGAATGACCAAAAAAATGTCGAGAACTATTATTCAATAATCGAACATAATGCCTTCAATTGATAAACCTATCTGCAGATCGTCACCACCAATTCCGGTTATTACTTTTTCCTGTTTATTTTAATCGGTGAAATTATTTATCTGTTAAAATTTAAGAATTTTCATCGCAAACTTCTCGACAATAATATATATTGACATAAAAGCATTCCATGCAGGTACGTAACAAGAGTTCATTTCTCACAAGCATCACCTGTAACACGCTCAATCATTAAAGTGTATTTTTCTAAGGTATCACCAGCAAAAACCATGGATTTGGTAAAATTCAAAAATTCTTATTAAAATTCTTCCAGGTCTCATTGTCTAATGTATCATTCATAGACGCAGATGTACATGCACGTAAATACCCAAGTACTCGTTAGAAAACGAAAACTACCACAGTATACATTTAACAGGAAAGAAACAGCGTGAAATCTCATGTTCCTGGAAGAAAACTTGTTAATTAATACAGATTAATAAATAATAATTATTAAATAAAGATTCGAAAAAATATTGACATTTAGTAAAATCAAAATGGAAAAAGGAAGAGGAAAAAATACACATGTGGACACAAACGGATCTATTTAAAATGGAGACGAAGTAAACTAATGCTTAAAATGTTTCGCGCTCCGCTCTTTTGTCGTTCCCGAAGCCTTCAGTCCAGGGAAAAAACAGCCTCTGTTCTGCTCTTCTTTGTAAATCTTCTTCCAGGCTTTTCGTTTTGCCAGCATATTGAAATTCTTTTTCCGATATGGCGTGTGCACTCAAACTCAACACGATACACTGATGAAAGCGCACGAAGCGTAAACAAGGCTTGATGAGTATATCAGCGCGTTCCATTTCAATCCAACCTCCGTAGTAAAGAAAAAAAATAAGACTGTGCCTAAGGAAGGAAAGGGCGTCAGTACAGCAATAAAGGAAAATAATATTCAATTAAATGGTCACTTGGCACTTTTAATTTGTAAGACGGTTTGGCTAGCTTGTCTAGACTCGCCTGCTAACCCGGTTTGGTGTTGATCCTCGGGTGTTTGCGTTGAATGCTGTTAAACGTAAGGGACGGTCTCATTGCACCAAATTGGCCGAAAAAGTTTGTAGGCAGTGGTCATTAGTGGAGGTGACCGACGGTTGAGGTCACTCACGGATTACGGACATTATTATTACATTTATCTCTTACATCTGTAAAGGGCGAGTAATGAATGGTTAACGAAATGGGAGCTTTGAGCTGTTCTTGTGCGCAATGGTTGGCGGGGACTGAGATAGCGTGCAAAGAAAAAAGAACCTAAATTTGGAAAAAAGGCAAAGTTGATTTAAAAGAAAAAAACGAGGGTAGTTTTCATGCCTTAGATTGCGCAAGTTAACGGAGACTTCTCTTTGGCGTCATGGCCCGATATTTTTCCCATTAAACTAGATTACCAGTTACAGTTGAACTTGATATAAAATTGAGCAGCAATTTTTAATATTATTGATGGAAAATATTCTAGCATATATCATTTAAAAAACATGAAATTTATATAATGAAATAGAGTTTGAATCGTTGTTTTCGTAATTATACTCGTGTGTTTTTAGAGTGCTTATTTTTCAAATTGAATTCATACGGCGTCATTGTTAATGTAAAATTACAATGGGTGCCCGGTGAGCGTCCTTTGTTTATTGCTTTAAAAGGTAAGGAGGGAGGTGGTCGATTGGGCAGGTAGCCTGAGGGATGAAGGCGAGAGATAGCCCGAGTTCTGTTACAATACACAATATTTCTATGGTATGTATCGATTGGAAAAAATAATAAGGTATAGAAAATTGTGAAGGGTCTAATTAAGGAAAATTGATATCATGCTATGGCATAAAAATGAGCCTAACAGAATTATTAACACTCATATAGTTTTTGTATTCAAAATCCATATTATTTTACAACACTTGTTATTTAAAATTTAGGCAACTTTTACGCTCCTAATCAGCGTAACTCTCATATTACGACAGCTGCGACCGAATTATGAGCCAAGCATATTTATTACAATAACCGTTTCATACAAGGCTACAAAAGTAGTTGAACTTATTTCTTCCCACGGAGACGGACGGACGGGCGGCAGTTTCTCTTGGTTCAAGGGTGAGTAGTCTCAAAAAAGGCTCGAGATCGGTGGCAGTTGGCCCCCAACCTTCACTGAGAGCGAATCATTCGTTTACAAAACGTCAATAACGTGACCTCGTTGCGCTCGGTCATGGATCTGTTTTTGAAACAGCCTTCGAAAATTCCGTGAAACTAGTTAATACCGGGTGAGAGACTCATGGCATGCTCAAGGTAGCTTTTGGTGGTAGCGCCATGAGTTGGTGGGGCGTTTTTGAGTGGCACAAGTTGTTTCGGAAGGGTAGAGAAGATGTTGAAGACGCCAAACGTTCAGGACGTCCATTGACCTTAAAAAGTGACGAAAATCTTACAACAGTGACTGCTTTGTTCCACAGAGATCTCAGATTGAGTGTTCACATGGTTTCTAATGAGCTTGGTAACCCTAAAATTGATGTGCATCGACTCGTGACCAAAAACATTGGAATGAGAATGGTGCGTGGGAAATTGGTGCCGCGAGTGCTGTCGGACGGGCAACAGGAAACTCGCTCGCGGATCTGCCAAGAGCTCCTCGACCATGTGAATGTTTGAGACAATGCGAGTGAGGATCCAAATGTTTTAGACAAGGCCCCACCAGACTTTTTCCTCTTCCCGCACCTCAAATCCCGGGAGCTAAGTAGGCTCCCGGACACCGCCTCCCTCGTGCGCCTTCCGCACCGAAGGCGCACGAGGCGTGGAAAACCAGCTTTCAGGGGTGTGTGGACGCACAAGGGTGCTACGTCAAAGACTTCTGAGTGAATGTGTCATTTCTGGCAAAATATACTTTTTAATCGACTCATTCCTACTACTTTTGCGTACTACTACTGCCTGACGTATTCGGAATAGAAAATGGCTTTGATACTACTGAGATTATTACTCATTTCCTCGAACATTATTTGAATTTTTCTTCGGAAAAAATACACCTGCAGCATGGTGAGCCTTCATTCAAATCAAACATTTTATAAATGTTATGAGACCTGCATTGACACTATTTCTCTTTACCCCATTTGGCATAAAGATCGAGTTGATCGGTGGGGGCGTGGGTAGTCTACTGATTTCCGACCCAAAAAGACAGGGTTCGATTATCGACGTTGGTAGAATATTTCGGACGTATACCGACCCTTACTAGTGTCATTGGATATGGTTTCATCACGCCTTAGCCATACCAGGTCTAAGTAAAAAATTAGTTATAAATTAAACGCTAAAAATATTCGGAAAAATAAATATAAATCAAGAAACATTACAAAAAAACCGGTCCAATCAAATCCAAGTCTTAATCGAGTGTGCACCCGGCCAGATAGATTTTTTCTGAATAACTGCTGTTTTGTGTCAATGCCACTGATAAAGGTGTGCGTATAATATATCGAATAAAATATTAAGGCAGCACAATTGTATGCCTATTAAATGATACCTAATTTATCGTTCAATCACGATTGATAACATTTCTAACTTCAAATGAAGAAAAATGATGTTTATAAAGGAACGGATGTCAGCTGATAAATGACGTATGTCTAGTTTTGGTTTGGCCATTGTATTACAGTAATTACTTTTTGTTTCCTTTTGCAATGGTATCACTGGCAATAATCGCCTAAATTTTCTTTAGAAATATATATCCATAAACATTTTATATACACTCATTCTAGTGTAATGGCTACACGAAATATTTACACGAAAAAATATATATGTGGAGGGAGGTTTATCTTAAACACATTTCCTTTGCAGTTATTTTTGCTCTTTTTGAATGAATGTCTGTTACGATAAAGGTAACGAATTCCAAAATACATATATTAATTTATTAATGGAGAGATATGAATAGGTACATTTATCAACGTTTCAGAAGAAACACATGATTTTCATATGGACAGTGCATTATTTAATGCGAATTTTTCTTTCAGTTAAGCCGGTACCGAGGTATTCGCATGTTATATCCGAATAGGGACTAACTATTAATGGAGGGGTTCTGTATGCCTCGCGGAAATCTTTCTGGGAATGGCCACACTGAATGAATTTCATACAAAAGAAAATCCCGAAACATTAATCACTCGCGTTGCTCGCGTAATTCATTTCATCTCTCTGCACCGGACTAAAATTAAACCTTTTTGGTGACGTTTCTCCGTCAAAATATATCATACGTGAACACGCTGCTGTTTAATTAAAATCAATCCTTCTTACTCCCACGCACACAAACCGCTCACACATATTTTTGAAATGAATTAATTTCAAAATGTTATCATTCACATTCGTTTTACACCAATCTCGGCACCGTCGGGAGGTTTGGGTGGGGTGGTGTCCATCGGGTGGAAGGAGTGGGGGGGTGGGAGGCGTCGGATGGTTGGCTGGCCGGCCGGTTAGTTCGTCGGAATGGGTGAGATGAGGTGGCGTGGAAAGCGAATCCACCGGACAGTTAAAATTGCTTACGTGCCCACACTTCCGAGAGACTGGAAGAAGTGAATTCAGCGCAATGTATGTCACCACGGGGCTTTGGTAAAAGAATACTTCTGCTGGAAAGAACGGCGCCTCGGTGCTGACGACAGCCAGTGAGCCAAACATAAGTGAGTTAAAGCTCCCGCATACACCTCCATAGGGCTCTGCGATAAAACATAGCGAGGTGTTATTCCACAGGAGTCTCGAAATATCCTTGTGCCTATGATGAAATGTAGTAGAGAAATCCTCTCCAGGTAAAAAACATCCATGTAAGAGTTGGTTTAATGGAGATCCATTAAATTCTTCTATTGGTTAGCCTCTAGGTATCTTATTTTTTATTTGACGCGACTCATCAATAGACTAAATGATCTCAATTTAGCTCCAAGACCGTATTATTTTAGCTCACTTTTCAACTGTTTACTGTTATGTCCACTCTCCCCATCAAGCAATTGAGTCTCAAACTTTTTCCAATGAGATTTTTACTTATTCTTTGGAAGAATTTCCTAGCATTTCTTTCAACTCGCACTCCTCATAAAAAACCGCTTGGTTATTTGCTCGAACCACTTATTTGTTCCACTACATTCTTCTTTTCCACAAAATTCAATACTTCAGAACATGGCATTTGTACTGTGGTTATATTGCGAGCTTGCCTGCCGTCGATAAACATCCTCCAGATACACTGGTTTTGATTTGAGGTACTTCCTTTCTTCGAGGCTTGGGCCACGGACAAAAGGAGGCTTTACTTCTAGCAGAATTCTTTCTTCGCCCGAGCCACCCATCCGTTAAATACATTCGCCCTACTTCGAGCACCGTGACGTTCTTTTGCTTTAAGGTCTAACTCTTCTACTTCGTATTTTTGATTACTCAGTTGGGAACGTGAGTAAACGCACCCTTTGGATGCCCACGGGAGCTTCCAGCGCGGCTCGGAGATAACGCACGCTTCGTAGGATACAGTCGACGGTACAATTATTTATGCCCAAACTTTCTCAAGATAAAGCTCTATCATTTCCTTTAAGGTGTTAATTTTTGCTTTCTCAAAGCTGAAGACGACCCAACACCCTTTTATACTACCTTGATCAAAAAGTTCCCGGAATAACCACCGTGTGGCGCTCCCATCGTTCCGATTTGAGTTCTGTTTTTTTTGTTAAATTGGTACATCTGTTGTTGATATTCTCTTTAAATCTTAGTGTCATAACTTGACATTTGCAAAAGTTACGTAGCCAAGAGTACATCTATCTCTGTGTGTGTTGGCGATTTTTTACAATTGCAGAAATGGATTTAAATTTGCAACAACGAACTTGTATTAAATTTTGCGTAAAAAACGGATTTAGTGGCGCACGGACGTTGGAAATGTTGGAAAAGTGTTTCGGCAACGATTATCTAAAAAAAACGGTCGTTTACCAGTGGCACGAGAGGTTCAGAAGTGGTCGTGAGTCAATCGAAGATGATGAACGCAGTGGCAGACCATCGACATCGAAAGTCGGTGAAAAAATTGATAAAGTAAAAGAAATGTTGGTCAATAACCGCAAATTAACCATCAGAGAAATAGCGGAGGACTTGAACATTGCCTATGGATCCGCCCAAGACATTGTGGTTAATGATTTGGGTTTCCGTCGTGTAGCAGCAAAGTTGGTGTCAAAAGACCTCAATTTCATGCAAAAAAGAGACCGTGTTGACGTCGCAAAAGACATGATTTGCGAGGCTGAATCCGATCCCACATTCATCAAAAGGATCATTACTGGAGACGAGACGTGGGTTTATGAGTACGACACGCAATCCAGACATCAGGCAAGTGAATGGCAATCACCAAATGAGCCGAGACCAAAAAAACCACGTCGTTTTCAGTCAAAGAAGAAAGCAATGCTGACGGTTTTCATGGATTACAACGGTGTAGTGCATCATGAATTTTTGCCAGAAGGCCAGACAGTAAACAAAGAGTATTATTTGGGCGTTATGAGACGTTTGCGTGAAGCAATTCGCCGAAAGAGACCAGAAATCGTCGCACAGTGCTATCATTATTCGTAATTTTTTGACGAAAAATGCAACAAATACTATCCAACAGCCACCGAATCCACCTGATTTGGCTCCCTGTGACTTCTTTCTGTTCAATCGAGTTAAAAAAAACCATTACGGTGAACGCGTTTTAGCAGCCGAGAGGAAGTAATGGAAAAATCGCAGGAAGCACTGATGGACATACCGAAAACCGAATATAAAAAATGTTTCGAGGATTGGATCAAGCGCTGGCATAAGTGTGTTGCAATCGATGGGGATTACTTTGAAGGGGACAATATAGATTTAGATGAATAAACTTGTATTTTTAATTTTCTGAATATATTCCGGGAACTTTTTGAAGGTAGTAAACTTTAACTTACAGTTTTCTTCATTCAAATGTTTCCTTTTGAAGACGACTATGTGCAACTTAAGATTTGCCTATATGTTTTCATATCACGCATATTTAGTCCTTTAGATCGATGAATTACCACTTAGTTTCAGACGCAGAGATAAATTCGGAGAAACTAATTTCTCGTCCAAGATGAAGTGAAACCCCCGTTACCTTTAACTCCAATCATTGCGACTAATAGTAGCACTAGTAATTCTTTGAAACACAAAAATATTTGACTAACTTATCGGAGAAGTGTTAAAATAAAATAAACTTGTATTAAAAATCCAAAACTTAATGCTTACATTGCATATTTTTACTTCACACGAGTAAAAATATGAAACTTCGAAATATTAAGAGAGTTTAACCCAGATTCCGTTTCAAAGAGTAGTACCTCTATATTCTAAAGGAGTAAACTAGAGAAGAAAATTTCTCTAAAATCCTCGTGATGCCATATCTCTAATTCCAGGTGCTTGATAAATTATTTTTTATATCATTCAAAATCCTCAGGTGCTCATCACTTCTGCTTTATTAAAATGGGAAAGATTTGGAAAAATAAATTCAATTGGAGTAACATACTGTTGAAATGATAAAAAAGAACGATCGCACGCTTTTAAAGTGCTAATATCAACAATAATGTCAATACAAGATGAGATACCCGCGGTAGTAGATAGAAATATCATCTCAACTATAATGCTTATATCATAGACTAAGCGGCTGGAAGCTAGTACTCCTACGGCGTGTTTTATTCTTATAGTACATCTGTTTTTCCTTAGAGTACAAAATTAGATGCTCTGCCGCAACTTAAAACCCTCAAGAAAGCCCTAGGAAAAGCAAACAAGAAAATATTTCTAGAGAAAAATAAACTTGGCCTGGAGGAAAGGAGTCAAAAAGCACACAATATTGAAATAGAATTATAGTCATACATCATCTCGAACTAAATGTGTAATTATTGTATTTATATTTCAGCTGAGATTTAATTCAAACTTTAACATGAAAGAACATAGAGGAACACAGATAATATGAGAGAAATCAAATAGGAAAGGAATCTCATAAAAGAGATGGAGAGGGGAAAAATTAAATTTGTTGGACATGTTCTCAGACATAACAAATTCCAGGAAAATATGATAGAGGGGAAACTAATGGGAAAAAAAGGAAGAGGAAAGCCAATAATGAAATTTTGGATGATATCAAAAGTAATTAGGCAGTGACAACATGCAAGGAACTGAATAGAACGGCAATGGAGAGAGGCCAATGGATGCAACGACAAGGCCCCGTCTTTAGCAGATGATGCCATGAAAGACTGAATGATGAATGCGTAGGATTTTATCATTGATTTTTAATTTAGTGGGAGCTCTAATTTACTACAATTTACCACTCGAAAACAACGCAAATAATGGGATAACTCATCGGTAAAACTGAAAAATGATAAACAAGCATCAATATATCAAAACGGAATATTTATGCCAGCCCGCATGTAGGTCCCATGCAAAACACTTCTGAACAAAATAACTTCTTTTGTTCAACTAAGATATCAGTATGACTTGTTTTACTTTCCGACATTAAAAGAACAGCAGATATTCCTAAAGAGCACTCCAACTCCTTTCATCAACCGTATTCACTGCTGTTGCCAAGGGTACTACATCCTAACTGTTCCCAGAGGATGTGTGAATGGTACATTTTCTCAGGACTTTTGTTTACATCCGGGACCACCGGAAAGAATCGATAATTCTCGTAATGCTTCCAGTTTATTGCTCCTGAGAGGTTTATTTTCCCTCCGTGGAAGCAAAAAAAAGTGGAGCATTTGCTACATACCTTCCCATTTTTAAAGTAACTGTTGCAAGAAAAAGAAGGTTTGCCAACTGCAGAGCCGAGGAGGATGAAATATAAGGAATTATATCGCATTACGCAAACTATTCAGACAGGATAAATTTTATTTGCGCGTCAGTGGACATTCTATAGTTTACATTATATTAAAAATATCTGTGTTACACATAACATAAATACAGTTAAATGTCGTAAGACGCCAAACTTTTCCTTCATGAGATTTGTTCCAGTTGCATTTCAAAGAAACATAAAACTTGCAGGAGGCAAGACTTGACGAGAGGCAGCTCAAGTAAAGATATTGGAAAAACAATGGTGATTAATTAACGATGGAGCAAATTTGGTATGACTCAGTCACTCAGCCGTTGAGGCAGGAGGACGAGTGAAGTTTGGAATTCAGGTCATCGCGGTGTAGGTGCGGAGATTAATGGAAATGACGACGTGGACGGACAGGAAAAGAAACGTTCGCGTTCTAAGCATGGCCCGAGGAGAAGGCTGCAGGGAGAAGTTCGAAGACGGGAGAGGCGATGAAATGCCGAAAGCGGTATACGAGGGGAGAATGCTGAGAAAGAGAGATGGAGGGAGATTAGAATTGCCATTTTGAATGCAATTTAGGGACGTAGTAACTACGCAGAGTTAATATTTAGTTCATCTATCACGTATCATGGAGCTAACAATTTCTTTTTTCATGTAAGTCGAGGCTTAGGGAGTAGAGTGCTATGCAGAGCCAAGATCCACCAAAAGCTGCCCATATCCGGTAGACTGCGGTCATCAATTAGAGATTACCGCAGTCAATTCACTGCGCACGTTTTTAGCTAATGAACATTTTGGATGAAATAATTTTCGTGACGAGTACAATTACTGAGACTATCAAAAAGTATTCCAATCTATTACGAATTCATGTTGTGTTGGCAACTCACCCATTAAAATATCTCCGAGAATTCAAAATTCTATTCAACAAAGTAAATAAGATCAAAATTAATAATAAAAACAAATACAGCCTCGGCATCTGACGTAATGATCCCCAAAACAACCCGTGTTTCAGTCAAATTCTATGTTTTTAGCTGAAGGGAACGATAAAATTTAGGAAATCATTTTTCACTTCATAACTATGAAGGACATGCGTTTAAATCCGCTCTTTTAAGTCAGTTATACCATCAGCCCCATAGTCATCATAAGTCATTGAATATTATAATTAAATACGACAATTATGTTATTTTATTAAAAATATTCGCTTAATAAGTGAAGTTTTAGCAACTTTAACCCCTTTATGAAGGTCGGCAGCAAGGAAGGATAGCTTGGACTCTTCATTTTGAATAATTTTGCTTTACAATAGGAGAGAGAAAACTTTTCCGCCAATTTAATATTTTCAATGGGCTTCATGTTGATGTTCACTACATTATTCAGTTTCTACTGCATATCATGGTATAGTTATGCGAAAGCGACCGACGGAAGAAAAGAAAAAAAGGCAAGTGCTCACCTTTAGCTGCCCAATATTGCAATCAATTTCTTAAGTCTATTTAATTCATTCATTTGAATTTAATTCAATCAAAAGCAATAAGAATGAAAATTATAATAGTTCATTGTAAATACACAGCTCCTTACTGAAATGGCATTATTTTTCATTTGAATATTTGCAATAATACTACCGATTGTGATTAAAATCAAAACCTTACCTCACCTTACGGAAAACTTGGTTCAATTAACTGATTGTCATGTTTGGTCATATTATATAACCTGCATTGTTTTCCAGGTTTATCTGAATTATCTTAGAAATTCATTTCACGGAACCCCTTAAAAATAAGTCACTGAAAAATGTACAGTTATTTGAAATATGAGAATATTGTGGAAATTTAATGCAATGGTAAAAGAGTTATTACTTACTGCAGATTTCTGACACTGTGCCTGAATATCCGTGACGGAAGGTAAATAAGTTGACTGAGAGAGAGAGATTTTGTTATATGATAGATATTTCCAAATGCATTCACAACTACTTTGGAATATTTCGTGGTTATTCTATGAATGGATGGAAGAAATCCGGGAATAACGAAATATTGGTCACGATGAAAACTGAAACCAATTAAAAATATAATGGAATGAAATAACCACACTTTGGGTTGGATTCAGGGAGAAATATCCCGCCTTTATTCGTTATGGCGATAGAAAGTGAGAATATTTTGTGGCTCGTATGTCTACTCATTTTAACGAATCCGGATTTATCTTAAATAGATTTCAAATAAAATAACAGAAGACGTTGTAACATTCATCGAAGATTTAATTTCCAAATAAAGATTCGTCAACGTTATCGAACTAACTGTTGACAAAACCATCTGCTTGTTGAAAGAAAAAATGCTCTTTGAATTCTCGGAGTTATTTTGAATTGTCAACAACGGAAAGCGATTGAAAATCAAGTGTACCGATTCCCGCTAAACCATTCCCACTGCAACGCCCATACATCGTACTGTATTCATAAATGTCGTTGTGGCAAAAAGCCGGGTGATCGTTCCCTTAGGTTCCCTGTTCGCTCGCAGACGTTAATACTCGTATGCTGGTAGCTGCCTGAGAAGGGCGATTTGATTCGATTTTAGTATTCCCGTAGAGAATGGAATTCATTTTCCCTCTCGTATCTACAACATATTATTGCTCATTAAGCCTAATAATTCAAAGTTATTTTTTGTCCAACTTCTCGGATACTAGAACAAATTGAAACACATTGTGTAAATGATTGCGTAAGGCAATACACAAATTATTATTTCCGTATCCACAGCACTCATTCACTTTTACTCCAAGTAAAGTAAAGCTAATTGAAATACCTTCCTGGATACAACTCGACATAAATGACAAGGTGAGCAGGGCTAAAATCCATAGAAGCTATCTGAGAGGACCTAGAAGGCTACAGATCTCGACATAACTCCAGGACCTAAATAATACTCGATCTTCAATAAATGATGCCTTGTTTCTCCGATCTGAAATGATTCAAAATTTGGACCATGAATCGAGAGGTATTATAGATTGAAAGTCGGCGCAGGATTCGATGAAATGTAGTTTTCCTGCTCTATAAAATAATCTATTTTTACAAATTTACCCTATTCAACCACACCCAACAGAAACTCATTGAAAGGAAACAAGGCTCTGAAAAATTGTTTGAGTGCGTCCGATCAGAAAGACTGTTTTAACCAATGGAGGAGCTCCAAATAAGAAGCCCTACTTGGATCAAAGTTATTGAGTCAGAGTTACACTAGGAGAGAGAGTGAGATTTTATCTTTAAAATGACTTCTTCGCCCCGTCGATGCTGCGAAATCAAGACAAGAGTGAGCGAGTCAAAGAGGGGAAGATGGAGGAAACCGATTTCGCAGGGTGTCGTGTTGCGTTGGACGACCACTATGCTGAATGGAACGGCTCTTTTTCATCAATGAAAGAGGCCGAACAAGTAGAGATGTGAGACGAGGCGAGGGGGGATGGCGGCCGTGATTCTGGGTACAGGGAGAGCGCTAAGGAAATTCGGAAATTGATTGAAGCCGGGGCGAGGAAATAGGCTGCGGGAATCAATGCGAGGGGAAATTGATAAGGGCGGGGAAACTCGGCAGATGACGAAGGAAAAAGGAGCGACGCTCTGGGATTAAACTAATATATCGCTGTGTATGAATCGTTTTCCTTTAAATTGCACGCACGCATCGCTTATATTACTAGGCAATGGAGCATTTTGCGGTAAATTTACAGCTTTTGGCTACTCTGAGCATTTTTTTTGCTTAAGCACATCGGGAACTCTCATCTTACCACTCAAAATGTGTAACGCCGCGAAGAGGTCCTCTTCAATTATTATTCCATTGGCTAAGAATGAAAGTTATTGGTCTGGTTATATATTTTCAAAAGTTGCTATGAATTTTAATTTTTGTCTAAATTTATCAATTTCCTTATCGAAATTTTTAAGTCCGAAACCTAGTTTGCTGACGGTAGCCCAACTCAAAAAATTAGCAAATTTACTGCGACTCTCTTACGTCTTTGTCTTGCTTTATAGTTTTTCCCGTTCCCTCTTTCCCATTATCATCGTTACTGTTTTTCCCTAGAGTTTATTCAATTAGATTGCCTCCTTATCTTACAACTCTAAGTACAAGGTTTGTATAAAAAGTATCGGGAAAAAGGTTCGGAAAAATAGCTTTGGTGTTGCTATTGCTGCAATGGATCACAATTCAATTCATATTTAAAAATTTTCAGATGCAATCTCTTGAGTGTCGACATACTATTACCAGCGGTTTTTCCTCGACTCGAAGGCTTCTTGGTAGGCGGATTCCGGAAGGTCCTTACGGGTACGCATGTAAGCTTCACATGGGCACAATGGGACGAGGGAGAATTTCACTTTTGGGAATAGGAAATAGCCTGCTAGTGCCAAGTCACGACTGTAAGGGGGTTGCGCAATCGTCGCATGGCTTAACAGAATGTCTTTGCAAGCAAAAACTCGACTCTGCTTTTGGTTTTCCGTCAAGACCTTCGGGGCCGAGTTTAGCGCAGATCCTTCGTATCGCCAAACTTTCAGTGATAATGATGGGCACTGTCAGCTTATCAATGCGATCCGCGATCATGAGCACACTTAACCGACAGTCTGAATTCGGCACTTAACGCACACTCCTGGAAAAAGTTGTTACCGGTACTTTTTATGTAAACCTTGTTTACCTAAATCTCCTGGTCATGAATTGTTGATCCATCCTGACCTGTTTAAATTGTTCTTGATTTTTTCTACTTCACCATTTACTTTACTGCTGTTTATGGCTTGAAATCCTTTCAGTTGGATTATTATTGCCTCTTCTCTTTAACTCCTTATTATATATTATTATTGACTTCAACCGTTATTAGTTTGCTATTACATTGTTCCTAGAATTTCCCATCTTCCGTTACTTCTCATTTCGGTCAAATACTGCTGTTGTGTATTAGAGTCTAAGGATGAGATTTATTTTCTAAAACATCTATTGCGATGTAAACGTTGCATTTTTTGGTAGGAAATTTACATTAATTTAATTTGGCTGTTTACTTTTTTACTACATGGGCAATGTTTGATTTTACTTCATCATCAACTTCGGACGAAAATGCAGATTAACCAATAAGATTAGAAGCGAGAAACACAAAATATATTAATATACATTTTTCAACCGTTAACTACCTGAATTACCAAATCGTTAAAACTCACTTCTTTCTCTTGAGTAAATCTTAGTATCGTATCAATATTTCGCTCTAAAAATTAACTTGCGTTTTATATTGCGTCGAAATGCGTCAAATTACATGTGTGATTAAATTTTTTTCTGAAAGATCCTACTTCACTTCCTTATTGACGATACCATGCCTTTCTTATTACTTCCCAACTAGATGGATATTTGCGATTTAAAGACATAAATTGCATCCCTTCCCATTTTCGTATCTCCTGCTGCTGATATAATAAATAAATCCATAATATCTCTCTAGGAGTAATTCGAATTCATCAGTGGCTTTGGTTCATGATATTACTTACGGTACATTAGGCATATTGAGAAACCCAAGCAGGATCGGCGCACCACAAAACCCGGGTTTTATTAAAAAAATAGAAACTACCACAATCAAGTACACCAACGGCTGCAATCGAAAATTTCATCGAATTCCTTCCTGTCGATCCAGCCAGCAAATCAAATTTACGCGCAATCACGCCATAAAGGACGTGGCAACATCCACAGCCTCACATCCCAGTTGCGGCTGGCTGGGTATGACGTAGATGGGTTTAGTTTTAATTTCAGCCGAAGGTCCATCTAAGGGGATTACGAAGTTTGCGGAGAGTACGGTGCTGAGGACATGGCGGCGAAGGTGCAAAGGCGAGTGTGTGTGTGTGGCCGGGCGCGCATGCGTGCGTGTGGGATGGGTATGTGTGGGTGGGGGCAGTGGGGAGAGAGGGTACCGCGGTGCCGGTGCAAAAGGTCGGGGGAGTGGGCTTAGCCCTAAGATTGTGAAGATTGTGTTCGGCTGAAGGGCGCCCACCTCTATGCTGCTGCTGCTTCCCACAAAGCCACGAAGTCGTTCTATTTTCCGAGAAGTGCGCGACCGGCCTTTGTTCCTTCGTTGGGGAACCACCAGCACCCACTGTCTCACTCTTTTCTAATAAAATATTGCAGACGGGACAAATTCTATTCCTTCAAACTAATTCCTTTTCTATTTGAACTCCGAAGTTCCTTCGCCTCCTCTTTCCCGTGATAACTCCTGACTGAATCCATCGATCAAATTTTTAAAACTTTCACTTTTGATGGAGTCAACGAGGGGAACTTTTCGGATGCTTCCTCATAATTGCTTGAGAAACCCCACGTTTCTCTTCCAATGCCAGAGGCTTCCTTCCTGTCGGCTATTTTGGGGTGGGTGGATTTGCTATGGTGAGCTTAAAGGTAAAACTAGGGGTCAGCTGAAACGAGGACGCGGGGAAGAGAATTGGAGCTTTTGGGAAAGGATGCCCTCACAGCGCTGATGCATTGTCCTCGAACCGTGCGGAGGATCGGCTATGTGCACTATTTCCATTGCCAAGGTTCCTGTTTCGAATTCCGGCGGTGGTATCCTGATTCATGTCCTTGACTGGTGCCATGTTGGGAAAACTTCAAGTGGAGTGCGCCGTCCGTCGTTTGGGACGTTACATTCTGGATAAGTTGGCCCCTTCCCTCATTATAGTTGGAGAATGCCGACGCCGAGTTTGTTTCCAAAATATTCCTATTCATTAACGTCCTACCTCTGCCAAATTGAAATCCACATGAGCAAGCAACAGGAATTTTGATACTATGTAAAGAAAGACCTACTCCATTTAAACCTCAATTTCAGCAGAGGAAGAAGTTGGGAAATATCAAAGGGGGAGTATTCCCAGAAACGGAGGGAATTTACCCTTGACGTTAATTAAGGAATTCGCCAAGGGCGAGCATATATGGGCGCGACATCGATAAGTGAAAATTTGTAACATTTCAATACAAAGTTCATATGGGAGGTTGTTGAAACTCAGAAGTACTCTAAGCTGGGTTAAAGGACACTAAATCACGGAAGAGTGGGGAAGCTTTTCCGAAATCTCCAAATCTCTACCCCGACCTCTTTACCCCATTCTACCCACAAATAAACAGAGAAACCTCCCATTCCCTCGCGTCCACTTGCCTCTGAGTAATACTCTGGACACTAAGGTGAAGCAAAAACCACCCCAAAAAATTATTTCATTTGTAAACGAAGCGAATGATGGTTGAACGTCTCGTTTTCCGGATGGCGAAGTTGATGTAAGCTAAATAGTTGACCCTGAATATGGATTTCATATACTAGCTTTTACGATCTTAAATAAGTAAAATTTCTACGATTGGTTCACTGTGGTTATCTCAATTGCTTCTCGAAAGCCGCATGAAGATATGTGGATTTACATGAGCCCTGAGCGATTAAATGAATATTAGATTGCCGTGACCCTTTAATTTCGTTTTTTGGGATCATCAAAAGTGACTATTTTTCTAGCATTGCAGTGAAAAATTTTGTAACGGAGGATAAATTACTTTATTATTATTCTTTTAGACTGCAAAATTACTTTTTTTCTTATTGTCGTTTCAGCTCCCCAAGCAATTCAGGGCTTGAATCATTTGCTCTACATCAACGATAAACTTCTATGACGCATACGTACTTAGTAATTTCAGAAATGGACGAGATAACAATGGGATCCTAATTAGGAGTTCCAGTCATCATGTAATGAGTTTTTCTCCTTATAAATGATTTTTCACCAGAAATCCAGCTTTTGTCTGAATTTTTTTATTAGCTTTACATTTAGGTCCTATTGTGAAGGGTTCAAGATGCGCTGCGTATATTCCAAACCCCGGTTGTCAAGGGCAGTCGATGAGAAACAATTCTCCGGTATTCGAGTCTTTCTGCGTTCAAATTAGAGCCTAAAGCATATTGTGAATATACTTGTAATCATTAACTCTGGGAGTTGAAATAACTAATAAAAGACCGAAAAGTTTACCCGCCGCAAGAACGTATCACCCAGGAATTTGACGGGATATGTAGCTGAGGGTGATGAAATATATAATTTACGCCATGAGATTCCTAAATTATAACTATTTTAACAGAAATACTTGTATGGTAGGAATAAGGGACGCAGTAAGATAGTACGCAGATTTTGGCCGATTATAAGCGTCAACCCGGTTTAACTTTGTAATTCACCTGGGACGGATTGAGCTTAGTTTTCAAGCGAATTACGCTGGTGAATTTTTCTAGATATTTAATAAAATGTAGAAAAATAACTTCAAAAACATATTTTAAAAACACAGATACACACAAACCGTCACTATAAATGAATTAAAATGTGAAATTTCCGTAAAACGGCAATATATTATATCTATAAAATCACGGAAACGCATTGGAAATTATTCATATCGAAAGCATATGAATAATTTCCACTCACTGAAATTTATCTCATATATCCGTTTTAAATGTCATTACTTAAATGGTGCTATTTGAAATATATTTCTATGAAATCATTTTGCGGAACTTGTGAAATATAATTCCAACGGAAATGCCAGGAACTGAACTTTCCACAACGGATCGAATTATACATTGCACATTGTTTCAGACTAGTAGGCACCAACGGGTCGTTTAGGTACTATTTCTCAACTACTGAGTTTATATGCAATCTAATGCCTTCCTGCGAGTTTCATATTGTTCCACTGGCAAGATTGGAACTGTTATAATGTACCTATAGCTTACTGCTATTAGATATAAATATCTTTAGCAAACTTGAGCCTATCCATCCGGGCCAAAGTTGTATTCAAAAGTTGCCCCTGCTGCTTGACCTAATTCCTTGCCTTATGTTACGCTGGAGTTTTTTATCATGCAAGTACAGGGAAAACGGACCCTGGCTTCCAAAACTCGCCATGTGCCCATGCATCCATCATTTTCTTTACACACGCACGCACACACACGCACGCGCGCACACACACGCGCGCACACACACACACACACGCACACGCGAACACGCTCACACGCGCACACACGTACACACGCGCACACACGCGCGCACACACGCGCGCACACACACACACACGGACACACACACACGCTCACACGCGCATACACGCGCACACACGCGCACACATGCGCACACACGCGCACTCACACACACGCACACATATATATATATATATATATATATATATATATATATATATATATATATATATATATATATATATATATATATATATATAATATATTTCTAATGCCGACGGTCCTTGGATCGAGGGAGTCTTCTCCTGCAGGATATTTTCGAAAGACATGCCATCTTCAATAAGCTGATGGACAGGATGATTTTCCCATCCTCCCCAATTCCTTAGTTTTCCATTCTAAACGTAAAAAAAATCTGCAGTGTTTTCTCTTGAAAAAGTACTATTACTGAAGCCCTCTCCTGGGACGTTTGCAAAAAGGCAATAGGAAAAATTCACACATTCTCCTCTTTTTTCAGCAGACGCCGTGATATCTTTTCAATCAAGCGCAATAGGCTGGATCGCAATGAGACTTCTATGAATCAAAATATGAGGGTGATATTTATAATTTAATTTATGCTTGGGGAGCACTTAACTTCTTCCTTGGCAACGGCGTTCACCCAGAACGCGTGACCATTCCACGTAGTTTTACATACATTTACATTTTACCCTGCGAGCAGCAGGCGAATCGTGTGACTTCCATGTTAATCACCAAAAATTAGGGTTATTAGTTATGTTAATACAATATCATATTATTGTCGAGGAACATTAGATAAAAATACATTTTTTTCTGCTGCTGTGGTCACAATTTGTGATAGAAGGAAAAGGATTGCTTAAATGATCCTGTTCGGCAATAAATTTCCCTTCGCATCGTGATCCCCCCTACCATTGCATTGGGGGGTTAAAATCACTTCCCTTTTGTAAGTATTTAACTCAATGGGATTTTATTGATCTAATAAATTATGGAAATATTAAATGAAATATGACTTTTTCCATTCTCCACGCCAAAATTTTCAAATAAAAATGTTGTTCTCAGTGCGACTATAACGACTCCTCATGAAGCAGGCAGCTTTTCTGTTCTGTTCCGTTAATTCAGACCTTAAGTTCTCGTACACTGGGGGACGAACACTCGATGGGTATTCAAGGAGAAGTCTCATCAAAATTGAATTAAAAATTCTATTTAAATATTTCATTCAAACATTTCTCCACGGTAAATTAGTTCCACCCTAGTAAAATAAATGGAGTCCATGGCTTTATCTAGCCTCTTTCTACCACCTAACGGCCTTGGAGTGACTACTAGTTCCTAACACGGAACGTTACCGGTTAGGTTCACCCGGATGATAGGATAATGAATGAGAATTGTGCCCAATTCCACATGAAATGCAATTTGATAGCTAATTTCTAACAGCCGAAAACACGCATTATTAATGTCATTAATGCAGCTCTCTAAAACACCATGGCAAATTCTTGCGGCACGTAAGAAATATTAACGTCGTTATTTTTATTCGTGTATATATCTCATTTTAATTTTTTCCTTGGTACAAATAAGGACAATATAATTTCACATTAATCTTAACCTTATTAACTAGCAGAATGATTTATTGTGTCGTCCTTGTGATATACAATGCCTTATACGTTTAGACTAACTCAGTTTTTGACATCTGAAATGGATATTGACCAGCTGAACACTTTTGCTGGCACGAATATTATCCTCCATATGGACAAATAACTAGGATTACGTTCCGGTGGCCCATAGAGGTAGGTAGGGGTAATTATTGCTCCTGGTCGGGGTGCCTAGCGATCGAAGGGAAAGGGGTAGGGGAAGCGTAGTTCACACAGAATCTATTCATCTGTGAGGCGGCACCACAGAGTCTCAAGAGGGAATCCAAGGGTTAGTGTCATGTTAAAAACACTCATGGCAGAAATAATTTATCTTTAAAAATTATTTTCCCATCGCATGCTAAGGGATTTAAATTCGATAACAGATCCACAGAACAGTAGAATTTATAATAACGGTAGAAAATTTGAAATTCGTGAAAAGTTGAACCATTAAATGGATTGACAAGGAAAGAGTATCATGAGGTTATAGTGAAAATCATTGTTGACCCTTAAGAGCTGAGTACTACTGAAGAAAAATGGGTGTCTAGAAAGGGTTATCGAAAGCCGCAAATGAAACTATAGGCATTAATGGGAAAAGGACAAGAAACCTTGGATCACGGATGAGGTGATTACTAAGGTTGATAAGAAAAGGAAATTGAAGAATATAAACACTGAGGAAGCAAAACGAAGTATAAAAGTTAAACAACATTCCTACGGAACTACTGAAAGTATGGGAGGATAAGTCTATGTGGATTGATTCGCAGCATCAATGAGGAAGGAATCTGGCCGAAAGACTTGGTGAGATCAGTGTTAGTTCCTCTTCCGAAAAAGGTAAAGGCTACATCATGTGAAGACTGCAGAACAATAAGTTTGATATCCCACGCAGCTAAAGTTGTTCTTAGGATCATCAACAAAAGGAGAGAGAGTAAGGCAAATGATTACTTAGGGGATGATCAGTTTGGATTTAGGAAGGGGAGAGGTACGCGTGATGCAATTGCAGTCATGAGATCACTAATCGAGAGGAATATAGAATACAATCAGGACGTATTTACCTGTTTCGTATATTTGGAAAAGGCGTTGGATAGAGTGAATTAGGAAAAAACAATGAGCATATTACAGAAAAAAGAAGGGATTGGAGGGACAGGAGGCTAATCCGCAACCTGTACATGTCTCAGACTACTCAGGTGCGAGCTGGTAACGGAGAGTCCGGGTGGGCATTGTTAAGAAGAGGTGTAAGGCAGGGTTGCCCATTATCACGGGGCTCTTTAATGTATGTGTGGAAAAAATGATTGAAGATGCATGGGAAGAACTGGAGGTAGGAATGAAATTCGGAGAGGAATTCATAAAAAATAAATGTTAGGTTTGCTGCTGACAGAGCTTTAAATTGTCAGTCTGCCAAGGGGATGCAGGCATTGCTGAGTGAATTGGAGGTTAAGTGCGATAGATATGGGATGAGAATCAATATTAATGAGACAAAGGTTATGCCATTTTCCAGAAAAAAGAAGGCTGAGCAAAATATTAAAATAAGAGGGTAAAAAATAGAGCAGGTTGAATAGTTTACGTATCTCTGACGTGTGTTGTATCAACACGGTCAACGTAGTAGGGATGCAAGGAGAAGAATTGGGCTTTGAAAAGGAGGACAAGGAGGAGGGTGTTGATGACAGGGACGTTGAGTGAGGATGTTAAGAATAGACTCATTAAAACATTGATGTTGAGCGTAGTTAGTTACGGCGTGGAAACTTGGTCACTAAAGCAGGATTATAGAAGGAGATCGGAGGTTTTTGGAATGTAGGTACGTAGAAGGATGGAGGAGGTAAACTGGACCGAAAAGAGAACAAATGAGGAAGTACTAGGGATGGTGGACGAGGAGAGGGGTTCGTTGGGAGAAATCCTTTGGTGGTAGGAAAAATGGATGAAGGGCGTATTGTTCGGCAGTGAGATGGTGAAGTGGTTAATATAGGGGAGAATGTTAGGCAAACGAGGAAAGGGCAGGAACAGGAAAGGGATGTTGGACAGGATGAAGGGAGAATGGAAGTACGCAGAGATGAATAGGGAACTAATATCAAGTAGGTTGCTGGATTGTGTTTTGTTAGGAGTCACAAAATATTTATTGGATACTTTTGTCCATCCAAATCATATCTTAACCGGTGGATTGCTGAAATTATAATGACCCTAAGAACCACAGGCGAATACTCATAAAATGACACTGCTGTGCCACCCACTGACTAATAAACAATGCCCCACAGTCAGTGCGCATGGAAAAGGCTTTATTTTATTATATGATGGATGTGGAGATAGTAAAAGTACCGTCACGACCATTGGTTGTATTTAGGCCAAAACGATCAGTTTTTACAAATTGAATAGTTTGAGATGTGTTTTAGTGGCATGGTAACATAGTGACCATTGAATAGTACTAAAATTAATACATACTAGGTTTCGAGATACTATTATTTATTCAGGCTATGAATCTGATGTAGTGCCTCCTAATTAGCGCTGTTTACATTAGCATTATTCATCTTGCGTGCTGACGAAAAAGATCAAATTGTCATGGAAAGACATAATTTGAAAATTTGTTCAAAATATATTTAGAGGTTCTCAAAACTTGCATTCCCTATCAAATACCCGAGTTGAATTTCGTTTTGAAAATAATATCACCTTCTTCGAATATGGAGGGAGTCAATGTTTTTAATTTAAAGAACGCTAGCACATCTTTAGGGTCAAGAAATGAAAAAGAGTTCTACTCAAGAGTTATAAAAGATCGGCAAATTAACGGGGCAGAAAAATACAACATCGTGTAGAACATCGAATGGCGTTTATGCAGATAGAACTGGAAGGTGAAAGCAATGAAAACGATTAAGAAAAGAAAATTCGTTCGTACAATTAAAGATGTGGAAGGGAAGTAATTGATTCAATCTGGATAGATTAAGCTAAAACGGATAAATAAAAGAGGAACCAAATAGAATAGTCTGTGCAATGAATACGTGAACTGAGGTAAGAAAAACTTTATTTCGCAAACTTTAATCTACACCGATTTTTTCCTCTTCAAGGTACTCACCATTCGTTCAAATGCACTTATTCCATCTTATTTTCCACTATTTAAAGCACTATTGGAAGTCCTCGGCAGTTTGGCTTTTTAGTTTTCTCGTCTTTTCTTGCTTTATTGTTGCATCATCCGTGGCGTTTTGTCAGCCACCTTAAATACCCTTAATCAACTAAAAACCGAATGTTTTCTTCCGCAATATTACCGTACACAGCTGTCAACATTTCCGTAATTTCTTGATAAGCTTTACCGCACTTAACCAAAAATTTGGTGTTGATTCGTTGATCCGTAAATTCATCACTTTTTATTTTCGACAGACCGTAAAAACAAGGAAAACAGAAGCTAGCATAACTGGCACCAAACGCACAGCTCGACGATCCGCCAAGCACAGACGGTTCATTGGGTTTCAGGCAACTAGCGCCGGTAGTGGGTGGGGCTATAGTCCGCATCATGACCGCCAGATTGTACCAGTTCGCGTATTTCTTGGGCAGAGTAGTATAAAGAAAATGTAAAGATATATTTCATCAGTAAGAAAAGGAATGGGGAAGTGACTTTGATGAGGATAGATCCAGACCTTTCACTCTCGATTGCATGAGAGGTAGGACATTGAAGGAAAATCACACGGACAAGGTTAATGGAATTGATAACAGCCCTGTATAACTAATCATGGCTTTAATAGGAGAGTGAAAGTGAATGCCGAAGTGAAGGTCAGTGCGATGTAGAATATGGATGGATATACCGTAAAAGTAATGAGATTGGGATTGAGCCCAGGGGCGGGGAGTGGGGCCGTCAAAGGTTTATTGGGGCATGTGATAGGCTGATTACGGAGCGACCGATGTTGCCGTCTAGAGACGGAGACCATACACGTGTGCACTGTTTTTTTCCAGCGACTGTGTTGTTCAAATGCTTGAGTTGCCCATTATACGCCCAGAACGCTCGAAAGTCATGATCCAAGAGGTGTGGACGACGAATCGTGAATATTCAATCGCACTTTGCGATCAGCAACATGGATGTATTTTGAAGAACGGAATTTCCCATGTGCCATATTTTTGCGACCCTATTCGGGATTAATGTGACCGGGATGCACAGAACAAAAAAATAACATCTATTCCCTTCCCGTCTTTCGGCTTAAGGTATGATCGCTGTCAGAATATTCTGGTTTTAGAATTTCGTTTGAATTCTCCCTGGGTCTTACGAAGGCCAGGGATAGGAAAATATGGGATAAATCAGCAAAAGTTCAAGACAAATTTATATGATAAAAATACTGAGAAAAGATTAAGCGTAATATGAATGAAATTATTTCACCATCATGTTCCAATCTAGAGATAATCTGAATGTAATTGTCCATTTGCAACTTGCCATTTAAAAAAGCTAATCCTTAAAATAAGATATACGAGATCGTATGCAAGATACGTGAGATCGTATGCTTGAATTAACTGATATTAATAAATGTTTACAACTCTCATATATACTTTATCTTGCTATAGTTACCACTCGGAGAAATAATTTATCTGTAGGAGTACATCCTAGCGTTTCGGACGACACTGAAAATATTCGATTTCTAAGAATTATTTGATGAGAGAAAGGTACAAACATTTAATTGCCCCTCTCAGTGTAACCCGCCGAACATGGGTTTGATACAAAGTGCGGAAATCATGGTCGTTGATATGAAAAAACTGTTGAAACCATATTCGATATATTGAATCGAGTGAGAAAATTGGCATTCTTTATCCTTTTCATGCATGTGTAATGGACTCATTTACTCCAATAAATAATTTTTTAAACATGTAAATATATTATCTATTTGTACCACTTGAATCAATAAGGAGCGTCAACAATTTACCTCGGTGCAACATTAAAAATACACAGAATATTTTGAGAACTGATAATTATTGAGGTTTTTCAACTCAAAGGAAATAATATTTCCATTCATGCTTAAGAACCTTTTTGTGAAGTCAAAACTAAATTCCTGGTAACTTTATCGCGAAAGCAAAATCGTTCCCATTTACTGAAATTCAACTTATCTTGGCAATAATGGCTTTATTTTCTCAGTTATCCTCAAAAAGGCCGTTTACGATGACACAAAGGTTTAAAGAGTTGGTTTTGATGCTATATATTCAAGCGAAATCCATATTTCTGATAGTGATCTGAATAAAAGCACAATACAGAAGAATAAATGGGCAATCTGAACATTAACGTTAGAATAATGTAGACTCACTCGTTTTCCCTCGATCATTCCGCCTTTAATTTTTTAAAAACTTTTACCTGTATGTTCCCCCGCCTTTACATAATATTTTATTTCACAATATTATGCTTACTCAAAATAATTCGTTGGATTGATGGTTTCCGGCGTAACTTTATGGAATCGATTCATATTGGAAATGAAAGAATAGTAACTTTGTGATTCCACAGAAATTTTGTTTATTTCGAAACGACCCGGGTTTCGACGTTCAACGTCATCTTCAGGTAACAACTCTTACAGACATCCATCTATACATACTACATTCCGGTAGGGGCGGGGAGGTGAGAAGGTGGGTGAGGGAGGGAAGTGAGCAATTGGAGGGAAGGTTGGCTCCCTCCTAATGGCGGAGGAAAGTGGGTGGGTTTTAAACGGTTCATAGACATAAATGCAACGCCCTTTACATATCTCTGCTGTCAAGGGATTGTGTTGGGGGAGGGAAAGTGGAGGGGTTTTAACCCTCATTAGCCCAGGTATCGAGTAGTGGTAGGTTTAGGAGAGGGGAGTGGGATGTGAACTCAGTGAACCCCGAGAGTGGATGAGAACTCAGATCATAATTTATAACTTAAGAAATGTAACGTCAGATTCAAGATGAAAAGAAAACAGGGAAGGTGGGCGAGGAAGTAGACTTTTGAAGAATTAAACTGGATCAAATGAAGGAGTTCCAGGGAGCAGCAGAAAATTAATCAATCAAGACAAATTAAATAAGTTACAAAAATAAATAAGTATGAAGACGGTGGATAAAAAAGAAGAAAAATGAGACCTTATAAGGAAAGAGATATCGAAAGCCGCCTACTATAGGAGCAGTGAAAGGGAAAAGGACAAGGACACCGAGGATTACTGACTAAACGATTAGAAAGGCAAGGAGAGAGAGATCAAAAAATGGACTCGCAGACTCGGACAAAATATACTGAGGCTGGAAACTAATATGGCGCCGTAATGTTAGTAGAAATCGCAGTTCGAGGAGTTGAAAAGGTGAGAGTTAAATACGCGCGTTGTTCAGGTATGTGAGAAATCTTTCACCAATTAGGAAAAGAAATTACGAGCACAATATTAAAGATATGGACGGAAAATTACTGATTGAACCAGGACAGATTAGAGAGAGATAGATAGAGATGGATATAATAGACAACGGGATGTATGGGAAAGACTTTAGGGCAGCGAGACATAAAAAAAATCGCCGATGGGAATTGCTTATTCTCAGGAATAGTTGCGAGATAGAAAGCGTGTTAGGAGAATCAAAACCAAGGGAGAGCGTAAAGCTAGAAAAGTGAAATATTGCAGCGGAACCACTTAAGGGTTTAGGGAAACGTGGAAGAATGTTTATGGGTCAATTCGTATTATCAATGGGAGATGAATTTTCCCGAAAGATTTCGTTAGTTGTTTCCATCTCAAAAAAGAAAGGTAGTCTATTTAAAGACTAATCCATAAAAATAAAAGCTAAAGAAAATTTAATTTTGATTACTTAAGCAGCTAAAGTGGCACTTAGCTTCATTGATAAGGAGATTAAGAGATGGGTAAGTGATGGATACTTGGTTTCGATTGAGAAAGGGGAGAGGTTTGAGTAATACCATCGAAAGAACAATATTAAAAATATAAAGGAGCATTGGGTAAAATGAGGATGTCATATTTTTTTCGTAGATTCAGGAAGGCTTTTGATAGAGTAAATCGGACAGGATATTTGAACGTATTTGAGAAAAATGAGTAGATTAAAGATATGGGCGATTTATCCACAGCTTGTCCGTGTGCCAATGGGCTAAGGTGCGTATGACGGATATAGAATCGATATTAATGGTGTTAGTATGACGAGGAAGGTAGGGTTGTCCTTTATAACTCGTGCTTATCGACATATACAAACAGGAAATGGAAAACATGGCGTGAGGAAAATGGCTGGGAGATAAGAATAAAAGTCGGTGGAGAATTTACAAAAGCAATTATGTTTGTGAATGATCAAACCGTATATAGATAGTCATACTAGGTTTATTGAACCATGCTGAGCGCATTAGAAATTAAAGGTGATTGACATTGGACGAGAATCAATGTAAGATAAACAAAGATTATGGGGTTTGCGATAACAAGCAAAGCTAAGTTCAACTGAGTTAAAATTATATGTGCAAAATCTATAAAAGTTGGAGCAGTTTATCAATTTTGGAAATGCTTTTGGACCAAGCTGGGCAGAGTTTTAGGAAAATGAGAAGAATTTCGTACGACACAGAGCGTGGTTTTGTACGCCTCGGAAAGTTAATGCTTAAAGTTAATGACAGGCATGGAAAGCAGGCTTTTGAGATGTGAAATTGGAGGACGGAAAAAGTAAATCAAACGAATCAAAATTAAGCAAGGAAGGTATGTTTGGGGTGGAGGAAACGTTATCGTGAGGAATTCGAAGAAGGCAGAAAATATGAATGCAGAACATTGAGAGAGGTGATGGAATGTTGAATAGAGCGATGGTGGGAAGAATGTAAGTCAAGCTAGGAAGGGGTAGAAAAAGAAGAGGTTGAATGGAAAGAGGGGGCTTTTTTGCATTCAGCATAGGAGAAGTTATCTGTAGTGTGGGGTGTCAATTTTTGCCTTGTTAGGTGAAAATATGAAATGTAGTGACGTTCAGTGAGTGTCCAGTTCAAACCTGCTTTGAGCGATATACTACGAAATAGTAATTACACTTATGGCTCATATAATGCACCAGAAATAAAGGCGATATCTTGGTGCTCTCTTTAACTGCTGTTGGATCATCTGACCTCATCACTGACTTTTACTCGCACCTTGAGATCTGACCGTGCTCCCCTTAAAATTTCTTCAGCATGCGAGCCCAAATGCGCCGGCGAGTTCTGTCACTCCGAACCAACTACCCGCATGCCCACTCCGATTCTCTTTCTACCCTTACTAATGCCGTCTGAATCAAAAACGGGTTTCAGATAAGCCGTCTGCCTTTCCGGTCCTACTCTGCTTTGGTATGTTTGCATCAGATTTTCCTCTGACATGCCTTTGGACTACTTGAAATCTACAAAGCACATAATAATATACGAGTACATGAATGGAATAATATATATATATATATTAATTTTCATTTCTGCAATGGCTTCACGTATGCCCCTCCCGTAATTAAACTTCACATAGAGAGTTGTTTTCGCTATTATCTCACCTTTTCCGGATGACTGTCGGTGCTAACTTGGCTGGATATTTGAAAAGAAAAATTAGCGAATAGAACGCGCGAGGGTGCGTGGTACAGATAAGAACTCTTGCTTCCTTGGATAAGAATTGAAATGTAGGTGGTCAAAATTTATTCAGAAAAAAAAAGGGATTTGATATCTTTGTTTTTACATAAATATAGTATTGTGCACTGAACTAGAAAAATGCGAATGCAAAATTAGTTTATCATAAAGTTGAAAACTAGAGTTACATCTCAGCCATAAAATTATTTAATTATTGATAAATAAAAGCTGAAGTTGTAACTCTCTCAAATTCCATGGAGTTACATATTAGTTTAAGGACGTTCTCTCGATATTCGTGCCTCTTATAGTGTGCTACCTACGTGTAGCATGCTTATTTGTGCGTCAAAGATATGAACACTCATTACACAGGCCAACAGCGGTTTTGGTGCCGGAGCTTTTAATGCTGATTTAAAGAACAATTGAAGTGTTGAATCCAATTATGACACTAGTTTTTTCCTATCAGCTATAGTTTTCAAGATATAGATATGTTGTTACTTACGTAAAAAAATCTTCTACATGATGATATGGGAATATTATATTAATAATAAAACCCACTAAAGATAAAGGCTTGATTATTTTTAGGGCTGTTCAATCACCCACAAACACAAAAGAATTTTACAATACAATTGAACACAAATACTAAAGTTTTTTACTGTAATAAACCAATTGAAAAGAAAAAAAATACATAAAAACATCACTCAACACATCGGAAGCTTCTTTTGCGCGATTTTCTTGAGTGCACTTTGTTCAAACAGTCTCGTTTTAAGCACCAGCAGTAATCTGCCATCATAAGGTTATCCCATCTTCCTTGGTAGCGAGCTTCCATTGTTTTTATTTCCTGGTGAAATCTTTCACCTTGTTCTTCACTTGTGTCTCCTAAATTTCCAAGAAAATTGTCCAAGTGGCTGTGTAGGCAGTGAACTTTTGTGCTCATATTACATCCAAGTGATTTGAAGTTATTGAGCATAATGTTTACCAGCTCAATATAATTTTCACTTTTGCGATTTCTTGGAAAATTTTTTATGACCTCAACAAATGATATCCAACTAATTTTTTCAATCTCATTCATTGACTCGACAAAAGCAGGATCCTTTGTAAGTTGTCTGATTTGTGGCCCCTCAAAAATACCAGCTTTAAGTTTTTCAATACTTATATGGGGCATCTTTAGTCTTAAGTAGCCGAAGCATGGTCCATCCTTGTCAAGAGCCTTTACAAATTGCTTCATTAGGCCTAGTTTAATATGTAGAGGCGGTAAGATGATTTACTCTCTTTCAGCTAAAGATTCAGCAATGATGTTTTCTTTCCCAACAACCAAGTTTTCTCTCTTAGGCCACTCCTTTTTAATCCAGTGGTTTTGTCTGTCCCTGCTATCCCAGAGGCACAAGAAACAAGGATATTTTGTGTAGCCACTTTGCTGCCCAAGAAGAGAGTTCACCATTTTTAAATCTACACAAATCACCCAGCGATGTTCCTGGTATTTTATCTTCTGTAAGACCAATGCTATTGTATCGTATTCTTCTTTCATTTTAGTCGAATGAGCGATTGGTATTGCGCCAAACCTGTTACCATTGTGAAGAAGTACACATTTTAAACTACGCTTGGAGCTATCAATAAACAAACGCCAATCACTAGCATCATATTGTGATAGTAGTACCATTTTTTCCAAAAGACCCTTAACGTCTAAACAAAATGTAATATTGTCTTCTTGAGTAAAGAAGAGTAGCATATCATTTTCCCTTGTGCGATAAAAACTTATTTTTGTGCCGGGTTGCAGTAAATTATTTTCATGCAGTCTTGATGCTAGTAGTTCGGATGCTTCCTTCGATAAGTTCAGTTCTCTAGCAAGAGCGCTTAGTTCATCTTGATTAAATAGTTGAGGAATTGTTGATACCCCCTCTTAGTCACTGCCACTATCGTCAATAGAATGAGAAATGTTTTCAAAGAACTCAAATTCTTCCTTAGATATATCTGGTAACGTCTGAAATATTGGGGTCGGTATTTCTTCTGAATGGGGTACCGGGCGTCTAGCTAAAGGCAAATCTGGATATGTCCACTTGTGGCGATTTTTTCGATTAATTCCCGAAACATTTACTATGCAAAAATAACAGTCGTCAATATGGTTCACAGGTTCTCTCCACACCATTGGCACACAAACTTTTAGACTTTTCCTTTGTCCTGTTGTCCATTGCCGCAGATGTTCAGTACATGTTTTACACACAAAATGCGGTGCCCATGTTTTATCTTGGTCACCAAGCTAACACCAAAATATCCCAAGTATGCACGTTTCACAAAGCCTGTAATATTTTTCCTATTTTATTTTACCATATATTCCCCACAAACGTAACAAAACACATCAGGATCATTAACACAGCATCTTCGACTTGAGCTTATTTTTAGATGATATTTTACAAAAAGTTACACTTTGAAGTAAAGTCCGTCCACCTGCTCCGAATAGCCAAGGGCAACTAATGAAACAAAAATGGCTGTCAAGAGAACAGAAAACGTAAATGTCATTTAACGGATACCTTATGAACTAATTTCGCCATCTTTTACCGAAGTCGATACAAACGATTTTTGTTTTTTAATCTCATTGGCGTACAATATAGAAATATAGATAACACTTATTAACAGTTTATTGAAAATAAAAGGAGCACCGCAGAGTGGTTATAAATTGGTATACTTATAGATTTATTAAACTTTGAAAATTATTTTCCGGGATATATCAAATATTAAAAAAACTAATCGTAAGATGTGCCATATCTAAAAAAGTAGAGCTGTTAAATAAAAACGGATTTCATATTTGGATTCGGCTCTACAAATATAGTTAAAATCATCACAAAGATTCCCGGCACAAAAAAATTTTTTTTGTAGGCCTGTGTTATCCAGCTTTATTAATCTTAAATCACTCATTATTAATCTCAAAATTCATATAGCATCATTTTAATAACTATCAACCCGAAATTTTCGACGATGAATGGTGATAAAGCTATTTTACGCTAACTACCTAGTGAAGTATCACAATGGTCATGTATTTATTACCAAGGTAATATCCTAAAATAATTTCAAATGAAAATTAAAAATATATCCAAGTATTTCCAAGAAATCTTTTAAAAAATCCACAGTACTTAAATTTAGCGATCGTAACAGAAATGCAATTATACAATATTAACATTAGTAATTGAATTCCCAAAATCTTTAGTTTCCCTCGGCGTAGAACATAATTCCGCCAATTAGAAGAAGCCTCGGTTTTATGGTTTATCGTGATATCGCCCCTCGTCTGACGCCAGTCATATTATACATCTTTTTAATGATATAAAGGATAAAAATATAATGATGTAATGTACGTTAAAAGGCTTGTCGCGGGATCCTAATGCTGTGAAGAACGCCCTAAAAATCCCCATTATTGAGCCTCGCAACTAATGGAATTCTTTATGAGCGATGCTGCTGCGGATAGTGCATTAATGTACCGAGGAAAATACACGTATGGGGCATCTCTGAAGAAATAAGAAGACATAAAACAATTGTCAGATGGATTCATAATGGACTCAGAAGAAGCAGGGTTAGATGGATGTGTGCTCATGCCTAGGAAATGACATACATTTCTTGAATTTCAGCGTAAGGGCCAACGTAAACTTTGACAATTTTTATAAAATTGTTGCATCGTGTTTTTTTTAAATTCTAAAACGACGGGGTATCTGGTGTCTTTGTACAATGCATTTTAAAGCAGATAATAGCAATCATTCTGTCATTGAAGTATTTGAATTACTCACCGATGATATCACAAATGTGACATTTTTGTTAATCAATTATGGTAGCAATTTACCGCATTTTTCCCATGAATTTGCAAGCTGTTGAAACCTGGACAATATGATAAGTAACATACTAAAGTATTCAGACTATTGGTTCGATGCCACCTCCTATATTCACTGAACGTCTGAATAAATTAAAGATGTCCGAGAATTCCGCCTTGGTTTATTTTCCGTGCGATTGCAAATTCAAGAGGACTGGATGAGCGGCCAAATCCTCATATCTGCGCCCCCTGAAGGCTTCATTGGATTACCCTTTGCGGCTAGACGGTTTCAACTGTCAAGCACTGCCCTATGAATGATACTTCGTAGACTGCCAAATTCATAGATAGGACATTTAAATGAGTTTTTTTTGGCATTTTAAGCCCTCGTTTCAAGTGAGAGTTCTCATAAACGCTTTATTGCTCCCATGGAAAGTGGGAAGGAGAACACTCTTGGCTCACTCAGAATGACTGAAACTGCGGGATCATGGCCAAATATTTTGCACTCCAGCAGTACTCTAAGTGCTGTATTAGGTCGCTCATTACACGTCAACGTTTGGATGATTTAGCTCCTATTTTATAAAGTTAATAGTGGGACAAATTGGGCCGAGGAATATTTAGGGGAAGAAATCTATTCAAATGCATATATCGTATGTATATAATATATATGTGTGTGCATATATATTAGTGTGAAAGCATGTAAAAGGTTAGATTCAAAGATTAAATAATGCAAACTATATTGTAATCACTTTCTTCCTCCTCGCAAAAATATTGTGGGAGATATAAAAGTATTTGCGCCAATATTGTGAAAAAGGTAAACTTTTTCCTATTGATTTCTAAGATAACGCGATTAGAAATGAATCGGCAAGCGTAAATCAGCCCGGTAAAGAGGAATTGATGTAGTAAGAAAAGAAATGCTGTCCACTGATAATTTAAGAAATCACATGTTGAGTGAAATGAGAGGAAAAGGAAAATTTTAAGAAAGTTATAATGGACTTCTCAAACGCGAATCTTCCCTGGGATAAATGATTTTTTTAATTTGAAATCTGGGGCTTTTTTCTCAGTGCACCTTGAATATAAAATCAATGGTAGTTGATTATGGGAGCATTATTGCATACTATATGCAATACATTGTCACACTAGACGCATAAATATTGTAATTTTATATAGATGAATCGACTCCAATTTCCTTAATTTTATTTCCCGTGAATAATCGTATATATTTCATGGTTCACACTTTAATTTGGCTGTAAAATGTTATAACTTCTTTATGCAACATTTTTGTGGGAGAAAGTCTATTGCTGTGATGGTAACTGGGTGTAACTCTAGTTTTAACCTAAAATATAAAAGAATATCAGCGCTAATGCATTCATACAAGAAAAATCTTTAATAAACGCTTTTTTTATAGGTATCACCCTTAATAAACTGAAAATACGCAGAAATAATGTAACAGTAAAAATCCATGCTTCAGTAATCATTTCATTGAATTAAAAAATTGTGGCGATTCCAAGGTAAAATGTGAAACGTGGTAGAAAAGGGTATACACTAGAAGGATGCTAATATACATGTGCTGTCACTCTGGACACTTGTATTCAAAATTCTTTTTTTCAACCCAAATATTTTCTTACGTCAATAATTTATTTCTGTTTGATAGAGGAAACTGTTTTTAGACACGCGAATGACTTAAAAAATTATTTATTTGTTACTTTATCATTTCTGGTACTCTACTTTTCAATGTTCTCAAATTCAAGTAGATGCCCGTACCAACGGACGTTTTGTCCAAATAGTTGGTTCGTAATATAATGATTATATTGCTATTGCATGGCGTATATAGACGATGGTCTTAAAATACCACGTACGTATTAAGTCTGCATCAGGAAACTGAAAAAAGCAGGGATTTCTTCCATACGAACGGTTAGGCATATTCATAATTTCCATTTCAAGCATCTTACGAGGGACGCAAAATATAACAGAATCCCATAAAAAAATATTTGACATACATAAGCAATTTTTGCACATTAAATTCCGTGAAGAAAATGATTAGTTACAAAGGTTAACTCAATTTTTTGAGGAAGAGTGAATTAAAACTAAACGGGTAAAAACATAGATAGATATAGGTCTTTATTTGGGCGAAATTGAGACCTAATGGTCCCTTCTTCCATTTAACCGAAACATAATGTAATGCGTTAAATGTTTAAATTTATGTGAAATCGCTCATATAAAATTCGCAGATTTCCCCACAGTCAAAAAAGAAACACTTCATTTAGTTTTTACAGGAACAGCATGTATCTTTATTGAAGTAGAGGCTGTTAGATCCTTGTAGAAATACCGCAACAAATGCTGACGGCATAAATATCTGTACGAATCAGATCTCAGAGGAGAGATCGTCACCCGAAATCCATAGTTTGCAGAATTCAAAACTTACGGGTGCCTATTAAAATGTTGAATGACATTATGATGTCGGTGTAAGAAAGACGTAGCAAACCAAGCGTGGTAAAACTCATTTTTTATAAAGTATATCCAATACGCGGTTTATATGTTATCAAATCACTGAATATGACATTTTTCCATTTCCCTTACGCAATGAGATGCCTCCAACCGAAGCACGCGGGGTCATTTCATAGTGGCAGGAAAGAAAGGCCACTCCGGGATTCCGATTTCTTATTTGTATTATGATTTATTAATGCATGTTTTTGTCTATTCATGTATTTACTATTTGACGCTTTTCGGCTTCTCTATTTGACTTTTTTACACTCTACAACATTTTGCATTCTATGCTGGACGCATAACTAGTAAATGCGTTCTATTATTTTCTTTGTTTAATATTTAAACGTGACATAGCCGTAACTCAATGTCCAATAGCCGTTAGCAATGGTTACTCCCGCCTTCAATTTCAATTCAATGCGGAAGTTTCACACCATTCTCAAATTTTGAGGTCCTGGAAAAAATATTTCCAGGGTGAGGGTTAATTTCGTAATTATCCCCTCCATTTAGTACACTTTCATGTTTTCCGATCTCTATAGTTTTTGTTGTTAGCCGAAAGGAGTATTTTTCTACTTCTGCTTGCATATTTTGCATTCTCAGTATCAAAATTATGGCTTGGGTCAGAGTCGCTATGTATTAGTGATAGCTGAGCCTCTTAATTGTTCACTAGATTCTTTTGAAAATGACGTTTGGAGTGTTTCCTTCTGTCCTACAAATGCCCTTTCACAAAACTGTATGGGGTCGAACACACTCATTCAAACATTCAAGTGTCCCAATGGGAAACGCTATCGAAAAAAATAAACGAGCACAGGGTAACAAAAAGTAGCCTGCAGTAACCTCTTGTTTCTATTACATATTTATCCTGGGTCGTCATTTTGCAAACTAACGTCGAAGTGATATGCTATTTGAACAAAGCTAACTGTTTCCGTTACGGTACCGGTAACTTTTTGAGTGAGTTTAGCTCTAGAGAATTCTAGTAATGAAACTTCTCATGCCCTCTGTTTGCTGCCTATTGTTACGGTACACATCCTTCAAATCACTTATATATTAAATTACTTTTTTTCTACGTTTTCAATGAAAGTACAATATTGCCATTGTTCCTTAACCATGAGTAGCAATAAAATTTTTCCTAGTGTCCCGACAGATATTCGTGTCCAAAGCGATGGATTGAAAGGAGACGTCTTCTCATCAGTCACTTCAAACAACCTCTCCTGGAACAATTTCATGCGCTCCTAAGGCGGATTGATAGACCGGCCACACTGAACTAAAAAGAACAAGAAGCGCGTAACCAAAGCACGGGGTTCAATATATAGCAATAGCAATGAAAGGGAACTCCAGGATTCCAAACACAATTGGCGATACTTATTTAGAAAAGACAGTAAAATAATCAAAGGTTAACTATCTACTAAAAGTATGTTTTGGGCGCCGCCTAAAAACCATTCCGTATTAAGTATCATGTATACTTGCTCTGAATAATCTCCTTCGTTCTCTATCTTCTTGGCCTTTTCACCAGAACAGGTAGTTGTAGATTTTTCTATTTCGCACAAAAAAAATGCACATGGTAAAAGTGGTGATTGTTGGAAGAAATACAAAAGGTGCAGAAAAATTGATGCTGATCGTTATGATTGGCTGGGAGATATTGAACACTGCGACACAGGAGAGAATCGTGGGCAAACTAGGAAAATATGGAAAGCATGATTATAAATAAAGAGAGGAAGCATGCTAAATTGAATATACCTTAATTTAGTGTCATATGTCAGGTTGTGTTTCAATCACTCGCAGGCATTCAACCATTCGACCCTTCGAACTTCCTCACTAACTTTATGTTTTTCCTAATACGTATTTTTAGCGTCCCTTATCCCTATACATACACTTATCCCTCTATTTAATTATCCCTTATCACTTACTTAAATCGCTAAATCTTCAGCTACAATAGGAAATACGACAGTACATGACAAGTCCAGGTCATTGAAAACCATCTTGATACTCAAATGACCAACAGCTGTCGAACAATAGCCATACTGTTGTCGGTTTTGCTGGTTGACAGCCGCCGAGAGCGTTGTTTGTCGTGAACCTCTTCCCGGCCTTCCTTAAAGCCCTTAAACCACCTCGAAACTTGTGAGTAGAACAGAGCGGAGTCCCCGTAAGCCTCACGTATCATTTTGTTAGTCTCCTCAAGAGATTTTTTTCAGTTAAACACAAAACTTAATCGTGTAGCGTTGCTCGAAAGTCAATTCCATTTTTGTCAAGATACGGTCGGCGTGCAGAGGTTTACAATAATTGACGTCCAGCAGCATCCACAGCTTGTAGGGCACTGTGACTGGTTTTCCACCAAGACCAAACCTGTTCCAATTTGTTCGCATCGCGCGACCCAGATGCGTGTAATTTTCAGATCTCAGTGTAAATTAGATTTCCTCAATAGCGTAATCGGTAGCACATCCGCCCGGCAAGTGGAAGGTCCGGTGTTCAAGTCCCGGTTAAGGAAATATTTTTACATTTGTGATCTGCTCAAATCCGCCTTCCCCACATGTCCTGTGTTCGTCTTTTATGTGTTTTCCTATCCCCTTTCCTTATATCTAGTTCTATGTGTGAATGAATATTTGTTCGTCTCATGACGGGATTTCGTAATTGAATATATATATATATATATATATATTATATATATATATATATATAAATAAATATAATTACGACTTTTGTGGTGTCTAAACCATGTGTTGGTGATGACTAACCCCTGTATCCTGCAGAATTCAATTGCTTTCTCCCCGCGTTCATTCCTCGTGCCTAACCTATAGTCCCCCACCTCACCACCAATTCTTCCTTCGCCTACCGTCGCATTCCAATCCCCCATCACTATCAAATGTTTTCCTGCAGGAACACTCGCGATGATATCCTCTAACTCATGGTACATCCTAACGACTTCTTCCTCCTTGTGGTTGCTCGGTGGCATGTATACCTGAACAATGACCAAGTTCGTCGGCTCTGCTTTAATCTCTACGACTAAAATTCTATCAGTTGCTTGCTCTATGTTGACTACGCTTCTTCCTACCCCTTTATTTAAAATTACGGCCACCCCTCGTTGGCTCTCGTTCCTGCCGCTTTATATCACTTTATAATTGTCACTCCAGTAATCCCCGCTATCCTTCCATCTCACCTCGCAGAGATCTAAAACATCTATATTACCTCTTTCCATCTCTCGCCTAATATTTTCTAATTTGCCTCTCCTCAACATTGTCCTACGTTCCAGGTTCCTATTCTAACTACTTTCGTTTTCTTCTGAGTCTTCTGTCCTGCTGCTATTTCTTCCCTGCAAGGGTTTCGTGGGATGACGACCGCGGAAGCCTTGCCTCTGCCGTTGCTGGGCACGACACACGGCCTCTTGGGCCGAGTCCCGTAGTTGCCAGGACTCATATTATATATAGTTCCCATCATCTCATTCTTGGGAATCATAATTGAGGTGGTTTCCCGTTGCCTTCCTCAATAGTGTTTTTAACGTGACACCATCACCTAATGGCCGCCCCACTGGGGTCAGACGCCATTATTACGTGTGTGTATATATATATATATACACACACACACATTTTGTATATATATACAATGTATATATGTTCAATATAGAACCAGTATATATATATATGGTTATATATATATATATAAATAAATATTATAGTGCATATATAGTGTATATAACACATTATAGTGCATTTATATCATACACCACACGCACATGCACATATATATATATATATATATATATATATATATATATATATATATATATATATATATATATATATAACTAAACAAATCAGATGTATAAAGTTATATATTATATAATATAACGAACACACAGTTGTGTTTGCACACATCCGAAATCTGCAGACATCATGTGGATTCATTTTGTCTCCATGAGCCATTTTGTATTCTTTGCATTCAAAAGAGGAATGAAACTTGGCAGAGCACATTTATGAGGAGATAAAACGCCCTCCCAATCCGCGTCCGCCAGCAAAGGCTATTGGAATTCAAATAGCCCTCAAACAAAATGACTCTTGGCCATTATCCCGTTTAGTGCCGCTGAAGATAAGGCCCGATATGGTTTGCTCCGTGGGGAGAAAAGAGACGGAGGCATTTTGCGAATGGTATTTATTCGGTTCCAACTCTTTAAAAGTGTTACCAGGACGACGTTAATCTGCAAGGCGTCGGGATGTGATAGCTAGGTTTCTCTCACATTACAGGGTTACTGTGATATCGAGCAGTTTTAATCATCAGAACTTGATGTGAGGTGGAATTTTATGCTGAGTTATTCCATTTCTTCAAAATATCCTGATAACCTTATGACGATAATTTTACAATTAAGATATGAGTGGGAATCGACGTTCACAACCTGCGCTCAGTGAGGTTAGCCACGTGTTATTGTACTCTTTGTCTGCTCCTATAGATTCCATTTAGTTACCGTTTTCGAATATCATAAAGAACGATTACTTTCAATTATTCAATTTGCATGAACTTTTTGAATGAGTCCGTCGGCAAACGAAGCGTATCTAATTGTAAAATTTCCATCCACCATTGAAGCTTACATAATTTTCATCGCCTCCGCGAGAATCTGATTCTGATACTCGTTTCCATAACTTCCTCTAGGGAATGATGAAATGTTTCAATTCAAATTCTCGATTCCATATCACTAATGAAAGAAGGGTCGATGCGGAGATAAATCACAAAACGAAATATCAACGGGGTTAAATTCAGCAAGCAAAATCTAAATTGTACGCTGTAAGCTACTTTTTCCTGAGGGTATGAGATGTCTTGAAAGCCACCAGGCATAAATACGTCTCTCAATTTCTCAGCGCGTAAGTGGCACCCAATGAAATATTCATTATTTTTGATAATTACCTCAAAGGCATTCGGCTCTCTGGATGTCAACGCTCGCTTCCGTGAGAGCGTTGACTCCTGCTCAAACTTCTGTTGAAGTTGTATGTTTCACCTGTTTCTACATTTTAATATCTATAAACTGGCAGAATAATCTAACTCGTCTAAAACCTATAACTCGACTGAGATTTTTTTCTGACGAACAATAGATTACTGTGCAGTGCCGCCTGTTGCAACCTCTTTTGCCGCTGACGTAATACTAAGCCAATTTAGTGAGAATCGTGCCACGCATACATAATGCATTAAAATTAAGACTAAAAAATAACAAGAAATATTTCTCTGCAATAAATTATGTGAATAATTATATGAAAACTCTTTGCTGGAGAAACCGCGGTACTTTTACAAGAAGCGAGCACGGAGGAGTAAATAAGTTGAACTCCCTAAAGGGTTCAATGGGCTCTGAATTGTTAGAGACATAAAAAAAGTGCACATCCTACTCAGGGGAGAACGACTCGAAAGAAAACTGCGTAAGCCTTTTTAACTGCAGCTTTTGGTCGTGAGAGACCCTCTTCGAATGAGCTGGCCAAGTTTAGTGGACTGCCTCACCCCGGGAGGCCTGAGAAAAATTCGAAAAGAATTGGAAAATTTAAATGGTTCCCTTCATTATTCACCTCGCAAGGGGAGAGGGGCCGGGCGGAGTGAAGGGAGGGTGGGGGGACGGAAAGAGAGGGAGGGTGGTATCTTACCCCACTGGGAATATAGCGTGGGGGGGGAGATTCGGGGACGAGGGGAGGATGCCGTTGCGGCGAGGGCGGGAGAGTTGAGGGAGGAACAGATGGGGGTCGGACACGGGCCAGGGGGAGTCGGGCGGAGCCTCCCCTGAAGCGAGGGGGGAGCGCGGGAGGCGGGGAAGCTCCGGTGCGTGGAATGGCGTTGGGGACAAGTTGGCTTCGTGAAAAAAAATTCGAATGTTGTTTGAGCTCTGGGGAGTTGTTGCAAAATGCAGAGTGAACACAATGAAACAGAGGCGTGGAGGAGGACGGAGGAAGATTTTGGGTTAAAAATTGTAAACATCCAATTGCTTTGAAAAGAAGGCAAGGAGAGGAGGAAGGCGGGGTTGGGGTGCAGCAGAGGACCCAGAAGTCCTTAGAGGAGCACTTCCTGGGTTGGAGACTACTACGCGGAACAAAGTTAGCCGTGTACGAGCAGTTTTGTCCTTAGAAAGCCCCTTTGAAAGAGATGCTTCGCTTGAATACTGTTTACCATATTTTCTATGCGTGGATCCCCTCGCGGTTTCGTTTTTATTTAGAGAAGGGCCTCAGTGGCCTATTGAATATTTCAATATTATTTCTAGCCGCGGGGTCAGTTAACCATCAGAGTTCTACTCACACGTAATCGGTGAAGGGGGTTCTTCTGGATAACGAAAGATCAGTTCTGCCACCATGAATGCAAAACAGCACTTTTTCTCATCTGACACAATGACATATGGATGTTTTGGATTGCACAATATTGTATTCTATGTTGTTTAATGCTGGAGAAACTAGCATTTTTAGAATTTTCGCTGACTTATCTCCTCAAATAGGACACTAAATAAACTTAACTTTTGGATTCATTCACCAGTGTCGACGATTACGTTGCAATTTGAGGTGAGATAAGAATAAGAACTTGAGTGGTAATGGTTTTCCATGTAGTTAAGCCTTAAAATATAAGAATATATGAGATAGGGATCTTATTCTGTACAGTTAAAATAGATAGTAATAGATAGATTAATAGATAAACGTCTTTATTCGGGCAAAAGATTCCTATTAAGGTAGTTATAACAGTTTTCTTTGGTGAGTACTTGCTCTTTTCACGCAAATACGACGTAAATATTTGCACAAGCTGAAGAAAGTTAAAGCATAACTCAGACTAAATATTTTAAATTCACGGTCTTAAGTTCAAAAAATGAATAATCCTGATTTTAAATCCAAATAATATTTTCATGTTGTTGTCGTGTCTTCTTCTTCATTGGGGTTCTGTCCACGAGAGCTGCGAAATGATCGAACGCAAATTTTATTCGATAGAACTTGCACGTGGTACAACATATATAAGAAGAGTACGCTGGTACTCGTGCAGGCAAATACGAGTTTCGAGTCATACACGAGGTACGGGCACCCTAGGGGAAAGTCTGACGGGGCGAGGAAGGGAGAGGGGCGGCCGGGAATGAGAGGCTACCGGAAGGGGGGTTGGCTGCGTCGTCGATCGGGTAGGGGAGGCTCGCAGCAACCAGGAGGCTTGGAAGCGGTGCGGGATGAAAGAACCGGTCTGGGAGGTGGAGGGGGAGAAAGATAGACGAGGGGGACCAGCGGACGCAACGACGGACGCTTTGTTCTCACCCACCCTCCAGCTCTTGCCGCTGCTCCCCCCTCCGAGGAAGCACTTCTCACGGACGAAGCGAGGCCTCCGGCATCCGACCCCGGAACCCACTGCCATGGGCAACTCCGGAGGTTTGCGGGGAGGGATGCAGATGCGGGAACGACGGCAGGAGTGGTGATCATGTTGGTCACGAAATTTTGCCATTCGGTGGAAAATATATTGCCCGAAACGAGACAATTTCCGCTTGTCGACTTCCATACCACTTCTCCGCTTGAACCGAAATATATGCACACAATTAGTTCTGTGTTCAAGGGAATTAGCATCTCCCAGCATACTGAAATTGAATAACGTTTTGATCGCCGAAGGGAAAAAAATTCGCGAATTAGCAGTTTCCTATCAGCTAAATCTGAAGTAATGATTTCTAAAATAAAAAGACACAATCACTCATTTCAGGTGTAACTTTGTGGAATTTTCTATGGTGAATCTCGTCGAAATAAAAGTTATTAATTCTACATATGAAATTTCAATATAATACATACAGGCCTGATGATGATTCATCCCCGTGAAGCCTAGGTCGCATTTAATTTTATTTTATATGTAGAATTATAAAGTTGTATTTAAAGGATATTCATTAAATTAAAAAAACAAATGTCTGAAGATATTTATAGGAAATGCTTAGTAGATCACGCGTTAGATGAATGAAAAGTAGCTGGAATGATTACTCTATTTAAATCAATTGATAGATATAAGCAAAAGTAGCCTCAGACAATTCTCTCTTGACCGATTTGTTGAAAATATCTAATGTTAAGCTAAATAATATACGGAAGCACTAAATGTTGAATAGAATGATTAACTTTTAAGAGCTGTCATTGATACTTTCAGCTAAAATACAATTAGAGCTACTTTTTATGTTCCTATGAATGGGTTCACCATTTCACTTTAGGTCCTAATGCGTATGGTGTCACAGATATCGTGTAAAATACAGCGTGACTGCTAATAAATCTTTAATGACAAGGATTGCCCAAACAGTAAGTTTTTGAGTATGCACTGCAAAATTAATTCCATAAGATTTTGCTAAAAAATAATTTTTGGCACGTAGTGAAAGTGTTTCATGGAAATTTCCTAATTCAAACTTTCATCCATATTATCTACTGTTACGAAGAATGAAACAAAATGGATGACAGCCTTTTTTTTGGTATGTTTTAATTTATCAAATTTCTTGTTAATTCAACCGTGGTTGGCATTGTCTCTATGCAATTAATCTCCATTAATGACATGCTGTGTAAAATAAGGATCAATTTAATGTTAAGTGCGATGTAAAATGAATATAATTATAGAATATACGGCATGCAATTCCATCCCCAGTCATCATAAGATAAAATCAATCACCAATGGACGTAAGTTGAGCTGATAATTATACCTACGCGTTGAATACATACTAATGAAAAAAGTATATTCTCAATGGCTTCTTCAAAATGTAACCGGAATACTTTACATTTTTTTATTTTCACAGGGAAATACATTACTATTTAATTATTTGAAATATGTGCATTCCCTAGGGTCTAAATAGCGACTCATCCAAATATTACCCAAATCCATGAAGTAAGATGGCTCACAAAATGCAACGACTGCCATTGAAACCTTGAGGAATATGAGTATTCAGGGTTCAGTGTAACCTCAAGCGTACGGAAATAGTATAGGACCATATTTCAAACAGGTATGGGCCCTTTAAAGCTTATTTTCAGATTTATAACGAAATTGACTGTTTATACGACTGTTTCCACGTGCTGGTCCCCTTCTACTTTTATTGTAATAAATTAACCTTCAATGCACTCAAACCCTCCCTGGAATAAGCTCGTAGTGTGTTGCGTGATTTGATTGGCCGTCGGTATGTGAGAAAGACGCAGTTTAAAAGGTCAGGTGTGTCATTCAGGCCTGTTAATTCTTTGTTTGGGACCAGTGCGGAAAATTATTTGATTATGTAACTGTAGAAAACTTAAAGTAATTGAAGAACGTTTTAGGAATGTGTTCGATTGGACCCAGCGATCTACTTCCAGGCGTCGGTCTCAGTGCTCCTTTCCGTTTCCTTCTTTTCTGAACATTGCAGGAAACGATATGTGTATGCTGTTATTGCACGTGCTTGTGTATGTTAGCCGGTAGTTTGTGTGTTTGCATAAGTGTGGGGCGTAAGGGCTTTTGCATGAATGTATACCATTTTTTGTTTGTGGATTGTAAAAATTTGTGTCTTTGGCATGCGTTTTTTCTTAATTAAGGAAGGTGCCCTATCACCTTCCGCCACATGTCCTTGCGGCGGCTTGCGGGGTATTGAATAGATGTAGATATAGATATGAAAAGGAGACCTCCTTCTATAGAGGTACGACTGTCAATTAACGTAGGACTTCAAATTGAAATTCAAAGCTCATATGTTTATATATTCTTCATTGTATGCTTGTGAATACTAATTCTTAAAACTTTAAATATTGCCTGGGCGTAGACCCGGTTTGGTACGACGCATCTAGTCTCTTTTAAAAAGCATAATTTTTATTAATACTTGTTTATTAACCGTAGTATGTGTTTGTTATTCTTGAAAATATTATTAAATTGAGCTGTTTAAAATAAATAACCGTACAAATGTTCATCCATTCAGAGGATGCATAAAAAATGATCTTTACAAAGGCTGCAATGGAGAATAAAGCCTTTCAGAAGGAATTACAAGTGTACATCCATCGGGAAAAATGAGTGTTTTCGAAGATGGTGTGAAAAAATAACTTTAGGGTCAGAGAAAGAGTGAAAGAGTTGTTTTTAAGATAGTTTCAGGGAATATTAGTATGCATGCGAATCTTTATAAAACATTTTCTCATTACCTAACTGTACTAAAGCAATCAAATTCAAGGATAAGAATAGAATAACGTCTGACTATATATTTTGCTTCTTGCATAGTACAGATTTGTATTGTTATATTTATTTTTACATCGGCGTCATAGAGAATTAGGCTATTTATGCTTATAGACAACGTCATCCTCTGATTTCCTTTAGGCGCAAATGAAATAAAACAAATTATAAGATATTTTGAATGACATTTGTTAGAATTTCTCCCTTTACGCCCTTTGACACGCGCCCACGCGAAGGCCCTGCATCGTGTGGTGCGGATTTTTATGAACTTTGAATGGCGGGTGTCATGGACTGAATGGATTTCCATAACATTGGAGCTGAATTGGAAACTACAAAGCCACCACGCACGTTCGCAGAAAGCTGTAATTCCCATTCCCGCGCCTAGTGATGCTGTGATAAATAGCTTTAAATTTCCTGATTTCAGTCGAATTTCTTTGATTTTATTTTTTTTCATTCATTCTAAAGCTTAATATTCTATGCGTATGAAGAGAATAACCAATCAACCCAATCGTTGGGTTGATAATTCCGATGGTTTATTTATTAGTAGTACTTTTAACTTAGTGTTGCAAGAATGTTCTTTTCTACCTATAAAACGAATATAGCCCATAAATTGCGGGGAAAATTAATACAAATATAGCATAATGTCTTTTATTTCGTGAAATTAATCATTTAGATATGTTTCGGCACATCAACGTTGATAATAGCTTCAAAGTTACTCTTTCATCAGTTCAAAATTTTAGCGAAAGAGGTGGTTCATTAAACTTGTTCAAAAACCCCAAAAGCTTCGCTAAATTAATTGCGAATCTAGGCAATTTTAGTGAAATTGCGTTCCACTGAATATTTTTAGGAGAATGCTGACTAAAGCATTGCGATAATAGAAATAAGGACTGTCTTAGGAAGCTTTCTTTTGAGACTCACCGACTGGTAATTTATTCCACGAAAAAATGTTGCGCTTTTATCTGCTGCAAAATAGTTAAAGGAATGATGCAATTACTGTTTATTGAAACCGAAGCTGAAAAGAAAGTCACCCAGAGAATAGGCCGATTCGTGCGGCATAGCGTTTCCGTCAAGTTGATAGAGGCGAAGCAAGTCAAAAGACACCTTTGTCCCAAAACTGGGTCTTGGGGATGAAAGCTCCATCCCTACTACGCACGTGAATGAATGGTCTCTTCGCAGCAGTACAGGTAAGTCTTAAGTGCAGGTAGGTCTGTAAGTCTTCTGCATTTTCTCTGAATGGAGAAGGTACAGTTAATTTTATTTTACTCATAATTAGGCGTATTTTTTGTAAGGAAACAAAACTAATTTAAAAGACACGTGATACACGCAAAGAAAACCTATAATCAGCACGTTTAGATATTGACCTCGGTTCACCGAAAAATAAAACTTGACCTTCATACATTTGTAAATACATATCACTCATTCTTTATTTTAAGTAATGCTAATTAAATAAATGTGATAAATTTGGTGATTATTTGGGCCTAATGTTGACGATTACCTCTGTAAGTCTGAAACCTAGCCGAAAACAGTGTTACCGAGGTGGCGACTTTGCCAAATTAGACTCTGTTTTAGGTAAGAGATTGAAGGAATAGGAAATGTTTTTGTTGGGAAAGAGTAGACATCCATAAGTCACTATCGTAACTCAATATTCCTGATTGTAAAGCTCTTGAACAGAAATTCTTATCTTTAAAATTTCTTTGGTGAGCGGTTAAAATGTTTAACCGTAAAAATATGTTATTTGTAGCTTTCTTAATTTCAGGATTTTTGAAGGCTTTGAAAATGATTTTCTTTAACTCTATCAAACTTATTATAAAGGGCTGTAAAATGGAAACCGAACAACCGCCATTACACCCAGTTCGTGTGAAAGCTGACGACACCGTTGTTACGCATAGATGCTGCCATCTCTATGCGACTGCCATGGCTATGTTAGGAGAACTACAAAGTGACGATTGACGGGCGCATGCAGTTGTTGGATTTTGCCCTTGTTGGTGCGCGGACTGGTCTAGTGTGTTCGTCCGTTAGGTTTTTATTTGACTGCTCCATCATAGAAAGCAACATTTGTTAATTATTCTAATGCGACCACTATCCAAGAGAATCCAACCAGTGTATCTCTAAACAGTGTCCCCGCTCCTATTATATACACAGACACAATACACTATCTGTAGAAAAACGAAATGGATTCTCCCATACTCAATACAAATCCGAATCGAATTACCTGCAAGTCTTGTTGGTACTTTTCAAAGTAGTAGCAAAAGAAAAAAATTGCACCTGTCCCAACTTTTTTCCAATCTTTGAACAGTTACTGGAAGAAATGTTTTATAACTCTTTCAAGATCGCCAGGGCAGCCTTGAACACTCTTTCAAAATTTGAAAAACGTATTTCTCAAAAGCGTTTACATCACAATGGGAAACAGGAAAAAGTTTGATGTGGCTAGATTTGGGACTAGAGGAAGAATGTAGAACTCATTTCATATTGATTTTCGTGGAATATTCAGCAAAAACTTTTGCGATGTGCGGCGGCGCATTAGCGTATTGCAGTACTCAAATGTTGACTTTGAAATATTGCCTTTATTGGCTCATTCGACGGTTCCGAGTAGCATGATCTATTTAAAGTCGTATGTGTTGATACGACAGACTCATGCGCCACTCCCTGATAATCGAAAAATGATATGAGTACTCATAAGTTACCCAATAGAATCCCATCATTGACGCATACTATGGTGTTGATTTGAGCGGCTGATTCACACACAGAAATTTTCTGTTAACACTTAAGATTAATATGAAATAATAAGGATACAGCGATGTGATTCGAATGAATTTCCTCATCCCGCTGTAACATCACTAGAGGCAAATATCCTTTTGTTAGGAAATGAGAATTCCCTGAACTTACCACGCCAAAAACCCTCTCATTTGCAATATTCCCGTTACCAACATATGGGAGACGCACATTAAAGTTTTCAGTAGTTTTATGAAAGCTCTTAACCCTCTTTGGTTTTCTTTTCTTACAATGGCATTAGAGGCACTAGTGTTTGCTTCCGTTTGAGCGACGACTGGAGCTCCAGGCTACGGGATCCGGGCCCGCATATTCAGCATTGCAAAGGTTGCCTCTAAGGCACTATTGGAGTCGAAACAATGAAATTACGTTTATACTAGGTCTGTCCAGGAAGCAATTTACTTTTTGGCCTAGCGTGGCAGTGAGTATAGTTAGAGCCACCATCTTGGTGCCTAAACGTTCCTATACTCATTACGCACACTGCTGTGACTGTGTGCAGACTGGTTCTTCTGTACTTGGCCCACTGCAAACTCTTAATATATCCGCTGCAAAATAAAATCCCGCGAGTAGTGAAGTGCAGTATGTGATTAGGTTTTTTCTCGCAAAAAACCGTGAACCAATTGAATCTATAGGCAACTTTGTGAAGTGTACAGAGAAGGAATAATGAGTGGAGGTGGAGTGAGTCAGTGGCGCATTCGGTTGAAAAAGGGACCTACGAATATTCACGACGAGGACCGCAGTGCTCGGCATAGCCTTGAGACAGATGAACTGACGGATGGCCAGTTCCTGGACAACATGGACATTTGTCCGTTCACTCTTAAACTAACATCAACAGTGACGCACAGCACTGCCACCAATCACTTAGTCCGTGCACTGCACAAGTTTCCCGATGAACGTCAGCAGCTTTGAAGTTTATTGCCAGTATAATGGTAATCTTTAAACTGATTTTACATTTGGCGGGATTTCCAATTGTATTGTCCATTTGGACATGCTACAGTAAGCAAACAGCAAGCGGCCTTCCATGCATTGCAGCTTGGGGCCTTATTGTGTGTCTAAAGAGCAAACATTCGGCTCCCGCTGCTACTTCTCTCGCTATTCGCAAAAGGAGGCTACTTCCTGGACAGACCACGTAATTAAATAAAAACTAAAAAATTCCACCAAAAATGTGATCATAGCTTTGAACTATACTCGTAGAAATGTTTAATCCAACTTTTTTCTATTTCTTTATTTCCACTACATATATGGAACCTATTATAAACCTATTATCAAGGTCTTAGTATCTGCTAATACTTCAGGACATAGATCTATCTTGTTTTGTTATATATTTCTAGAATGGATTTTTATAACCAACTATCTGACCATTTTTGATTAGCCGAAGCATGAGGTAATTGTGGGTGACAAATCGCGGCGGAGTAAATGCTTCATTTACAATAATACACATATCCGTTTCTACTTTCAAAGTATGCGTTACTATGGTCATATGTCGTGATCTTATAATGCAGTATTATTATTAGGTAATCTACCGGTTAAGGTAGGTTTTTTTTGGATGAACACAACTATCAAATAAATATTTTTGTAACTCCAAACAAAACCCAATCCAGCAACCTAATCTATATCAAGTCCCTCTTCATCTCTGTGTACTTCTTTCCTCCCTTCATTCCGTACGACATCCCTATCCTCTTCCTGCCCTTTCCTCGCTTGCCCAACATTCTCCCCTCTATTACCTTCTTCAACATTCCACTACCGCTCAATACGCTTTTCATCCACCTTTCCTGCCTCATTAGGATTTCTCTCAACAAACCCCTCTCCTCACCCACTATTTCCAGTACTCCTCATTTGTTTTCCTTTCGATCCATTTCACCTTCTCCATTCTTCACCACACCCACATTTCAAAAGCCTCCAATTTACGTCTATCCTGCTACTTCTCTTCAGCGACCACGTTTCCGCGCCATAAATAGCTACGCTCCAGATCACAGTTTTTACGAGTCTTGTCTTAACCTCCCTACTCAACGTCCCCGTCATCAACTCCCTCCTCCTTGAGAAAATCTCTTTGCTTAGCGCAATTCTCCTCCTTGCGTCCCTACTACTTTGACCGTATTGGTCCAAAAACACTTCCGAGAAACGTAAACTGTTCTACCTGCTCTATTTTTTCTCCTCCTATTTTAATGTTTAGCTTAGCCTTTTTCTTTCTGGAAAAACGCATGATAATTGCAGTGTATCATACATAACACTCAACAAAGCGTAGGATTTAAAATACTTCCCGGAAAAATTACGTGGTACATTAACAGATTTTTTATTTAATTTGAAATTCGGATGAGAATTCTTTTGCGAAGAAATATATTGGTTATATTTTATGCCTCCTTTATTATGGCCTCCAATTTTTGGCATTTTTGTTTATTTTAATTTTTTCTAAAACATGGTGCTCTCTCATCTTGAGACGGCATTTTCTGGGAGAAATTTTATGTTTTAGCCAAATATAGACCTTATTGGAAAGTCTTGGGGATTTAGAGGTGCTATGAATATAATAAATAGATGCATTGTTCCTCAAAACTTGGTGCACTATCCACCAAACCGATCACCCCTGCTATGCGTTTTTAGACTTGCCCTCGTCCCATTTCCGAGTGGCACTTACAGTGCCTCGTTTGGGTACCAAACGACAAGAAATAAGAATCTTTGTATCTAAATCTACAAAATACCTCGCAAGCAATCGCAAGCTCGAGTGACGGAGAGTGAAATGGCAGCATCTGTACATGCAGAAATATTATTTTATACATTCATCCATTTGTGCAATGCTTGTATGCATTTAGAAATTCTGAGAAGCTCGACAAGTGACGCTCAAGTAAACCTTAGCATGTCTTTTGTTTGAAAAGAAAAATAGTTTTTTTTTCTGATAAGGATTTAAGGAAAATTAAATAAAAATGGCATTGATGTATTTCTTAGAATTCAGTCAAAACGAAGAATATAGAGAGTTAGATAGATAGTCAGTGTTTATTTATGCTTTTGTAAGAGTGCGCTTATGAACGCCCCCACTGAGGCTCCTCACCATTCCTCCCGCAACGCAGCGAAATCTCATCCCCGGGAGTGGCACGAATGAAGGGAACTCGTGCACCACAAACTTTATATTTCAATGTAGTCTCCCGGTACACTAATGCACTTCACCCAGCAATGCTTCAGTCTTGATCCCATTTGGAAGATTAGATTCTTTCAGACCTGCAAAATACCCATCTAGTTCACCTGTTAGCTGAAGAGATGAAGAGAATTTCCGCCCACCGAGGAAAATTTTTAACTTGGGGAGTGATGTACATCTGATGGAGCAAAATCAGGCCGCAACACAGTGACCTGATTGAGTCCTGTGAAACCTAATCGTAGGGTGGAAGATATGTATTTTATGTTAACATTGACTTTAGAATTGATAATTTAAAGGTTCCTCGATGTGCACGAAATAGCCGTTTAATGTACTAGTTTCGATGTGGTGTAATAAATTATCAAAACTTAAAATTCATGCTGAAACCTAAGTAAATCCCAAGATTTTGGTGTTAATTATTAATCGCCGAACTATTATGATGCTATTAATTCATTTTAGAAAGTTTTTATGAAGGACATGCATAGCAGGTATGTCCATATAAGTACAAGTATAGCAAGCTTAAGTACTTGAATATCTTTAATCTTCGACTGCATATAATGATACAGTGAACTGTTTGTTTAAACGTTGCGGATCGTCTTTAGGTTTCACCTTGCTTTGTCTGTCGAGAGTGTTTTAGGTAAACGATATTCTATACAAATATACTCATTTCGTTGCCATGATGTGAATGATTATGTAGCTAGGTCCCTGTTTTATCGAGATAGGTAGTAAAATAGATTGATTTAATAAATGAGTTCACAAAGAAATATTTTGCCCTATTTTATTACGTATTGCGAGACCACTAATTGTTTCATCATATATTATGAAATATGGTGTCAATTGGCAGCAAGAATAATATTCGCACCGAAATATATGTTAAGGATAGAAAAAAACCAGACATCTTATAGAAAAAATCGTTATTTGAATTAATGGTGGGAGATTAGCCAAACCTAAAAGTCAAAGTTACACCTAAGCAAATGTAAGGTGATAACATTTTTGCGAAAAAAAAGCTAATTCATTAATGGTTGATATGGAAGTCATTTGGTTCCAACCTAATTAAAATATACTCCAGCTGCTTCATAATTTCTCGTCACACGCATTATACATGTTAATCTACCTCGAAAGTAAGTTACATTCACATCAACCAGGCCATTCTAAAAAGTCAACGTAGAATTCAAAAGAATACAGAAAATATTTTATTGAATATAATACGTATCAGTCATTTTCAATCTGATGAAATTATTTAACAGGATAATTACAAAAATATGTGAGATCATGCGCTCTGAAAGTTTGAAGATCAGAGTAAAACAAATATTCGTACTCCACTCTAATGGACCAAGGCTATATGAACACCAGTGCTATATACACTGACGTCAGCTCTCCGATTACTTTAATAATAAAAAAACTGTTTTCTCTCACGTTTATTCAACGTTGGAAATTTAAAATTATGTCACATTTGGCAAACTCTTATTTCCGTTCTCTCCTACGCAAGCTATTAGCAGATGAAAGATAGGGCTAATTCGTACAGAAAATGTGCCTGCCTGGTGAACGCTTACTTGGCCAAGAATTGTGAAATTAACGTTCTATTTTCCGACACAATCTGCAAGACACGCTAATAGCGGCAAACCGGTAGGGAGAGCTCGTACTCAAAGGATGCTGGGCTGCGAACACGTGATAAACAATTGTGTTTATAATATCTGGAATTGCTTTTGAAATAAGTTGTTCTTTCAATTAGTATTTTGTCCGGGATTCTACTGAGCTAAGGTTCTGGAGATTAATATCGCACATAAAATTATCTGCTCTCCTTTATTCCTTCTTACTTTACTCGAGAACTTAATCGATACAGAAGAAAAAGGCTTACTCGATATAGAAAACCAAGAAACGCTCAAGAAGGCAAATAATTACTCTCTTTTAATCATGCTGTAAATACCAAAGCTTCTATTTATTTCACAGTGGGAAACTATTTAAAGCCATTTAGATGCCTAGATAACTTATTAAATAGTCTCTGAATAAGTTTACCAAATATTTTTTCGCGAAAATGTTCAATTATTTTTGGAAAGTGTAAAAATTATGGTTCATTATCTCGGGAAATTTGTATATCATAACGGTGTAGAATAAAATGACAAAGAGGATTGTATAATACCTTTTATGAATAATAATATATTCATAATATTATAAAAAAATAAAAGATATATAATATGGGTAAATAATAAGGATAGCAGGTTTAGAGTCCTGATCGGAGGGGCCGGGTTCGATTGCCGTATACACTAAAGCATATGTGTGTCCTAATGTGTGAATTTCACACGACATCGTGCTTCACTCCGAGTGAACTCTACCATCACCGACTAAGCCGACCTTCGGGTTGATTACTTTGATCATGGTATCTAAAAAATATGATGATGACATAATAAATATAATTTAAAATAATTTGTGTAAAGAATAGGTAAAACTCCCTGGAGAAAGTTTTGATTCTGAAGGACCAGCAAAGTGCAAATCAATTTTCATTAAACCTAGAAATGAAATAAAACTCGAAAACAAAAAAACGACACATTTCAATTGGTTATTTCAAAAATAAAATTCAAGCCATTCAGTCACAGAAACCTTCTCCATGATCGCTCTTGTATTGAATTCCCATACCCTTCTGAACTTCTGCATGTCTTCATTACCTCCTCACGTCATAGGCGTCTGCTGGTAGACCGAAAAACTTCCCATTGCTCTCCATTTATATTAGTTTGGGGAAAAAGGAATCAATTTTTTCTCGGTAGATGGCTGTAGTTATCGATATCTCGTAAAGTATCGCTCATACAATTTCTAGTTTCTGCTCATTGTCAAGGTGATATTTGACACCAAAAAATTCTTTTGCTGTTTTTTGTTTGTTCCATTCAGTTGTGAGTTACAGGGAGTTAACAATGAAAGTCAAGATAGAGAAAATTTGATACATTTTACAATTTTTCTTTGATAAAGGAAGAAATGCAAGCCAGGCCGCTGAAATTGTGAATAGTGCTTATGATGTATATACTGTAACAGCTAATACGTGCAATTATGGTTTCGTCGATTCCGTTCAGGCATTTTTGATGCTAAAGATATGCCCCCGCACAGGCAGGCCCACCGTCGAAAATGTCGATAAAATCACAGGAATAATCGAGGTTGACCGGAATATTAGTAGTCACAGCATCGTTCTGGAGCTAAAGATCGACCATAAAATAGTTTTAAACCATTTGTTTTGGGTGCCACACCAATTAACACCAAGAAACATGATGAATCGAATTTCCATCTGCGAAGCCTTGGCCAAACGGAGTAATAATATATTTAGCTGTGGTTTTTACCAAGCGCACTCAATGAGATGGATTAGACCATAGTACACTTGGGAATATACCTCTCCCCATCATTAAAGAAAGATTTCTTAAAGATGGAATTCATGGAATTTCTCCATTATAAACTGAAGAATACGTCTATTCCATTTTTTGAAATGCTCTCTCTATGGCGGAGAAATATATGGCATCACCGTTTAAAGTGTTCTTTATGTGCACTAGCTCCATGAAACGGGAGTCGGATGCATGCGACGAAACGGGAGCATTTCTTTATTCCTTCGGAACCTCAAGAAACGACTGGTAATTAAATGCAAGCACATCTAACTGCATTCCAACAAGCATATCCAATTCTATTCTTACCCGAGCTCCCATTGAAAATATTATATCAAAAAATGTATTAGAAGGAGAAATTATCTTTGGTATATAAATGAAGCATACAATTTTTCTAGCGAATTAGCTTTAGAAGCAGTTAGTATTGTTTCTAACTCCTACTAGTTTCTTACTAGAATTCCCTTTACTGCATCAAATTTGTGGCCCAGATTTCATTTATCATGTGCCATACCATCAATTTTTCTGAAGCACCCATATTCAAAATAATGAGATTTATGCTTTTTTTGAAAAAAATATATATAATATTATATAGACAAGGTCAATGGATGCTATGACAATAATATAAAAATACGCACTTTTTCGAATCTACATATCATCTTTCCGTGAGAAAGGCGATGCTACTAATCAAACTTTTTTCGGTGGTACTCTTTTACGGCCACAAGAGAATGCATGCATAAAATATTGGATTTTCGTGGTAAATGTTTACCATTGTCAACATGGACGACCCCATTTAATGATCGCTACTTGATAGAGTGAATTCAGAAGTGTAAAATATCAGCACATTACATGAGAATGAAATATACCTGACATTCTGTTGCATCCGTCTTAATGTGGCAGTGACGTCATTGATCTCGGATTTCCAGGTACTGCTCCGGTAAATGTGAATCCAAATCCAGATTTACATTTTTTCTTAAAAACATTCGGGTTCTCAATATTCAATATCATATTGGGTTCTCAAGCGGCAAGAAATAAAAAATCGTGACCGGGGGTATAGTTTCCGTACAAACTCATATGCTTAAAATAATGTCAATTGTTATGATCCTTGGTCAGAATTCAAACAAGGCGTTTGCCTTGGCAGCTTTGAAATTGAACACACGGCTCAACCCTTCCGGAGATGGGAGCCCTTGGGGTGATTTGCCGGCGTCTGGCCGTATTGCCCACTCAGCTGCCCTCGGCGTGATCGTGTGAAAACTGAATGCGCACGTATTGAACGGGTGAGTCTGGAGGCAGACTGACGTTCCGCTTGCGGCCGTTGACTAGCATGGGAAATGGAGCACCTGGCCGAATCACGTCATTTCCACCCATTTTTTAAATAAAAATTCGCCCAGATAAGGATTTATACGAGAAAAGCTATCGGACTAGAAATTGTAGGTAGTTGTACTCCGTACGAATCGTAAAAACCTGCATAAAAATGCCCTCAGAATTTTTTTTGTATGCCCGAGACCGATAAACGGAACAAAATTTTTCTTCGTGGCTCGTAAATTTAAGAGAGGTTGTCAAACTAATATATGACTCGTCCTATTGAAGGAGACAAGGAGGGACAGAAGAATGGTTTTTTCATTCACGGGCGGTGACTGTGCTTTCTATTGATCAGTTTGCGAGGAAAACTATGCATTGCTTCAGTTACCTTTAATCATAACTCAATCCTGGAAATAATTCAAGTCTCTAGTCGATGCTGACCCAATTCCTACGTTGAGCTATGCTAACGCCGGCTATATACAGCCGTTCGTATATACGAGGTGTGTTAAAAAATAATGAGAATTTTAATTTTTCGGACAATAATATTTATTTATTCGTATTTACCTTCAAAGTAGTCTCCATTGGAGATTATATCATTGTGCCAGCGCTTTTTCCAATTTCCGAAATACTTCTCAAACTCGATCATTGAGATCGCCTTTAGTTCTTTCAGCGATGCGCTTTTAATGTCATCTACGGCTGTAAAACGACGGCCCTTCAAGGTCCTCTTAATTTTTGGAAATAGGAAAAAGTCATGCGGAGCTATATCTGGCGAATATGGAGGCTGGGATATCGATACAGTATTGCTTATGGCCAAAAATTCACGAACAAACAATGAAGAGTCAGCTGGTGCATTATCTTGGTGCAAAAGTCATGAATTGTTTTTCCACAGATCCGGGCGTTTTTTCGGATTGCTTCACGCAAACGGCGTTCAACTCGTAGGTAGTACTTCTTATTGACCGTTTGACCCGACGGCAGGGATTTATGATGCACTATGCTATTAAAATCGAAGAACACAGTGAGTATAACCTTCACGTTCGACCGCACTTGTCGAGCCTTTTTCGGTCTTGGCGAGCCAGAATGCCTCCTCTGGGATGATTGAGCCTTAGTTTCATCGTCATATCCATACACCCATGTATCGTCACCTTTTATAATACGTTTCAGTAATTCCTTATCGTCGTTTACGTCATTTAGTGACTCCTGAGCAACTTCTATTCACCGTTGTTTTTGTTCAAAATTCAACAATTTTGAAACGAATTTTGCTGACACGCGTTTCGTACCCAAAAAATTGAAAAAAATGTTATAACATGATCCAATAGATATGCCAACATCATCAGCGACCTCTCTAATTGTGATTCGGCGATCGTTCATAACCATTTCTCTAATTTTTTTTGCGTTTTCATCGATTGTTGATGTGATGGGGCTGGGGATAGACATTACAGCTTTGAGAATATTCAAACACGTTAAGGTCTAAAGCATTTCAAAAGACGTTAGAAATTTAGAAATGTTAAGTACTACATCATATCATTAACAGCAGTTTTGTATATAATTATTACATCATGACTTAATTTAAATGCTGGAAAATATCTAAGTGTTCCACTTTCATTGGGAACAATAGTTTCTTGACAGTTTTGATTTCGTGAGTTTAGAATGTTTTTCTTGATGGCATCGTTCCCTCAGCTCAAATGTTGCCCTAGGAAAAGGTATACTTTTTAACAAGTTTTGACAGGCCTGATGTGGACTTGATAATAATCCAACAGCTGGAGGAGAAAGCGCCTGAATTAAAATTGAACCTACTCCACGCTATCAAGTTAGTTTTTAATATGCTTGTCTACCTCAGCTGTGTCCATAGCAAGATTAGGAGGCATTTCCACGGACTTGACGATGCTAAAATGTTTATGCACCACTGCAGGTGTACTCTGGAAATGAAGGTTATTATAATTGATTTAAACGAAGGAATGAATATCCAGAGGATATTGTATATCAAATGAGCAAGTTATATACAATTTTGTGCACAATGCAATAATTTCACATGATTTATGTGCTTTCAAATTTATTGCTACGGATCAATTCTTCTAAAACATGAGCTACTATATACTTTTCAACGTGAATTCAAATCTTATATCTTATACACTAGAAATGTTGAACATTCTGCTTTGCGTAATTATGATCAAGAATATTATGCTTATTTAAGATAATAGCTCTCCAGGATATCGTCTGAATTGCTCTTTATTATCCTCGTAGGTATGTACCGGTCTGTAATGGGCCAATTACTGGGAAACTTTCAGGACGATTATGCTTATTTGACATCTACTTAGAACACTTTCAGAGGGAAAAAGTAAGGATATTCTAGTGAGAGAGGGAGTTAAATTAAAATAAAAGGATATGATGGCGGGAAAAGTAGATATTGAAAACTATGGGGGACAAATGAGTGTGGAAGGCTGTGAAAAGTTGGGGAATGATGTAATATGAACCCAAAGGGTAGGAATTTTAGGTAGTAAAGAAAAATTGGTATACTATATTATGCTACAGAGTAATAAACGTTCTGCGTTAAAACTGGGCTAGCGATATGTTTAGGGTCAAAAACCTACCTCCTTATAGTGGGCTTTCATTAACTATTCATGATTAATGTCGGATTCTTAGAAATTACGTAATAACATTCTCAGGCATATAAATACTCGCCTCCAACAATTAACATTTAAAAAAATAATATTCCACAGCTTTCTGGGCTACTTTTCGATTTTCGTCCACAGTAGGCCAAAGAAATTTCCTTGTTGCTGTGCTTTTGAAGTCGTCTGCATGATTCGAGTGGAAATTTTTGATTTTTTTTCTAAAAAATAGAAATTATACTTGCCTATAGGTATATTTTAGCCATGCACTTATTGCCTTGACGTTGGCATTGACTATTCATAAATAATACCCTATTAAATATACTGTTCACAACAGTGCAATTGCCACGAGTTGATCATGTTCACCTTCCACATCATCACACACGATTCGAAAAAGTTGATAAATAATATGTAAATTTACATTGGTAATGATATTAATACACCTCATGTGCTTCACTAAAACATGAATGGCATTAATACTTTGAACTAAAGAAAATGAATAACAAATGCAAAATTAATTCTTCCAATATTTTGTGAATATGGTTTCTACATAACTGCATTACGTTAATGGTATTTTATTTACGGTATATATATATATACCGTAAATAAAATACCATTAACCGTATATATATACCGTATAACCGTATATACCGTCATATATACGGTATATAAATAGGAGAGGTAGCAACAAATTAAGCGAGTTAATGTGTAATGTCATAAATGTGTTCTTGAATAAGAAGGAAAACTAGTGTCAGGATCGAGTGGTGTTGCCTCGTCGTCAAATGAAATTACAAACGAGGATAAGTCTACAGAGGCTCCAGAAAATGTTCCATGGAGACTCAGGAGGGTGGAAAATGCTAAAGGCGGTCTAGGGGAGTTCGAGTGCAGCAAAGAGAAATTGGTGCTGGAGTTTCCACATAACAGGAGATCTAACAAAGGTAAGGGCTTAAATATTCTTCAGGTTAACTGTCGTAGCATCAGGAATAAAAAGCATGAATTTCACACATTACTCGAGGCATGTAAGCCAGATTGTGTTGTAGGTACTGGATCTTGGTTGAATGAAGATATATATTCAAGTGAAATTTTTCCAGAGGGATTTACTGTGTACAGATGGGATAGAAATGACAGAGGAGGGGGTGTTTTCGTCTGTATTAAGACGGGGTTTTTGAGTAACTTGGTAGTGGCGAAAGAAGACTTTGAAATCCTAAGTGTAAATATTCTTAATCCGGAAAATAGCAGATCACTCAATATAATTGGAGTACATAGGAAACCAGATGAAGACCTGAGCACTCTTGAGGCCCTGGCGGATTTATGCTCGGAAAAACCAGGCAGTTGGACCCTAATAGCGGGGGACCTAAACCTACCGGGGGTGGACTGGGGCGGTAAAGGGACGGGGAGCGGGAGGGCCCAGTCAGCTGCAAATAGAATAATCCATGAAGAAGGTTTCACACAGTTAGTAAATAAACCCACTAGAGGAAGAAATGTCCTTGACGTTTTTCTTTTAAGGCCCAATAACGGAGATGTTACCACCGAGATTATACCCGGGCTGAGCGATCACTCCGCACTATCAATGCTGATTCATTGCTCCGTGATTTGGTCAATTTCCATATTCGACAAGCAGTAAAAACAAGGACAACAGGAACTAACTTAACTGGCCCGATGCATACAGCTCAACGATCCGCCAAGCATAGACGGCTCATTTGGTCTCAGGCAACTAGCGCCGCTAGTGGGCGAAGCTATAGTCCGCGTCATGGCCACCAGATTTCACCAGTTCGCGTATTAATCGTACGTACTACGTATATCTATTATTAGGGAAAGTGTAGCGCCTGATAATGATCGAAAATGTCGCCCAATAGAGGGAGAAGGTGAGGGTCGATACGAATCAGATTGAGACGCCCGTATTTTACACAAAATTACATCGATGAGTCCTTTCTTTTGACAAAGTCGGTTGGTGAAGATGAAGGAAGATAATGATTGTTCCTCGATAATATCATCTCTCACTATCCATCTCCTCTATTCTTTGTCGCACTTTGCCCCGTTTGTGCAAGGAAAGCTCCTAGGAATTTGCCGAATAGGGAACGTATCACTTTCCACTATTCAGTGTTTTAAAGTACGTATTCGTTCGTCCTAAGTCGTAGTGCTCAAGAGGGAAACCCCCTCATTGCATTGGAAACCCCCTCCAACTCCTCCTTAAAGTTCCTCATTTTCCAAATCACTTATTGCAGCACCGTCCGAATCAATGAATGATGAGGGTAAAGTTAGCGCTCTCAAAAACTAAAAAAAGGAATACTACATAACTCCACTCTCTCCCCATCACCCTCCGAAAGCAAGCCCATCTTTGTGTCTTTTAAAAGAGTCGCGTTCTTTTTAGATGGATTGAGGAGAAGCAGAGACCTTCACTTTATGGAGAGTGCGTGTAGAAAACACCCCAAACCGCTTGAAAATTTTCAATTTCATTTCCATTATCCCTAATTTTCCTTTCAGCCCCGCAGCCGTGCTCATTGGACACGCCACCAATATTTGTGATCAAGAGCAAGAATTGTACTCACTTTCATATCCAGCTCTAAATTAATCACGTTTTTCCTTACCTGATAGGAAAAAACAGCTTTTCCGCGGAGAAGTCACATCACACTCATATGATCGCAGGAAATCTGAAGCCAAAAGTTATCCCTTGGTTAGATATGGGGTAATGAGCACTTCATGCAAGAGGTCTTCATCTCCGATACAAAGCACCGCGATTCCCCTCCCGGGAATCCACAATGGTTCACCGTCGCAAGTAGCTAGTCGTCACGCATGACTGGCCGCGACACATAATCGTTGCTGTTCCAGACCTTTTCCGTGATCAAAGACACAGTCGCTCTGATATCTGGAAGTATCTCGGTGGGAAATCCTGAAGCGTATCCTCTAATTGGACCAAATAGTCCACACTTCCATTCTCGGACGCCCCTTCCTTCCTCGTTAGTGGGATCACCCACCACCCTCTCGCCCTCTCCTCGAGTCCCGAAGAGGAAGGTCGAGGACGTTCCGCTCTCAAGTGATCCTCTTCGCCGCTCATGCAACACTTCAGCCCGCGATCTTTGCGCTTCGCCCGGTTTGAAACACTCGGGATCGGGTCAGCAGGCATCATCGCATGAAACGTCGATTCCCCGCAAGACTTCAAGCACCATTTTCATTGCTTTGGAATCCTGTTTCAACGCGGCCTCCACGTAGTCTCCTCGATATCTCCCTCGACACTCCATGTCTACTTCTCTCGCTCCCGTGAGAGTCACAAATGCCACCGCATTTACTCCCCCGGAGTAGGACTCCGCGAAATGGATAGCCTCCCCGGTGGTAACGCCGATAGCCTCCCGGAACCTTACTGTTTCACCCGCACTCGACTACTCCCATTAAGTTCATCGAAGAAGCGGTCTCCCACAACGGCCCACCTCGCCTCTTGAGACTAGGACGGGCATGCTCGCCAAGCAGGTGCTCGAGGTCAGACCCTAAGGTCGCGACTTCATCCCCAGGATTTCGCATCCTTTGAGAGAATCGCATCTTCTCTCTCTCGCCGGCGTCTTTCGGGTTGAAACCCCTGCCCTTATGCCTCCGTTATATTTTCGTAATTTTTTAAAATTATTCCGAAATATTACGAAAGCGTGACCAAAGTGTCAAATATTAGGTATTCTTGTCATATTAGCGTAATTGAAATGAGAATATAGGTGGCATCAAAAAATATAAGTTCAGCATATGATAAATTGGCTCACTTGGGTAACTGTTTCTGTTGAAAAAGGGACTCCCCTTGACCTGTTCTACTAATTGGTAGAGCGACCAGTCCTTGTCCACCTCTCCGTCATCCTAAGGAGTAGGCACTTGAACCACCTCATAACACATTCGGTCTGCACGTGATCGACGATTCTCGGAGGAAATTGATGAACACTAAAAATACTTGACTAGAGAGAAGCTAACCTGTTAAGTGAGCGCACGTGATCATCGTGAGATCTTCTGTCGTTTTTTGAAATACCGAAAGATTTTCAGGAAATTTTAAGTTCATCAGTAAGAAAAAAATACATTCTCTCTGCCTTATTTGTTAAATAAGATGTGAGATATAGTTTACTACTGATTGTGTATTAGCACATTGTTGCATCCGCGTGTTCTGCCGTGTGATTCACTGGTCAGGATGCCTACCCTCCCCCTTAGGTGATTAAGTAATGGCGAGGGTCTGAGCATGCGAAATCACCGCTGCTGACTCGATGTGGACTACGGGCAAACAGTGATAACTGATAACTAAGTAATGGCGTGGGTCTGAGCATGCGAAATCACCGCTGCTGTCTCTTTGTGAAATACGGGTCAACAGTGATAACTCGCGATCCGAGAGGACAGTTGGTCTGGGCCCCTCTGGTTGGAAGCGCCAAGCGGCACCAAGGAGATATATAAGCATTATTCCTGAAAACTTTGTTCCCCTATATTAAATAGGGACCTCCGTTGTAATTCCTTTTATTTTGCCCCGTCTCTATGGACGAACACCTCTCCGCGTCACCACCCACCAAACTCAAGCCCCCATTTACCCTCGAGGCAGCCACTCGACTCGTGAGGTACTTTCTCGAGTTGCCAATATTCCCTCGAAGACGCGGGAATACGACAACTTTCAAAATAAATGAGAATGTCTTTAGATTAAATGATAATTACAAAGTATGTACTTAGCTCTCACTGCGGCACTTATAGCTGTTAAGGGTCTTAAAAGAATTTATCCCTATTGACCAAAATCTGATTACAATTATTAGCCATTCAATCAATTCCTTAATGCCAATATTATCATGTAAAATCATTGCTTGACCGTAAAATTTTGGGTTATTTTCGCACAATTGACTAGTTGAAATCTTCGATTTAATTAAGAACTTCGTTTCCATAGGAGGCGTTGTTGCTACATGCTTTAAGCCTAATCATGTGAGTACTATCGACGCGTTTAGGACGAATATTTATAAGTTTGATAATGGTGTTGGCTGCACATTCAAAACCAGATTGAAAAAAAAATTCAGATTCCTTTGAAAAACAAAAGGGAATGAGAACGTTTACTTAAAATCATTAGCCATTTTGCGATTTTGGTCATTATCTTCGATAAAGGTGCTGGATGGCTCTTTTTACTTTCGGAAATCCGAAATACAAATTTGTGTGAGTGTTTGGCCAAAATAAACACTAATATATTTATAAATAAACGAATATATATTTTACTTTGAACCCCAGTTCCTACATGCGTCGTTTAATGATGCACATTTGAAATTTTTTCTCCTCCTGTTAAATAAAATAAAGTGAATGAAATAAAATATGAATAAGAACCCTTGTATTTTCTACCTCAGTGTTAGGTGAGCAGTAAGATTTGCTTTCCCGACGTCTTCTTAGCTCAATGGGTAACTAGACCACCTTCTAAAAGAATACTAAGTGCATAATCGTCCAGCTTCACGCACAGGTTCTGTGCATACACTTCTCTAATATATAGGAGTATAAGTCAACGTAATTAATTAGGATCCCATGGTTTCAATTAATACATTATGGTAGAAAATAAACACCCAGTGAAAGGCTTGAGTCTTATTGAACAAATATGCTGACCTTAGTCCTTTACAATCATTAGCCGTTGTAAAATTATGAATCTTTTTTAAGAGGATATTGATTTAGTCGTGTTTAATGAATTAAAGAGGAACTATATATTGTACAGCTATAGTTAATATAAATAGATCCCTAGAATTTCCGTCAAATAAAGTTTTTCCTAAACTGGCCCTTTTAATTTAATTCTGGAGGTTATACACGAAAATGAGTGGAAAGTATATGACCAAGCTATATATTTTTCAGCTTGGGACGGAGCACTTCTTCGATTTGGCTACAATGAATACGAAAAAGAGCGTACTAGTTACATATTATTATTACCATGAGGGAAATCCTTTTTCTGTACGAGCATACCTCTAAATTTTTTTCCACCAGCAAGCTAATATATAAGAGTATGACTATATGGAGGGGGAGAAAGCGGAGCGGAGAACAGGTGGTGGGAGAGGGGTGAAGGAGGAGGTTATGGAGGGGGAAAGGGAGGCCAGAGGGGAGCGGAGATGGAATAAGGAGGATGCGGAATTAGTAACAAGCGACACAGAAAACTAACGATTCATCCACAGATACCACAACACCCATGACCAAGGCATCAACTCACCAAGTCATCATAAGGGCTTGACAAGTCAAAACCCAGGACAAGGATGACAAAATGTATGCGGATGAATAAATTGTCCCACCACCTCGCAAGAAACAAATCCACCTCCATCCACCCCAGCCCCACCCCCTCATTTAGTGAACGACATTGAGACCCGGAAGTTGATAGGCTTTACACAGCCATATAAATTCCAATTCCATCGTTTTTAATTTTATAGGGTTATCGGAATGGGGGGAGGGATGCTAGCACGCAAACATTGTAACAGGGGTTGAAGGGGGTGTTGTGGTGGGAGGCATGTTTTGGGATGGGAAGACCCGCGGACGGGGAGGAGTGATTACATGAGGCGCGATGATTGTTCACCCTGAGGTTCAGGGGTGTAGAGCACTGGCCTATATAAAATACCGGGCAGCGTTTGCAAGTCAGAAGATAGATTACATTCTGAGATGTGCATGAGGAGTGGGGGAAGGGCGGGAGAGAGTTAAAAGGTGGGATGGAGAGGGGTGGAATGGTGAAAATAAGAATTGTTAGTTTTCTGTGTCGCTTGTTACTATTTCCGCATCCTCCTTATTCCATCTCCGCTCCCCTCTGGCCTCCCTTTCCCCCTCCATAACCTCCTCCTTCACCCCTCTCCCACCACCTGTTCTCCGCTCCGCTATCTCCCCTTCCATATACCCCTCCTTCACCCCTCCCCCACTACCTGTTTTTCCCCTCTCCCTCGTCCCATACTCTCTCTGCACCGCGTACCCTTTTCCTCAGTCATATCTTATCTTCCGAAGAAGACGGAGCTCGAGTCCGTAGAAATTATCAAGATATTATTGTGAGTGTTCTTTTTGTGTTCTCGTGCCGTGTGTTACTGTCTAAGTTTTATATATATATGAGTAAAATTACAACTTCATACTAATGGTAATGTATAATGGGCACATATATTTAATTCAAACTTTAAATACGTTTTAAAATAATTAAATTGTGTGTAATTACTACTCTAAGCAAGAGTATACGGAAAAGGATGATATTATGTCAGAATTTGCTGCTTCTAATATTTGTCCTCGGCAATAGCACAGCATGCTCATTTTCAGCAGGACGTAAAAAATAGGAGCATATAGTTGGAGAAATATATTGGTCAGCTAGGTAATTTACATACAAATTAATTGCCTTTTAAAGCGTAGTAGCATTGCTAAATTTCTAATGCATACAATTAAGACTAAATTAAGAAATATAACGAATAAATGAAAAGAGCTTATTCAATGATAGCATGTCGTAGACTCAAGATAGTGAATTTGTCACACATTATGCAGAAATTGGCTTCATTTGTTCATTATGACGGATAAAATCAGTTCATCAAAACCGTATTAGATTCAACTTATTTTGCATACTAAATGTCAATATGAATCACCAGGTAAACGTGTATATAAAAATTATGTAAACTTGGTAATTTTGCCCTTAATATTGGAACAGCAGCTCAGAATAACAATAAATAAAGCTAATGTATTGTAAGTCTACATTTTACTCTGTAAAAACGCCATCAGATCGTGTGAGGAGAGTGTTAGGTTGTCGACCATTAAATTGAATGGTGCGAGGAATGACATTCGGAAAGTCAAAATTGCTGCTCGATGTTTACCACTATTGCAGTCACGAATTTTACGAGGGAAAAATAATTCCTCACATCGATCTGGTTGGCAGTCAATTTCCCTTAACCTCTCATTCAGCCCTCACCTACCAATATAATATGGAGCTGAAATGATTCCTTCCGTCTGAATGATTCGTGTTTATAAAAGTTTGACTTCATGAGTCTTGTCGAGACGAGAGATACACGCGAACACAGTTAGAACATTAAAGGAGAATGAAATCAGTGGAGAGAATGACCAAAACAAAATGACTTTTGTTCGAACAAACTTGGCTAGCGAAAGTAGTTCCCTCGTCTCGTGAGCGGCGCTTTTATATGAGAGTCGAAGAAAAACTACACTCCACTGGCTTGCCGCAGCCATATACGAGCTTTTGCCTTCACCTCATCGTCCGAGGTGCAATGATTACTCTTGAGGTATCTCTTGAGTTGCGGAAAAAAATAAAAATCGCAAGGCCCAAGATCGGAGGACTAGGGAGGGTTCTGTTTGTTCTCCCATGTGAGACGGCATGGAACCCATCGTGCACAGATTTTACGGTATCCAAATTGGTCAATAATCAAGGCGACAAGGTTCTTTGGATATTCCAATATGGTTTGTGATACGCTTTTGAGCGATTCGCCGGTCATTTTGAATCAAGTTTTCCACGGGTTTCCGAGGTTCATCGTCTGTGGAAAAGAACGGAGGTCCGATTCATGTTTGATCAACAATTATGGCCTTTCCTGGGTCGCAACCACGAAATTTTACTACCCATCCATTTACAGTAGACCTATCAACAGCATCATCACCATAAACGGCCTTTAAACGACGGTGAATCTCTGTAGTAGTCACGCTTTCAGCAATTCGATAAAAGCACGCTATTAAACTCACGTTGGCATAGAACACGTCTCCATACTTCCGCTTCTCAAAATATTCTGGAAGAATTTAACCACCTCAAACCTGCGCATGCGTGTCGAGAGGCATTGATACTTCCACGTGCCACCAGGAGTGCTTCTGAAGATCATTTTGTTTGTGGACTACAAGCATGTGTGCATTAGTATTCAGTCTACCCTCGCACATAAGAATGAATCTGCTTCTTTGAAATATGAAAGGGATGGGACGCACCAAGTGCAACCCACACTAGAAACGTAGTGGTATGGCTCTAGTGAACAATATTTGTATGCTCAGGTTTAGAACAGCCTTAATGTAAAAATGATACCTATCAGAGATTTTACAAATGCCACAATTTTCAGATGCAACTCATTGAAGCTTATCCCGGTGGGGGTTCTTATTTGTTCGGACTCCAGGAAATTATTTCAATAGAAGAATGTGAATTGCCATCCTGTATTACGGCTGCCTCTTCCATCATTCATTCCTAGCTATTTGCAATATCAGACGAACTCTCGGAAATGTGAAATATTAAGAATGAATAACCATGTAACCTGTTTCGTAATTTCTCATTAAATACGTTACCAACAATGTACCCCACGGTATATTAATAATTTGGCTCCATAAGTATATGATCGGCGACCGAAATGGGTGGGGATATTTTCAACATTTAATATCTGAGTTGTAAGGAAATATAAATGAACCGTTGCAAGAGGGGTAAGAAATACCGCAACCAATTCATTTTCCCAATAAATCATGAGCGGAAATATAAAAAGTGCTGAATGAATAAAGGAGTATCGAACAGCAATTTAAAGAAATTCAACCGATTTCACTATTATCAAATGTTAAAAACGAAAATGTTGACACTAGACTCAAAAAATTTTGATTATATTTCAATTGGAAATGCTACTGAATTATAAAAACAACGATCGAATCACCCCAATTTATAAATAAAATATTATGTTAGCGCAATCAGTTACTATAGGTATACAGATAATCATTTGCAGAGCACAGAAGATTTTGATACAGCATTTTAGTAACAATGAATAAAAATGTGATTCTCATTTAACGCAGATTTTTCGCAAAAGTAAGTTTGGAATGCATAATTTGTTAGGGGAGAGAAATTATCGCCGACAGGGTAGGGAGGGAAGTCTCTTTGCCACCTGCTTCGCAGTGAGCTCTGAAACACCAAAAGGCGCGAGTGTAAACAATAAGGAAAAATTTACACTTACACACAGTTTTAATGCAACACGACCATGGTTTCGATGCTGCGCATCATCATCAGGTGATGATGCGCAGCATCGAAACCATGGTCGTATTGTATTAAAAGTGTGTGGAAGTGTAAAGTTTTCCTTATTTTTTAATCTCACCATGAAGGAATTCCATAAAGTTAATCCTGAAGCTGTTAGTTTTACCCAAAAGGCGCGGCCTTGCATTTAAGTGAGATGGGATTTGAATCTTGTAACATCTTTCCATTGAGCGATAGTTTCGATCAGTGGGCTAACACGCCTTCCCAATTCCTCAACAATAGGAAAAGAAATATGAATGAACAACACACCTCAACATGATTAGTGTGTAATAAAGTATTTGTGTGCAATGCATTTATTTAATATTTAATTATAATATTTATTAATAATTCATTTATTTAAATATATGACTTCGATGAAATCATAAATAGATGCACTTGTGAATTAATGAACAACAGTATTTCCTTTTTGTGTTTCCCCATTTCTAATATTAGTTAACCGTTTATATGTACTGAATAAATACGTTAAAATAAAATTGCATATCATGTTAAACTTTTCGATAAACGAGCACGCTCTCAATCACTCAGATGTGTTTGAAAATAGGGACCTCTGCGATTCACAAGTACTCACACGTTCAGGATTTACCAGGATTCCTCCTATGCCAGGGACCCGCCAATCAGACAAAAATATAGAATGGACTAACGTAAACTCGAATTCTCTCAAACACTCTGGTGTATCAGACCTTTGTGAATCGCACACACTCACTAATTCAGGGTTTAGAAGGATTCCTCTTATGCCGGGGACCCGCCAATCACACAGGCACAGACAAAAAATAAGGAAATAAGTAACGGGGGTCGGTAAGTGCTTAGAGATATGTGTAGAATACCTGGTAAGCTACCACCCCCTGCCACACGCCCGTCTTTCGACGGCTTGCGGGGTATTGTGTAGATGCAGATGTAAGTGAAAGGTTTTTCCAACAGAAGACCCATGGTTAGATTGGTCCTCTGTTGTTCTAGTCTCGCCGACAATTGTTGGAACACCTCTCCCACTTTCATCCAAGCGTCGCGAGGGGCGTGATCACAGTTTGCATGCAGAATGGTGATAGACATCCCTCTTTCTCGTAAGGCGGACACGCTGTTTTAAAGACAACGTAAAAATAGTCCCCCATTTCAAAAGACAGATCACGCAAGATTCCCCGGCCAACCCTCACTCGGCGAGGGCCTCGCGTTCGATCCGCTAACGACCCTTGCCACGGCTCGTCCTCACAAGGGAAGGTATAACTCGATAGTGGCGGCTGAGGATGGACACCTCAGGCGGGCGGGGGACGTGGAAGGGTTGGTGAGAGGTGTCGTAAAAGTCTAAGGCATTGTTTATTGGTTCGCCCGACCTCAAAAGCCCTATCTAGTTAAAGGAGGACGAGCTCTGTGCTAACAATTTGGAGTGCTTCCCCCAGATTATTCTCCTCACCGCTTGCCCTTAATGGGGCTGTTAAGATCTCCTCTCTTCCTTGAGAGGTTCGACCGCCTTCCGTGATTTTTTTCCGCCCATTTTTCACAACTCGGCGGGTAAGCTCCGTGAGGAGCCACGACGCGGTCGGTCCTTTAGTGATCTAAATCCATTCGTCGCGGAGGCCTCTCGGGGGAGGGGCTGGGGATGGGGGTGGGATAAGGGGGGCGTGGGTGGCTGGCGCTCGGCGCAGTGAGTCTAGAATTTTGTCTCGTGAGAGCGTGGCGGGTGGGAACATGGGTCTGGATGGGAGAGAGACAGAGCTCTTCTTGCAAACACCTTCTTGTGAGCGGCGCTAGTCACGCATCACCGTTCATTTATACACGCCGTGACCCGTGTTGCGTGGCACGGTGTCTCCTCCTCCCACGCCTCGCTGCCCCGCCCTTGGCACGCCCAGGGGGGAGAACCACCGCCGGCGCCTCCTCGCGGCCCCGCGAAACTTGGTATATCCCTGAAATATTACGACGAATTGCGTGCAAGCCTCACTCCACTCCGGCGGAAAAAACATTTCAGCGTCCCGCACCGTGTCCGAGGGACTGCCGGAGGGGGGTCTCCGGGGACGCGAGGACACATGATGCGCTAGGGAATGGTATCTCACATGCACACCGTGCGGTAAAAGACCACTCTTGGATACTCAGCTTTGCATCTTGAAGTCATATGACGTTGAAGAGTGTGAAGTCAATGTGGACTGAAGTAATTCTTAAGCGGTGATACTTTGAATTTGTTGAAAAACCCTTCATTCATTTTCCATGATTTTGATTTTCAATCTGATTTGACGAAAGGGAAAGTATATGAAAAATATCCAGATGCAAAGATAAATAAGATGGGATAAGGAACATAAGATAATTATAAATAAGCCTTATTGGACGTAGATTGATCTTTGAAAAAGGACAGGGAAAGTACATTCAGGAGCCAAAGGGATGCTGAAGACGGTATTAGTGGTGGAAATACGAGTAGATCGTAAAGCGATTTAGAAATAGGAAAAGATTAGGCAGGCAAGAATTTTGGATGAAAGTAAGGGAGATTGGATAGTATCCGGATCTAAAGAATAAGCTATTGTAATACGCAGGTTTGGGGCTTGCGGATATATTTGCGCCATGTTAGTTAGGGTTTAGAATTATTGTACTGTGTATTCGTCATATCTACGAACGGCATACTCAATTCTGAATCCGTTCAAGTAGTAGGGTGGGTAGACCGATGGGGTCCAGGTTTGCTTCGGAGGGTCCAGGTTCGATTCCGGATGACACCTCTGAGAATCCTCAGATTTTGTCATTCCGTACGACCTTTTGGATGGCAGTGCTCTTAAGGAAAACCAATGGCGGGACAGGAAAGGAACTTGCCCTGAATTGTGAATCTCACGCGTAGTGGGCTTTAGTGTTAGATAAGCTCTACCAACACCTGCCAAACCGACTGACGGAGGTTGATTACTGCGATTTTTTTAGTTAACTACAGTACTCTTTTTCGGTATTGTGTTTTCGTCATGTTCATTTAACTTTTGAGGACCTATGAAAAAGAAATTTTCTTTTGGTGAACTGAAAGTGAACGTGCATATTTCAATACGACATAATATTCAGACGCGTAAGCACTTAAAAATTACCGTGGATGCTTACGGGACCGATGATTCGAATAAAAAGTCGTGCCAGGCGTTCCTCTTTCCAAATCCGAGGCTTTATAATTTAGTGGAGAGGAGGGAAGGATGGAGGGAGGGGATCGCTATTCTTCACAGCGAGTGGCCTTTCTTTTCGAGGCAAATTCTTTGCCATAAATCGCACACGCCAAATCCACAAACATCGTTTTTCAGTGGACGAAGGCATTTTGGAGAGAGGAGAGTAGCGCTTGAGCTAAAAACGTGGGCGCCTCCTTAGCCATGATAAATACATCTCCTTCGAATGCCAAAGGACCAATTTCGATTTGCAGATTGTGCAGCCAAGGTCGGCGGTGCATGTATTTAGAATTCCCTGAAGGGAAATCACTATTATTACTGGCAGAGATAACATATTCTAGGGAACGTACTTGAGAGTGTTTACAGTGGTCCAGTGGACATAATGTATGTATCATAAATGAAGGAGAGACAGAATTTCATGAGGAACTGTGGTACTTTCCTATACTACTATATATACCAGTTCTTACTTCCTACGGAAAGATTGGGCTACTTTAAAATAGTGTGGTGAATGAAAAAAAATTATTTGGGAATGAAATCTAGATGAATGACTTGCGAGGACATGTAGGGGATTAAGGAACGAAGAATGTGATTAAAAAGAGACGTTTCAGGCTTGATTTGGTGGAAATCATGATTAATTATGTTTTGGAAATTTCCCACAAGGAGAAGGTGATACTACCTATTAAAAAAGACTAATTAATCAATGGTAATTTATTGGCGCAGACTGGGAGCATAGGTTTTTCTTCCATCTCTTCGTGGGGAAACTTTTCACTTAACTTTCACTTAAACTCACCAGATAGCAGGCAAATGCAATTTGGTAAATCACCGCAAGAACATGTTATTATTAGGTAATCTACCGGTTAATGTAGGTTTTTTGGATGAACACAACTATCGAATAAACATTTTTGTAACTCCAAACAAAACCCAATCCAGCAACCTAATCTACATAGGGTCCCTCTTCAACTCTGTGTACTTCTTTCCTCCCTTCATTCCGTACAATATCCCTATCCTGTTCCTACCCTTTCCTCGCTTGCCCAACATTCTCCCCTCTATTACCTTCTTCAACATTCCACTACCGCTCAATACGCCTTTCATCCATTTTTCCTGCCTCCATAGGATTTCTCTCAACAAACTCCTCTCCTTAACCACCATCTCCTGTACTTCCTCATTTGTTTTCCTTTCGGTCCATTTCACCTTCTCCATTCTTCTCCACACCCACATTTCAAAAGCCTCCAATCTACGTCTATCCTCATGTTTCAGTGACCACGTTTCCGCACCATACATAGCTACGCTCCATATCAGAGTTTTTACGAGTCTTGTCTTAACATCTCTACTCAACGTCCCCGTCATCGACTCCCCCCTCCTTGAGATAGCCTCCTTGCCTCGCGCAATTCTTCTCCTTACATCCCTACTACTTTGACCGTATTGGTCCAAAACACTTCCGAGATATATAAACTGTTCTACCTGCTCTATTTATTCCCCGCCTATTTTAATATTTAGCTTAGCCGTTTTCTTTCTGGAAAATCGCATAACCTTTGTTTTATTAACATTGATTCTCATCCCATATTTATCGCACTGATCTCCAATTCACTCAGCAATGCTTGCAGCCCCTTGGCTGACGGAGCAACTAATGCTTGGTCATCAGCAAACCTAACCGATTTTAAAAATTCCCTTCCGACTTTCATTCCCAACTCCAATTCTTCTCATGGCTCTTTAATCATTTCCTCCACATATATGTTGAACAGCACCAGTGACAATGGGCAACTCTGCCTTACACCTCTTCATAACACTGCCCATCCGGACTCTCAATGAGACATGTACAGGTTGCGGATCAGTCTCCTGTTCCTCCAATCTATTCCTATTTTCAGCAATACACGCATTAATTTTTCCCAATTCACTCTATTAAACGCTTTTTCGAAATCTACAAAACAGGCAAAAACGTCCTGATTGTACTCAATATTCCTCTCGATTAGTGATCTCATTACTGCAATGGCACCTCGCGTACCTCTTCCCTTCCTAAACCCAAACTGATCATCCCCTAAGTAATCATTTGCCTTACTCTCTATTCTTTTGTTGATGATCCTGAGAATAACTTTAGCTGCGTGGGATATCATACGTATTGTTCTGTAATCCTCACATGTTGTAGCCTTTGCCTTTTTTTGAATAGGAACTAACACCGGTCTCATAGATACCTTCCTCATAGGTACTACGAAATAGTCCATATAGGGCCTTCTGCTCACATTTTCTAAACATTTCAACAGTTCTACAGGAATGTTGTCCACCCCCACGGTCTTATGTGCCTTCATCTCCTTTAATACTCTTTTTACTTCATCGTTGAGTATACCTGGACCTAAGCTATCTTCTTCTACGTCATGTTCCTTTTCTATGTCTAACCTTGTCGGCCTAAGTTCTTTACCATACAGTGTTTCTATATATCCCTTCCATCTCTCTTGGATTTTTCCTGGTTCAACTATTATCTTACCCCACTTATCTTTAACTGCTAGCAGAGATCTTGCCTTTTTACTTCCCGATAATAACTTAACCTTTGCTGTATAGCGCACCAATTCCACCCTTCTTCTGTAAATTTGCAAGATCATATGTGCTTTAAATAACATTTAGTTTGTAACTGATAAGCGAGAGAAAATTAAAGCGTTAACTTCGGCGTATGCTAATTCGCAATAGATTTACAATGAAACATTGAATGCAATCGATGTACAAATTAATAAATTACGAAGGGATCATAAGAATTACTAAAATGTATATTTGCCATAAGAAATGTGTTCCAATGGTAATGGAGAAACACAACGGTGGTAATCCTTCGAGTTTCTAGAAAAAATTACTAAGACATTAGGAAAGATGACGAACGCTCCGGAGGAATTGCGAAATTGAGCATTCCTTCAACACTCATGCTCTATGTACCAATTATGTCATGAGGTTTGAGTTTAGCGTTTAGACTCTCACACTGGCGAATTCAGTTGAACATATTGAGCTTTGTTTCCTTAGTCAGTTGATGTTCGACTCATGTTTATTCCTCACCATATTTTAAAAGTGTGATAAAATGCTTCAGCACGCTAATTTTTAATTGTTATCACCCCCGAAATACTGGAAATATCAGTACTAGAAGATAGCTTAGGTCCAGGGATACTCCACGATGAAATAGAAAAGGCATTAAGGGAGATAAAAGCAATTAAGGCCGTGGGGGTGGACAACATTCCTGTGGAACTGATGAAATGTTTAGGAAATGTGGGAAGGAGACTATATGGACTGTTTCGTAGTATCTATGAGGAAGGAATCTGGCCGGAAGATTTTGTGAGATAAGTGTTAGTTCCTATTCCGAAAAAGGCAAAGGCTTCTTTATGTGAGGATTACAGAACAATAAGTTTGATATGCCATGCAGCTAAAGTTATTCTCAGGATTATCAACAAAAGGATAGAGAATAAGGCATATGATTACTTAGGGGATGATCAGCTTGGGATTAGGAAAGGAAAGTGTACGCGAGATGTCATTCCAGTAATGAGATCACTAATCGAGAGGAATATAGAATGCAAACAGGACGTATTTGCCTGTTTCGTAGATTTCATGAAAGCATTCGATAGAGCGAATTGGGAAAATATAATGTGTGTATTGCAGAAAATAGGAATAGATTGGAGGGACAAGAGACTGATCCGCAACCTGTATACTACCTTGATCAAAAAGTTGCCGGAATAACCACCGTGTGGCGCTCCCATCGTTCCGATTTGAGTTTTGTTTTTTTTTGTTAAATTGGTACATCTGTTGTTGATATTCCCTTTAAATCTTAGTGTCATAACTTGACATTTGCAAAAGTTACGTAGCCAAGAGTACATCTATCTTTGTGTGTGTTGGCGATTTTTTACAATTGCAGAAATGGATTTAAATTTGCAACAACGAACTTGTATTAAATTTTGCGTAAAAAACGGATTTAGTGGCGCACGGACGTTGGAAATGTTGGAAAAGTGTTTCGGCAACGATTCTCTAAAAAAACGGTCATTTACCAGTGGCACGAGCGGTTCAGAAGTGGTCGTGAGTCAATCGAAGATGATGAACGCAGTGGCAGACCATCGACATCGAAAGTCGGTGAAAAAATTGATAAAGTAAAAGAAATGTTGGTCAATAACCGCAAATTAACCATCAGAGAAATAGCGGAGGACTTGAACATTGCCTATGGATCCGCCCAAGACATTGTGGTTAATGATTTGGGTTTCCGTCGTGTAGCAGCAAAGTTGGTGCCAAAATACCTCAATTTCATGCAAAAAAGAGACCGTGTTGACGTCCCAAAAGACATGATTTGCGAGGCTGAATCCGATCCCACATTCATCAAAAGGATCATTACTGGAGACGAGACGTGGGTTTATGAGTACGACACGCAATCCAGACATCAGGCAAGTGAATGGCGTTCACCAAATGAGCCGAGACCAAAAAAACCACGTCGTTTTCAGTCAAAAAAGAAGGTAATGCTGACGGTTTTCATGGATTACAACGGTGTAGTGCATCATGAATTTTTGCCAGAAGGCCAGACAGTAAACAAAGAGTACTATTTGGGCGTTATGAGACGTTTGCGTGAAGCAATTCGCCGAAAGAGACCAGAAATCGTCGCACAGTGCTATCATTATTCGTAATTTTTTGACGAAAAATGCAACAAATACCATCCAACAGCCACCGAATTCACCTGATTTGGCTCCCTGTGACTTCTTTCTGTTCAATTGAGTTAAAAAACCATTACGGGGAACGCGTTTTAGCAGCCGAGAGGAAGTAATAGAAAAATCGCAGGAAGCACTGATTGACATACCAAAAACCGAATATAAAAAATGCTTCGAGGATTGGATCAAGCGCTGGCATAAGTGTGTTTCAGTCGATGGGGATTACTTTGAAGGGGACAATATAGATTAAGATGAATAAACTTGTATTTTTAATTTTCTGAATAAATTCCGGGAACTTTTTGAACAAGGTAGTATGTCTCAGACTGCTCAGTTGCGATTGGGGAACGGAGAGCCCCGATGGGTAGTGTTTGGAAGAGGTGTAAGGCAGGGTTACCCATTGTCACCGGTGCTGTTCAACATATATATGGTTTGTTCGGAAAATAATTGTACTGTTTTTTTCCCGCCGCTCCAGGCTCGCCCAGCACCGCTCTGACGGGCTGCGATTGGAGGGGGTATGTTGGCAAGCGACGCTGAAAAAGGCTGTCGGCTCTGAGCTGTGGTGTAGTGAGGAGCTCTGTTAACGCGAACCTCCACGTTCGACCTACGCCACGGAACGCGATGCCGAAGTTTTTGGAGCAGCGTTATTCCATCAAATTTGCGGTAAAGCTTGGGAAATAATCTACCGAAACTGTCGGTGCAGGGTTCGTCCGGAAAAGAAGTGTACTGAGCTCAGGAAAAAAAATTATTAATCTTTTACATATCTTAAGCTAATATTCCTCAAAATAGGACCCTTGTGAGTTGATACACTTGTTCCAGCGGCGTTCCCATTCCTGGAACGCTCCCGCGAAGGCATCATCGGGAACCTCTCGAATACACGTCGTCACGGCCTCTTTGACGGCGTCAAAAGTCCCGTATCGCGTTCCTTTCAAACTCCTCTTTATATTCGGGAACAGAAAGAAGTCTCTAGAATTTCTCTAAAAAACGTGGATCATTTTTGCAGTGATCCGCAAGTTGTGTCGCGATTTCCAAACGATTGAGTCTTTGATCATCACTGAGCACTTTCGGCACCCACTTTGCACAAATTTTTCGCATCTGTAATTGGTCCCTTATAATCTCGTGCACCATTGTTTTTGGCACATTACACTGCTCTGCTATCATCCAAACACTAAGACGACGATCAGAGTTTAGTATATCTCGAACTTTTCGCACATCTTCGTCGGTGAGTGTCGTTGATGGGCGTCCAGGCCGTGGTTCGTCGTCGACCTCTTCTCTGCCCTCCACGAATACCTTGTGCCACCGAAAGATCATGTTTCTGGACATGGCTGAACCTGGTTAATCATACAGGGTTCTGTAAAATGGGAATCAGTATTAATAAATCACATATTATGGTATTTTCCTGAAAGAAAAAAGCTAAACTAAACTTAAAAATAGGTGTGCAAAAGCTAGAGGAGGTATGACAGTTTACGAGTACGTATTTTGGTTTCGGAGTGAATTGGAGGTTCAGTCCGATATGTATGGGATGAGTATCAATATTAATGAAACAAAGGTTATGCGGTTTTCCAAAAAGAAAAAGGCTACGCTAATCATTAAAATAGGAGGGGAAAAAATAAAACAGTTTACATATCTCGGAAGTGTTTTGGACCAATACGGTCAAAGTGATAGGGACGTAAGGAGAAGAATTGCGCTAGGCAAGGAGGCTTTCTCAAGGAGGAGGGAGTTGATGACGGGAACGTTGATTAGAGATGTTAAGACAAGACTCGTAAAAACTCTGATATGGAGCGTAGCTATGTACGGCGTGGAAACTTGGTCACTGAAGCAGGAGGATAGACGTAGATTGGAGGCTTTTGAAATGTGGGTGTGGAGAAGAATAAAGAAGGTGAAATGGACCGAAAGGAAAACAAATGAGGAAGTACTGGAGATGGTGGGGGAATAGACGGGTTTTTTGAGAGAAATTCAATGGAGGCAGGAAAAATGGATGAAAGGCTTATTGAGCGGTAGTGGAATGTTGAAGAGGGTAATAGAGGGGAGGATGTTGGGCAAGCGAGGAAAGGGCAGGAATAGGATTGGGATGTTGGACGGGATGAAGGGAAGAAGGAGATACACGGAGATGAAGAGGGACCTGATGTAGATTAGGTCTGGTTTGTGTTTCGTTTGGAGTTACAAAATGTTTATTTGATAGTTGTGTCTATCCAAAAATCTACCTTAACCGGTAGATTAACTAATAATAATAGATCTTATTTGAATTATGGCGCATGTATTTGTGATCCTTGTGAGAAAATCTGGCAAATACAATGAGATGAATTCCAGAGAAAATCCGCCAGGTTCGTTAAAATTATTTATAATAAGAACACAAGTGTTACAGGTGTCTTAGGGGATTTAGGCTGGGAGCCCCTTGAAATACGAAGAGAACAAGCGATACTTAGACTTCCAGAAAGATTCAGAACCAGCGAGTTTAGCGATGACACGAAAGGAATTTTATTGCCCCACACTATTTAGGTAGATTAGACCACATAGATAAAATAAGGAGATAGATCCCAATACAGATACAGATTCAAGTACTTATGCTTTCCCTGAACAATCATAAATCATAATAGTAAGAAACCGAAGTCCCTCTAGAAATATTAAAAACATTAAAGTGGCAAATCGGAACAAAATTAAAAATTCAAAGATATTAAAGTTTAAATGTAGGTGCATGTGTATGTGCGTTGGTAGTTTGTGGGTTTGCATGTGTGTGGCGTGAAAGGGTTCTTGCATGTTTGTATTCCATGTTTTGTTTGTGGAATCTAAAATTTGTGGCTACTGCATGCGGTTTTTTTCTTTCTAAACTACGGTGGTGCCCTATCACCCCCCACCACATGCCCTTGCGGCGGCTTGCGGGGTTCTGAGTAGATATAGATGTTCCATTTCGACATTGGGTTTCTCTAACTGGAAAAGGGTACGGCCGCCTGGCCGAATGTCACCCCTTAACGGTATGTGGGACGGACCACTATGCTGCTGTGTGACACGGAGAACCCAGCTTTATGGAAGTACTATTGCATTTGAGAATCGGTCTCAGGTCACTTCGAGGAAAAGAGGCTACCGGAGCATTAATCTCATAGGCTTTATTAAGGGAAGGGTCTAATACCGAAGACAATCGCTCCCTTGAGACTGCTCGGAGGATTGAATTGGACTTGAAAGATTAAAGGAAGGGCGGAGACAACATAGTAAAGCTTTCCCTCTGAGCCTCTCAACAAAGGGAAGGAAAATGACCCGCATGACGGACCATTGTGTATTGTGATATCACCTCCTCAGGGATGGAATCACTTTATCACATGAGCGAGTGCGTACGTGACAATGTATTTTTCGGGCAGCTGCGCACATGCTCAAAGATAAATTCTTGAATTGAATGGACGAAATACCGCTAAAACTAAATTTACTGTCTGCCTCGCGAGTTTAAAACGCATTAAAATTCAGCGTACGTGTTTCCTTCGGTAAAATTTAAATTATTAGGAATTGATATAATTCAGAATGTTTTAATAGTTCATAATTATCAGGTTTTGTTTGGATATGGTACCCGGTTTCTTATTTTGGCTATACATTCCAGTATTGTCATTAAGTATTAGATGCTTAAAATGCCAAAAAGTGTTTTGATGAAATGAACCCACACGAATCCTGAATGACTGAAGTTTACGCCTTATATCAAAAGTCATCCGACGTTTAAATATCCGAATATTAAGATTGACATTAATTTAAAAATTAGGAATGCATATCAACAAATGAAACGTATACCCATACACTGAGAAGTCAGCAGTACATCCATCCACTGCACCAATCCGACGTTCTCCCCTGTCAGTACAGTGAGAGGGGGGTAGGGCGAAAGCTAACCCACCTCCCCCCGTGCTTCCACTACCCCCCACCCCACTGCCCCCGCCCACTCGCACCCACACGCCCCCGCCGCCCCAAGCGCGGCGCCCTCGGAGACAATCGGAGGAGCACTTAGGAGGAAGCGCCGCCGGCAGGCGTCGGCCGCCGATCGATCCTGCATCAGGCGTGGGAGTGGGGCGAAAGCGGCTCATCGCGTGCCCGCCCTCTCGGCCCCCAGCCACAAAATGTGACGGTTGGGCAGACAGATGTGAGGAGGAATAATTCCTCGGCCCTCCGCCCCGCTTGGGCTGGAGGGTGTAGCAGCAACGGCGCCGCGGTGATCGACCAATGGACTGGGCGAATGGATTTTGGGGGAAGTGGGACTGCCCTCGGATTAGCCTTTGCCGGAATTATTCGGGACAGGGCGGGGGGAGGGCCCCGCGGGCCCGGGTGGACGCGCCTGCGGCCTGAAAGGGTCCCGCGGTGGGATGGAAGGGCGAGAGAGTGGAGAGTCTCCGGACGCCACTCGGGGATGATTACCCCTCCGGCCTCCGCGGCGTGAAGTGTTTTCCGCGACGTCGACGGTGCTCGATCCCTGGTGCTGGCCCCCAAATGGATCTCCTCCCTTGCGACCCCCTGGAGCAGAGCAACGTTTACTCTCGCTTCACGCAGCAAGGTGAGGTGGTGGGTCGGATCGACTCGCAAGAGGGGGGGAGCGCATTCAATACTCTCGGGTGCGGGTCGAGGGTCGTTTCGCCCTCCTTCGATTGGCACTCGAACGGGCCGAGATCCTCTCGACCCGCATCCGCTTGAGGTGTTTCACTTGTGCTGCAAACAATACATTGCCCTTTTTCCTTCCCGTGCAGTCGGAGGTGAGTGAGTCCCGCGCCGCCTTCCCCGGGACCTCACGAGAGGGAAGTACTCCACAGCTTTACCTATTCATCCGAGTTATCGCAAAAACGTTTTTGGAAAAAAAATTCTGTAAAAAGTACCTGCACGCCGTTGATTTCACTCTATGCATGTAATCACATTTGGAGTACGCATTTGCACATATAGATAGCCGTAAGAGCACTTTGATGAGCCAGGGCACTTGGGAAAATCTCTCACATGGATTAACTGTTATCAGCGGTAACTCAAATGAATCCTTCTCCATTACTATGTATGGTTCCATGCCAAATTTCACGTACATTTCAAGGGGAGTCAAAAGAAGGATAAACTGATAATTATCGGAATTGCAAAAATAGCATAATGCATTTATCGACTGGTATGTAAATTGACGAGATGCTTGATCCCAACTGGAAGAAGGCGCATTTTTACGTTAATAGTTTTATGGTAGTGAAGATAACTTACTGGGTTATATTATTAGGTAATCTACCGGTTAAGGTAGGTTTTTGGATGGACACAATTATCAAATAAATATTTTGTAACTCCAAACAAAACCCAATCCAGCAACCTAAACTACATCATGTCCCTCTTCATCTCTGTGTACTTCTTTCCTCCCTTCATCCCATCCAACATCCCTATCCTGTTCCTACCCTTTCCTCGCTTTCCCAACATTCTTCCCTCTATTACCTTCTTCAACATTCCACTACCGCTCAATACGCCTTTTATCCATTTTTCCTGCCTCCATAGGATTTCTCTCAACAAACCCCTCTCCTCACCCACCATCTCCAGTACTTCCTCATTTGTTTTCCTTTCGGTCCATTTCACCTTCTCCCTTCTTAACAACACCCACATTTCAAAAACCTCAAATTTACCTCTATCCTCTTGTTTCATTGACCACGTTTCCGCACCATACATAGCTCCGCTCCAAATCAGAGTTTTTACGAGTCTTGTCTTAACATCTCTACTCAACATCCCCGTCATCAACTCAGTCCTTGAGAAAGCCTCCTTGCCTAGCGCAATTCTTCTCCTTACGTCCCTACTACTTTGACCGTATTGGTCCAAAACACTTCCGAGATATGTAAACTTTTCTACCTACTCTATTTTTTCCCCGCCTATTTTAATATTTAGCTAAACCTTTTTCTTTCTGGAAAATCGCATAACCTTCGTTTTATTAATATTGATTCTCATCCCATATTTATCGCACTGAACCTCCAATTCACTCAGCAATGCTTGCAACCCCTTGGCTGACTGAGCAACTATTGCTTGGTCATCAGCAAACATAACCGATTTTACGAATTCCCCTCCGACTTTCATTTTACTGGGATAGGATTATGAGAAAAAGCCTACGACTTACTATGCTTTGATAAAAGAAAATACGGGCGAGTTGAATCTGCACTTTTAAAAAAAGGAATATATATATATATATAATTATATATATATATATATATATATATATATATATATATATATATATATATATATATATATATATATATATATATATTGTATATAGTCCCGCGATATATGAGTTCTGTTCTTAATTCCTCTTGAGAAAGGTGGTTGCTCCACCGAAAATTCGAGAACTTGTGAGTCCCTCTTTTATATGTTTTAGTTTCTGTGTTTGCTATGACTATTTAGTGAACTTACATTATACATATATATATATAATCATAAAAAATTATGCACAAACATATATATTTCCTGGAGGGAGTATTTATTATACGGAAGAAAAACAACGAAGGAAAGAGTTTAATAGAAAATATAAGGAAGGAAAAAAGTTTAAGGAAAATAATCCAGGCGCACAGCGAACTAGTGTTATACATTATGATAGCGGAGTTTGTTTTAATGAAATTAGAAATGAAGATTTCTATACGATTATCGATAGACAGATACTTTATTGACTATCGAACTGGATGACATGCCTTGTCTTCCTCTGAAGAGAACGATTTTATCTTTTCAACTACATATTGATATATATAATTGGAGTAAAAAGAAGAATCCACTCTCCTTTTTGAGAAGTCACCTTTTCGCCAGGAGTTGAAGTGTAATCTCTGACTTTTCAGACAGCAGACGAAATATGGCTGATTTGTTCTCTAAACCTTACACGAACATTCCTGTTGTATTGAAGTGCACTATGGTGATTATTTTGAAGAAAAATTAGAACTGTACGAGTGGGTACCGAAAAATTCCACCTTCTTCATAAATAACCTAACATGTATTCATTCCTCGATGGGTAATAAATCCAACACACAATAGTACAAATTATAATTTTAAATAGTATAAAATTAAAATTATACATTTGCACAATCGTCTAAACTTACGCTTTCAATGCGTGAACATAATGAAGATATATACCAAAGCGTCCATCATTTACTGAAGAAGGGTGAAATTGGTGCTCTATACAACAAGGCTAAGTTATTATCGGGAAATAAGAAGGCAAGATCTGTCCTAACAGTTCAAGATAAGTGGGGTAAGATAATAGTTGAACCAGGAAAAATCCAAGAGAGATGGAAGGAATATATAAAAAAACACTGTATGGTAAAGAACTTAGGCCGACAAGGTTAGACATAGAAAAGGAACATGACGTATAAGAAGATAGTTTAGGTCCAGGTATACTCGACGATGAAGTAAAAAGGGTATTAAAGGAGATGAAGGCACATAAGACCGTGGGGGTGGACAACATTCCTGTAGAAATGTTGAAATGGTTAGGAAAAGGTGGGAAGAAGGCCATATATGGCCTGATTCGTAGTATCTATGAGGAAGGAATCTGGCCGGAAGATTTTGTGAGATCGGTGTTAGTTTCTATTCCAAAAAAGGCAAAGGCTACGTCATGTGAGGATTACAGAACATAAGGTTTGATATGTCACGCAGCTAAAGTTATTCTCACGATCATCAACAAAAGAATAGAGAGTAAGGCAAATGATTACTTAGGGGATGATCAGTTTGGGTTTAGGAAAGGAAGAGGTACGCGTGATGCCATTGCAGTAATGAGATCACTAATTGAGAGGAATATAGAATACAATCAGGATATTTTTGCCTGTTTTGTAGATTTCGAAAAAACATTTGATAGAGTGAATTGGGAAAAATTAATGCGTGTATTGCAGAAAATAGGAATGGATTGGAGGGACAGGAGACTGATCCGCAACCTGTACATGTCTCAGACTGCGCAGGAGCGAGTGGGGAACGGAGGGTCCGGATGGGCAGTGTTAGGAAGAGGTGTAAGGCAGGGTTGCCCATTGTCACCGGTACTGTTCAACGTATATGTAGAAGAAATGATTAAAGAGACATGGGAAGAACTGGAGGTAGGAATTAAAGTCGGAGGGGAATTCGTAAAATCGGTTAGGATTGCTGATGACCAAGCATTAGTTGCTCAGTCAGCCAAGGGGTTGCAAACATTGCTGAGTGAATTGGAGGTTCAGTGCAATAAATAATGGATGAGAATCAATAATAATAAAACAAAGGTTATGCGATTTTCCAGAAAGAAAATGCCTAAGCTAAACATTAACATAGTAGGGCAAAGAATGGAGGAGGTTGAACAGTTTGCGTATTCTGGAAGTGTTTTTGACCAATACCGTCAAAGTAGTAGGGACGTAAGGAGAAGAATTGCGCTAGGCAAGGAGGCTATCTCAAGGAGGAGGGAGTCGATGACGGGGACGTTGAGTAGAGATGTTAAGTCAAGACTCGTAAAAACTCTGATATGGAGCGTAGCTATGTATGGTGCGGAAACGTGGTCACTGAAACATGAGGATAGACGTAGATTGGAGGCTTTTGAAATGTGGGTGTGGAGAAGAATGGAGAAGGTGAAATGGACTGAAAGGAAAACAAATGAGGAAGTACAGGAGATGGTGGTTAAGGAGATGAGTTTGTTGAGAGAAATCCTATGGAGGCAGGAAAAATGGATGAAAGGCGTATTGAGCGGTAGTGGAATGTTGAAGAAGGTAATAGAGGGGAGAATGTTGGGCAAGCGAGGAAAGGGTAGGAACAGGATAGGGATGTTGGATGAGATGAAGGGAGGAAAGAAGTACACAGAGATGAAGAGGGACCTGATGTAATTTAGGTTGCTTGATTGAGTTTTGTTTGGAGTTACAAAATTTTTATTTGATAATTGTGTCCATCCAATAACCTACCTTAACCAGTAGGTTACCTAATAATAATATCTTAATTTATATGCATGCCTCATGAGTTCAAAATTTAAGACTTTTTTCAATTGGTTTTACTGACGCGTTTTAGTACTCGAAGAGAATTGAATCAATGAGGACACTGATATAATGCCATAAAAGAGGTGTAAGCATGTCTCTCTCTTTTTTGATGAATTTTTCTACAAAGCAAAATGATGAATGAATAGAACTAATTTTTCACCTGAGATGGACTATGTTTTGCATACAAAAGCACTGTGCTAACTTTCCTTAGGAATGCCTCTACAGGGCGCGCCCTTTTTCTTCTGATGGATTTTCGTTTCCAAAGTTTTTAAAGAGGTAGGTACTATTCAAGCAGAACAGAAAAGTTTACTCTTCAGGAATAGTGGCAGAAAGGATATAACTAATTAGGCGCTGAAATCTTATGTTGCCTAATTCATTTTGTCCAGAATAAATTGAACCCCACAGATATTGTCCAAAGCGGCATCGCAGCCGTAACAGTGTAGAAACTCCCTTTTCGAGTGAACAGCATTCTACTCTCTTTCAAATCCCACCTTCATCTTCGCCGTATCTTCCCCATTTCAAAAGTGCAAACTTTTCTCATATTCGCGACCCACTCACGCCCACCATAATTATGAAGTGAAAACGCAGCGGAGGCGCGTGTCTCAATAAAGATTGATTTTGTTTTTCAACGAGCTGGAGGAGTTTGAAGGTTGAGCCACTAAATAAAAGAGAATGAGAGAGCGGAGTGATTACTTGAGAAGGGCATGGCCTGAATAATGAGGCAACTTCTAACGAACCATTTCAAGCCACGACTAGAATCTCAAATCTCCGTCGAGTGGGAAACTTTTAATTACTTCGAAACCTGGGGAGAATACATAAGAAATAGTGGTGAGCTTACTAACCCTTGGATCAACAATTCATTATCTTAAGATTTAAAAAAATCTATTTAACTTTTTTTCCTGTATGAATTGTAGCACATTGGTGCATTTGTTGGACGTTTAATGTTAATGGGAGTACAGATATCTCTATCGTATCTCGATTTTCATTTCTCTATTTCTATCTCAGTTTGCAGATTTTGAATAAAATAAATACGTATAGTGGACACTTACATTGTGCGTCTGCGTTCAAGAAGCTTAAAATTCATATCATCAGACAATTACACAGTGAAATATGGTAGTATCACGAAGATGAATTGCTATACAAGTTATTTTTAACAGTTAAAGCGTTATCAACAGGTACAGCATTCCTTCCTATTTCGTTACGGCTGAATATATATGTAAGCTTTAGGACTGCGCATCTATGGAAAACGAAAACGCCAAGACCATAAACTTAATTGGCCCTGGGTTTGTTTAAGGGGGGGATTTCAAAACAAAGTGACAAGTCAGAGAAAAATGGAAAACACACCCGGTCACCTGGGTGTTTGGGAAACAGTGGCCCTCGTGTACCTCAATCACACACAAACAATGCAAAAATTAATAAAGGGAACTACATTACAACCACTAGGATGTGTGAAGGATTAATATTCACTCTCGTGAGTCGCATTCGCACACATGCTCACAGTTTGCAAGGATATACGATATCCTATGACAGGGACCTATTGATCTCTCAAAGGAAAGAAAATGAATTAAAAACAAAATTGAAAATGCAATTGCGTCTCTCAATCACTAGGGTGGGTTAGACCTTTCTGAATCCTACCCACTCACTCACTCAAGGTTTACGAGGATTCTTCCGATGGCAGTGACCCGTCAATCACACAGGTTAATACAGAAGTATGAAACTGATGGACACGAATCTTTGCTCTTTCACACTGTCACTCGGGTGTGTTCGGAAACTGGAACTTAGTGAATCACACGAACTCACACTATTGAGGTTTACAAGGATTTCTCCTATTCCGTTGACCAGTCAATCACACTGAAAATACAAAACGATTGCGATTATGTGTATGTCATGAGCAATAGCAGATTTCAAATTATACGATACCCCAAATGTTTACCATTTTATGAGTGATATATTTTTTCCATACAAGAGCCTTTGCAGGACAAACATATTAAAAATATTACTGAGACATCCAAATTTGAACCAAAATCAGCATTTATATTACACTCTTTAATCCATCCAATATATGGTGCAAAGAAAAGATATTAATTGAATTATTTATGAATGTATTTTCACCGCCAACCAGAATTTTTTAGAAGTCTAATAGTTAAAAAGGGATCATGGGATTAAACTTTCTGCCTATGTGACATATTCACGAGAAATGTACTTAAGTGCTCTATTAAGTGTATATTTATTACTTCGTTGTTCTATCATTAGCTAAAAAAGGGAAATTAAAGTTTTTAATTGCTTTTTGTCTCAGCAAATTAGTTACGTACATTTTAAAAAAGTAATAATAAATGGGTTACGTACTACCTGAACTATCGTTAATTTATTTACGAGTCAAAATGGTCGCAGAAAATCGTCACATTGGCGTTTAAAATCTAAAAGAGCCCTTCAAATGAAAGTGTGGGCTGCTTTTACGGTCATGAAGTTATTCAATTCGTTAGCGGTTCCTGGAGAAAAATTATTTTTATCTTAAGCATTAGTTTCAACTTTTCAATTAAACAATTTCAGTTCCACCAATAACTATATTCTGAAAAGTATAACAATGAGTGAATAGCTTGAAAACGGTGATCACGTACATTAAACTCTTTCTCGTGAGATTGAGATTGGTTTGGATAAAAATGATATAATTTCTTCATATTATGTTATTTTCATAAACTCTCGAGAAAACTCTTTGATTTTACGGCTGTGAACTGTTTTATTTTAACGTGAACCTCCAGCGCTTTCAATGAATGGCGAAATATAATTCGTTCATCTGACTAATTAGAACGACTATCAGTTTTTATGGTGAAAACAAAAGAACCCTATATTGATAATAAATTAGAGGATCTGATAATCATTATGTTAAGATAATCTAATATTTTAACTGCTAAAAACTTTAAATCATAAAATTCAACTCCAACGCTGTGATAAAACCTGAGTGGTTTGAAAATTGATGCTATGGTATTACTATTAGGAAATCTACCGTTTAAAGCAGGTTTTTGGATGGACACAACTATAAAATAAACATTTTGTGACTCCCAACCTAGCAAACTAATCTACATCAGATCCCTCTTCATCTCGGTGTACTTCTTTCCTCCCTTCATCCCGTCCAACATCCCTATCCTGTTCCTGCCCTTACATCGCTTGCCCAACATTCTCCCCTCTAATACCCTCTTCAACATTCCACTACCGCTCAATACGCCTTTCATCCATTTTTCCTGCCTCCATAGGATTTCTCTCAACAAACCCCTCTCCTCACCCACCATCTCCAGTACTTCCTCATTTGTTTTCCTTTCGGTCCATTTCACCTTCTCCATTCTTCTCCAAACCCACATTTCAAAAGCCTCCAATCTACGTCTATCCTCCTGCTTCAGTGACCAGTTTCCGCGCCGTACATACCTACGCTCCATATCAGAGTTTTGACGAGTCTTAACATCCCTACTCAACGTCCCCGTCATCAACTCCCTCCTCCTTGAGAAAGCCTCCTTGCCTAGTGCAATTCTTCTCCTTACGTCTCTACCACTTTGACCGTATTGGTCCAAAACACTTCCGAGATATGTAAACTGCTCTACCTGCTCTATTTTTTCACCGTCTATTTTAATACTTAGCTTAGCCTTTTTCTTTCTGGAAAATCGAATAACCTTTGTTTTATTAATGTTGAATCTCATCCCATATTTATCGCACTGAACCTCCAATTCACTCAGCAATGCTTGTAACCCCTTGGCTGACTGAGTAACTAATGCTTGGTCATCAGCAAACCTAACAGATTTTACGAATTCCCCTCCGACTTTCATTCCTACCTCTAGTTCTTCCCATGCCTCTTTAATCATTTCCTCCACATATACGTTGAATAGCACCGGTGATAATGGGGAACCCTGCCTTACCCCTCTTCCTAACACTGCCCATCCGGACTCTCCGTTCCCCACTCCCACCTGAGCAGTCTGAGACATGTACAGGTTGCGGATCAGTCTCTTGTCCCTCCAATCCATTCCTATTTTCTGCAATACACGCATTAACTTTTCCCAATTCACTCTATCAAATGCTTTTTCGAAATCTACATAACAGGCAAAAACGTCCTGGTTGTATTCTATATTCCTCTCAATTAGTGATCTCATTGCTGCAATGGCATCACGCGTACCTCTTCCCTTTCTAAACCCAAACTGATCATCCCCTAAGTAATCATTTGTCTTACTCTCTATCATTTTTTTGATGATCCTGAGAATAAGTTTAGCTGCGTGGGATATCAAACTTATTGTTCTCTAATCCTCACATGACGTGGCCTTTGCCTTTTTTGGAATAGGAACTAACACCGATCTCACAAAATCTTCCGGGCAGATTCCTTTTTCATAGATACTACGAATCACTCCATATAGGGCCTTCTTCCTGCATTTTCCTAAACATTTCAACAGTTCTACAGGAATGTTGTCCACCCCCACGGCCTTATTTGCTTTCATCTCTCTTAAAATCCTTTCCATTTCATCGCCGAGTATGCCTGGTCCTAAACTATCTTCATCTGCGTCATGTTCCTTTTCCATGTCTAATCTTGGTGGCCTAAGTACTTTACCATACAATATTTCTATATATTCCTTCCATCTCTCTTAGATTTTCTCTGGTTCAACTATTATCTTACCCCACTTATCTTTAATTGTTAGCACAGATCTTGCCTTCTTACTTCCCGATAATAACTTAACCTTGCTGTATAGAGCACCAATTTCACCCTTCCTCTGTAAACTTTCCATATCTTCGCATTGCGTTTTCCACCATTCTTCTTTTGCTTTATTTGTGGCCCTTCTCAATTTATTGTTTAACTTTAATTAAGATACTGAAAGTGATATTAACGGTCGAACTTTATCATCAATTTGGACAGAAAGGAAAGTGAATGAGAAGTTCTCCGTATGGTGGGGGAGGAGAGAGGATTTTTGGCAGAAATCACAAGGAGGCAGAAAAATGGTTGTAGAGCAATGGGATGTTGAAGACCGGGATAGAGGAAAGAATATTAAGAAACCCACGAAGGGGCAAGAATAGGATAGGATGTTGGACGGAATGAAGGAAGTACATGGTGCGGTCCAAAAGTAATGCAATTACATTTCCCGCGTCACTCCAATCAAACCACTCATAGTAGATGGAGGGACGCTAAGTTTTGCCGCGAAACCAGTCTCAGTGCTCTCCAAGCTGTGGCATAGACAGGACGTCAGTTAATGTAAACCACTGCGCGCCAATCGTGTCACGAAAGACCAACCGAGCGGAACTTTAAAGTGAACTTCTGCAACGTATTGAAAATGAACATGGTTATTTGGACGTCATCACTGTTGGTGAATTCTGGGTTTTTGAATGCGAACTAGAAACGAAACGCCAAAGCTCTGAGTGGCACACCGACCAGTCCCCCTAGCCCAAAAAGGTAAGAATGAGAAAATCAAAAGTGCAAACAGTATTCATTGTCTTTTCCGACATTAAAGGAATGGTCCATAAGGATTTTGTACTTCTAAGGCAGACAATTTACGCTGCCTATAAGGGTCATCCCCAATAAGGGTCATCAGATCTAATAAAGACTTCTCCACTACCCGGAAACTCCATCACGACAACGTTCCTTGCCACAACACGCTAGGAGTCCGCGAGTTCCTGGCAAAACACCAGATGCTAACGCTGCCCCAATTCCCATTTATTCCTGACGTCGCCCCAGCAAACTTATTTATGTTCCCTCGGTTTAAGGCAGTCCTGAAAGGAACCGATTTTTCGTCCATAGAAGAGATCCAAAATAATTGTATTACTTTTGGAACGCACCCTGCATATACAGGGTTCGTCCGGAAAATAAGTGTACTGAGCTCAAGAAAAAAATTATTACACTTTTACATATCTTAAGCTTATATTCCTCAAAATAGGATCCTTTTGAGTCGATACACTTGTTCCAGTGGCGTTCCCATTCCTGGAACGCTCCCGCGAAGGCATCATCGGGAACCTCTCGAAGACACGTCGTCACGGCCTTTTTGACGGCGTCCAAGTCCCGTATCGCGTTCCTTTCAAACTCCTCTTTATCTTCGGGAACGGAAAGAAGTCCGGTGGTGCCAAGTCCGGGCTGTAGGGTGGGTGCGGCAGCGTTGCCACGCCGTGCTTGGCCAAGAAGTCCGACACGACAAGGGCGGTGTGAGACGGCGCATTGCCGTCATGCAGCCGCCAGATGTTTTTGATCGCTGGCCGGACGCGGGCGACTCGTTTTCGAAGCCTTTCGAGCACTTGGACGTAAAATGCAGCATTTACAGTTTGTCGTTGAGGTACAAATTTGTAGTGGACGACTCCCCTTTTGTCAAAAAAGACTTATTTGTCAAGACACTTATTTTCCGGACGAACCCTGTAGACATGGAGAGGGACTTGTTGTAGAGGAGGATGTTTGGTTGTGCATTGTAAGGAGAAAAGAGAAAGATTTGATTGTTAGATCCATTCAAAATCCATTCTACCTTTACCGGTAGATTACCTATAAAAAACTAATTTGCATAATTGAGAAAATTATAGTTTTGGTATCTAAAGATATCGTATTACAATTAGTTATGGCGGAAGTGATAACCCAGTTTTATAAAGTCCATAGATGGAGTAATATCGAGGACTATAACGAAGGATAGAGAAGTAAGATCGAAGAGAAATTGATTCTACGGTAATTAGTTGCGTTACATAGTGGCCTCTTTGAGGACTTCGATAAAATGAGGATAGTTTTCGAGGTTTCCTGCTTGTAATATTTGGACGTGAGCGAAGAAATATGGGGTAAATATTTCGGGGTGTTATTAATCACTACGCAGGAGAAATTGGGTTTACCCTTTTGAGATTCTTTTAATTTTTATATCCTGTTTTTCATTAGAAGTTTCTCTGGCCTTAAACAGTTGAAGCCGATTCTCCAAATCAAATATCATTCCGCCTCTTATTTTCCAAACATTTTGAAGGTGTCTGAAACAAAATGCCTATTGATGCCTAAACTACGATGAACGCTGTTAAATGAAGATCATAGATGGCAGTTTTTAATGAAATTATGATGAAAACACCAGTCATCGACGGAATTTTAAATATCGCTCAAAGACAGTTTTAACGACGATGCAGTAGAATAATTTTTATGAAAATTAGGATTCTAGTGACAAAACATTTTCCATCGTACATGCTGGATTAGTCACATTACTCATTCCGAAAGGAGATGTAATACCTGAGAATATAGTTAACCTAATGTGAAGCTTAATAGTGTGCGAAATTCACACATCAGAATAGAGGTACCAGTTACTCTCAGTTTTCTTCCTCTGTTTTTCTAGAGTGATCCGTTTTATGACAATAAGACTGAGCAATTGTGATGATGGAGGTGCCCAGAGGAATAACCTGGAAAAGAACTAGTGATCTCTCCATACCTCAGTAATCTACCAGCTGAGCTACCTACTGGGTATAAATAATATTATAATTTGTATCAGAAGTAGTTTACCCATTGAATACTAGTAAAGCATTTTTTCTATCTGATAAAAAGAGGAAATATGGAAGGATTCACATGGCTAAGAGTCATATGTTTATATAGACAAACACATACAACACACACACACACACACACACACACACACACATATATATATATATATATATTGTATACACACACATTATATATATATATATATACATATATATAAATATATAAACCATAAACAGAGTAATCAACCCGAAGGTCGGTTTAGTAGGTGATGGTAGAGCTCACCCATGTACCAAGCCCGAAGGCGTGTGAATATTCACACATCAGGGTAGGGGGGCCAGTTCCTTTCCCTGTGCCGATTATAGTTTCCCAGGAAGACCTGCTACCCGAAAAATCAACTAGCTTGGGAATCGAATTTCCCTTGCCCGGGAATCGAACCCGGGACCCTCCGGTCAGTAGTCCAACGCTCTACCCACTAGACCACCGCGACCCGCTAATATATATATATATATATATATATATATATATATATATATATATTCTTAGATAATATAAAGGGTAAGGTAGGTTTTCGGATGGACACAACTATCAAATAAATGTTTTGTAAGTCCAAACAAAACCCAATACAGCAACCTACTCTACATTAGGTCCCTCTTCATCTTTATGTACGTCTTTCCTCCCTTCATATCATTCAACGTCCCTATCCCGTTGCTGCCCTTTCCTCATTTGCCTAACATTCTCCCCACTATTACCTTCTTCAGCATTCCACTACCGCTCAATACGCCTTTCATCCATTTTTCCTGCCTCCATAGCAATTCTCTCAATTAACCCCTCTCCTCACCCACCATAACCAGTATTTCCTCATTTGTTTTCCTTTCGGTCCATTTCAAATTCTCCATTCTTCTCTACACTCACATTTCAAAAGCCTCCGATTGACGTCTATCCTCTTGCTTCAGTGACCACGTTTCCGCGCCCTACAAAGCTACGCTCCTTATCAGAGTTTTTACGAGTATATTCTTAACCTCAGTACTCAACGTCCTCTGACTGATCAGATATCCTATCGACTTTTACCCCCTTATGATTGTTTGGTTGAAGTATACCTGAACAATGACCAAGTTCGTCGGTTATGCTTTTATCTCTACTATTAATATTCCATCCGTTGCTTGTTCGATGTAAACTAGCTTCTTTCTACCTCTTTATTCAGTATTATGGCAATCCCTCTTTGGCTCTCGCCCTCTCTGCTGTATATTACTCTATAACAATTACTCCAGTTATCCCCACTGTCCTTCTATCTCACCTCGCATAAACCTAAGATACCTCTTTCCATCTCTTGCTTAATATTCTCTTATTTTCCTTTCATCAACATTGTCCTATCGTTCCAAGTTGATACTCTACATAATTCGATCTTCTTCTTCGGCGTCTTCTGTCCTACTGCCGTCGGGTTTCCTTTGTATGGGTTTCGTGAGATGACGACCGCAGAAGCTTGCCTATTAGGCTGCCGGGCACGACACACGGCCGATTGGGCCGAGTTCCGTAGTTAACACGACTCATATTCTCTATAGTGTCCATCATATAAATCTTGGGAATAATAACTGAATTGGTTTATTGTTGCCTTCCTCAATAATCTAATAACGTGACACCACTAGTTAATGGCCTTCCCACTGTTGACTTTTAATAATCAAACCACTTTACTTTTCCACAGTTTATGTGGAAAAGTAAAGTGGTTTGATTATTAAAAGTCAGTATGAAGATTTTCCACCAAGTTACGCCAGAAACTTTTTTATTTTACTTCCCACTGTTGTCAGACGGATTTGTGGCTGCCTCACTGAGGAACAAACGCTGCGTGAAAAACTTTTCATCTGGCTACTAACCTTCAACCTATCTCCCTGTGACCCTCAATCAAATGTGTGATCATCAATAAGAAGGAAAGGAGGGCTAATGATTACTTAAAGGATGATAAGATTGGGTTTAGGAAGGGGAGTGGCATGTGTGATACCAACACAGTGGTGAAATAACTAATCAAGAGGAATATACATGTATAATACAATCAGGACGTATTTGCTTATTTCGTAGATTTCAAAGTGTCGTTTCACAGAGTGAATTGGGAAAACTAATGAATATATTGGAGAAAATAGGAATAGTTTGGAGGTACAGAAGGCTAATCTGCAACCTGTAAATGTCTCAGACTGCTTAGGTGCGAGAGGGGAACGCAGAGTCCGGATGCGTAATGTTAGGAAGAAGTGTAAGGCAGGGTTGTCCATTGTCAACAGTGCTGTTCAAAATTTATATGGAGGAAATGTAAAATGGGCAGTGTTAGAAAGAGGTGTAGGGCGGGATTGACCGTTATCACCGGTTCTGTTCAACGTAAAGATGGAGGAAATGATAAAAGAGATACGGGAAAAACTGGAGGTAGGAATGAGTGTCGTAGCGGAATTCGTAAAGTCATTTAGGTTCGCTGATGACCAAGCTATGATCTGTCAGTCAGCCAAGGCGTTGCAACCATTACCGAGTGAGTTGGAAACTCAGTGCAATAGATATAGAATGGGAATCAGTATTAATAAATCACAGATTATGTCATTTTCCTGAAAGAAAGAAGCTAAACTAATCTTAAAAATAGGAGTGCAAAAGCTAGAGGAGGCATGACAGTTTACGAGTACGTATTTCGGAAGTGTTTTAGACTACCATGGTCCAAGTAGTAGAGACATAAAGAGAAAATTTGCACTAGGCAAAGAGGCTTTCACAAGGAAGAGAGAGTTGATGACATGGACGTTGAGTAAGGATGTTAAGAATAGACTTGTAAAAACTTTGATATGGTAGCTACTATATACGGCTGGGGAACGTGGTCACTGAAGCAGGAGGATAGACGTAGATTGGAGCTTTTGAAATGTGGTTGTTGAGAGGAATGGAGAAGGTGAAATGGACAGAAAGGAAAACAAATGAGGAAGTGGAAGGAATGGTGAGAGAGGAGAGGAGTTCATTGGGAGAAATCCTATGGAGGCAGGAAAAATGGATGAATTGGCGCATTGATCGGCAGTGGGATGTTGAAGAATGTAATAGAGGGGAATGCTAGGCAAACGAGGAAAAGGCTGGAACAGGATAGAGATGTTGGACGGGATGTAGAGAGGATGGAATGACATAGAAATGTAGAGGAACTCTAATTAATGTAGGATGCTGTATTGTGTTTTGTTAGGAGAAAAAAAAAATTATATTTCCTTGATAGTTGTGTCTATCCAAAACCTACCTTAACCGGTAGATAAATTTTTAAAATGGTGATTTTGATAGAATTTCGAGAGATTGTTTGTGCAATCATCTATTTAAAAAGAGGGCACTCAGTTCTATCAGTGACGGTACATGAAGCTTAATGAAACGATAAATGCCATTGCAGTTTATTTGTTGGCAAACTGGGGCGGAAATGGAGTAAATTTACGAGACCTACATCAAGGACGGTGCATGCTGAGAATTGTGGACGGCGGCGGATTGGATGACTTGTGGATTTTAATGTCGAACGCATAAGTTTTTGGGACCTTTGACATAAACGGAGTGGAAAGTTTTTAAGAGGAATATGTGGATTCACTATAATGAATTTGGCACGAATAATATATCTGGCATTTTTGGGGAAAGGATTTTATCACCGAGTAATTTTTTGCAGTACTCACGTTCTATTAAGAGAGGTTTAGTTTTACATTATGATGGAGGAGGCTTGATCGCAAATGCAACTCGGAGCGGAAAGGGGAAATGGCATGTTTAGTGACTGGGGTTAGTGTTCACTGGCTGGGGACGACGGAAATTGAGGACACATTCGCGCACTGTTGGGTCGTTCGCGTACGGAAGTGGTAAATGTATCTTTTTGTTGTCCATGACAATGAATAGTAAGATTGCAGAAGGAGGGTGATGGAAGAACTAATGGATACCATGAAAGAATAATTAAAAGCCTCAATAAAAAAGGATAGATGTTCATCACCTTGCGGCAAAAGAGGAAGGTTTCCTACCGATAAATGGCACCGCCATGGGCACCATACTGTTTCCAAACTTTTCGAAGGCCACTTCGAAAGCCCTATTTCCCAAAACCAACTTCAAATTTCTCTTCTGGATGCCATTGCATGGGTCCAAATATAACCCATTACTGCTCAGGCTACTACTGTGCGGCGTTTTGTTGGATTAACCAAGGCATCTCTGAACTTGGGTTACTTAGGGGTTAACTGACGGTGACATACGATGCTATTCGAATTACTATGCTTGGAACCTTTGTCAAAATTAATACCAATATTATTGCTGATCACATTCGACACTTATTAGATAGGGATTGAAGCTAAGTTTATCAAAGAAATATTAACTTGCCTAATACAAGTGTATTGGACACACATTCAATTATAGAGATAACTAGTCATAACTTGAATATGAAGTTGTTAATTAATACTCCTCTGGTGTTATTAAAAGATAGAGAAGAAAAGGAAGGATGGCTGATCAACTATTTGGTGTGCATATAAAAAGTTCTATGGGTTCAGGTCCTTTACAATAAGGTTTGGAAAATATCGAAGTGAATGATGTTTTGGACGGGTGATTGACGCAGGGTTGGAGTGGACATTGGTATGCGAGTGTGAACTGGGAGAGCGAAGTAAGTGGTGATGGTGTGGTGACGAAGCCATGGAAGGGGAAAGAGCGACAGAGGGGGAAATCATAATAGAGTCCTCGTGCATGAATAATTTCAGAGTATTATGATAGTGCTCGAAGGGTTATGAGGACACCGCGGCAAAAGGAGGAATTGAGTTGCTGTAATATGCCCTCCAGGCGTTGAAGTAATAAATATGAATCTTCAAAGGCTTGAGTATGGCTTTAGAACTCAATAGAAAGAATATCAAAAGCTCTGAAATTTGATGCATTTTCCAACTAAAGTTAGGTTTTGGATGGAACCTAATAACTATGACATTCAAAGTAGCGTGAAAAATTCTCAATGTTTACGATGCATCATTTCCTCCTTCAGCTCTGTCTATGTTAGTACCAAATTCATGCCGTAGTTAAAGTCTCTTCCTCCATCCAACCAGTACACCTAATAATTTCACTTCTATACGCGGTTTCCAAAATTTTACAGACTCGGAGTATTTGGTCTACTCATTTGTTTCTACTTTAGTAGCATTTACCTAGAAACTATTTCCCTCCGTCCGATACATAAATGATTTTCCCCATTTCTCTCCATAGCCACATGCTAAAAGCCTCTTATCTAAGATCTTCTTGCCTCGATGACCAGATTTCCAATGAATACAGAGCTGTGCTCCAAATTGAAGTCGTTAATAATATTTTATTTTTATCTTTACTGAGGGCACCTCTCATCAATTCCCTTCTTCTAAAAGCTTCTCCGTCTCTTCTGGTACCTGCGTCTAATCGCCTATTTTTCTTTAGAATACTGTAAAAATGCTCAAATGTCCCTTGGTCTTACTATTATGAAATCCTATAACTATACTGGAATCTGTGTACTGTGGCATGACATATACTTGAATTTTCTTACTTTTCGAGAATATTATTGCTTTCTTTTTGTTATATTTAACCGTTACATCACTTTTTACACACATTTCTACGGTAAAATGGATGTTTAAAAAAATACAATGTTTAAGACTCCACTTTGAGAAAATTCATGATGAATGAATTAGAAACTTTGAATTTTTTACACTAAATTTTTTCCACTACTACTGGCTTCGACGCATAGGCAATATCATCATCAGGTATGATGCCAACTTTTCTTCGTCAATGATAATAGTGTTAAGCCTATATTATCATTGTTTAAATGGCGTTGCGTGTTCTTATTTATTTTTTTAACTGTAACTAATCTCCTTTCATTTATTTCCACTCTTGTTTAAGCTTCGTAACACTTGTAGAATCGGTAAAACACTTGGGTCAAACGTTAACTACGGATTTCTTAAGGTAATGTACCGGTTAAGGTAGGCTTTTGGATAACCACAACTATCAAACCAATCACAACCATTTTGTAACTGCAAAAAAACCCAATCCGGCAATATAATTTACATCAGGTCCCCCTTCATCTCTGTGTACTTCTTTCCTCCCTCAATCCACCTCGTCCAGCCTCGTCCAACATCCCTATCCTGTTCCTGCCCTATCCTCGCTTGCCCAACATTCTCCCCTCTATTACCTTCTTCAACATTCCACTGCCGCTCAATACGCCTTTCATCCATTTTTCCTGCCTCCAAAGGGTTTCTCTCAACAAACCCCTCTCCTCACCCACCATCTCCAGTACTTCCTCTTTGTTTTCCTTTCGGTCCATTTCACCTTCACCATTTTTTCCACACCCAAATTTCTAAAGCCTCCAAACTACGTCAATCCTCCTGCTTCAGTGATCACGTTTCCGCGCCGTACATACCTACGTTTCATATCAGAGTTTTGACGAGTCTTGTTTTAACATCCCAACTCAACGTCCCCGTCATCAGCTCCCTCCTTCTTGAGAAAGCCTCCTTGCCTAGCGCAATTCTTCTCCTTACGTCCCTACCACTTTGACCGTATTGGTCCAAAACACTTTCGAGATATGTAAACTTTTCTACCTGCTCTATTTTTTCCCCGCCTATTTTAATATTTACCTTAACCTTTTTCTTTCTGGAAAATCGCATAACATTTGTTTTATTAATATTGATTCTCATCCCATATTTATCGCACTGAACCTCCAATTCTCTCGGCAAAGCTTGCAACCCCTTGGCTGACTGAGCAACTAATGCTTGGTCATCAGCAAACCTAACCGATTTTACGAATTCCCCTCCGACTTTCATTCCTACCTCCAGTTCTTCCCAGGCCTCTTTAATCATTTCCTCCACATATACGTTGAACAGCACCGATGACAATGGGGAACCCTGCCTTACCCCTCTTCCTAACACAGCCCATCAGGACTCTCCGTTCCCCACTCGCACCTGAGCAGTCTGAGACATGTATAGGTTGGGGATCAATCTCCTGTCCCTCCAATCCATTCCTATTTTCTGCAATACACGCATTAATTTTTCCCAATTCACCCTATCAAACGTTTTTTCGAAATTTACGAGACAGGCAAAAACGTCTTGATTGTATTCTATATTCCTCTCGATTAGTGATCTCATTACTGCAATGGCATCACGCGTACCTCTTCCTTTCCTAAACCCGAACTAATCATCCCCTAAGTAATCATTTGCCTCACTCTCTATCCTTTTGTTGATGATCTTAAGAATAACTTTAGCTGCGTGGGATATCAAACTTATTTTTCTCTAATCCTTACATGACGTGGCCTTTGCCTTTTTTGGAATAGGAACTAACACCGATCTCACAAAATCTTCCGGCCAGATTCCTTCCTCATAGATACTACGAATCAGTCCATATAGTCTCCTTACCACATTTTCCTAAACATTTCAACTGTTCCACAGGAATATTGTCCACCCCCACGGCCTTATTTGCTTTCAACTCCTTTAATACCCTTTCTACTTCATCGTCGAGTATGTCTTGACCTAAGCTATCTTCTTCTACGTCAAGTTCCTTTTCTATGTCTAACCTTGTCGGCCTAAGTTCTTTGCCATACAGTGCTTTTATATGTTCCTTCCATCTCTCTTAGATTTTCCCTGGTTCAGCTATTATCTTACCCCACTTATCTTTAACTGTTAGCACAGATCTTGCCTTCTTACTTTCAGATAATAACTTATCCTTGCTGTATAGAGCACCAATTTCACCCTTCTTCTGTAAGCTTTCCATGTCCTCGCATTGCGTTTTCCACCATTCTTCCTTTGATATATTGGTGGCCCTTCTCAATTTATTGTTAACGTTTTGTACTTCATTTTGCCTAACTCTGTGTTTACATTCTTCCATCTTCTTCTCTCATCCATCTCTGTAATGATCTTATCCGTTGCCCATGGTTTCCTTATCCATTTCCCGTTAACGGTTACTCTTTTGTCTTTCGCGGTTTCCGATATCCCTTGCTTGATACGTTTCCATTTTACTTCGATAGTACTAAGTTCTTTAGTGGCATCCATCATTTTCTCTACAGCCTGCTGATAATCCTTCTTCGTTAATCCATTTAATGCTTCCACATTCCATTTACTAACCCGCCGCCCTTGCCTTATCTTCTTGAAACGCACGTTACATTTCATGACAACTAAATTGTGGTCAGAGTCCGCATCCGCTCCTGGGAAACTTTGCGAATTTATCACACTGTTCCTAAACCTGTGCGTAATTATAATATAATCTAACTGATACCTTTCTGAGTCACCTGGCATTTTCCATGTAGACCTACGTCTTTCGTGGTGTCTAAACCCTGTGTTGGTGATGATTACCCCCTGTCTCCTGCAGCATTCAATTGCTTTCTCCCCGCGTTCATTCCTTGTGTCTAACTCATAATCCCCCGCCTCACCATCTCTTCCTTCGCCTACCGTCGCATTCCAATCCCCCATCACTATCAAATGTTTCCCTGCAGGAACACACGCGATTATATCCTCTAACTCATCGTACATCCTATCTACTTCTTCCTCCTTGTAGTTACTCGGTGGCATGTGTACCTGAACAATGACCATGTTCGTCGGATCTGCTTTAATTTCTACGAGTAAGTTCTATCAGTTGCTTGTTTTAACTACGGATATGTCCTGGGAAAATCACAGTGGGGAAATTTGTGTAATACAAAATAAAAAGTTAGGATTCATTAAAAGGATTCTTGGGAATTGTGATGAAGGGTCAGGGAGCTTTGTTACTTCACGTATTTAGGCCCCACCTCGAGCATGCTGCAGGTGTATGGGATCCACATGAAGTGAGCTTAATTTTGGAGCTACTAATAGAGCGGTGCAACGTAGAGCAGCTAGGTTTTTGAAAAGTTGTTATGAACAAGGTAGTAGTGTCACGACACTATTGGAAAATTTGGATGGGGGCCACTTTTTGACCGTTTAAATTTACTTCGCAAATTAGAGGCAGGTTACTTATTTGAGGATGTAAAGGACATGTGTAGATGTCGATGAAAATACATGCCCCCATTTACTATGATAGATCAGATCACCAACGTAAAATTAGGGGGAATTATTGTAGTAGGAATATTTTTTAAATGTCTTTTTTCCTAGAACTTATACAAATAAAAATAGATATGACAGCAATGGCGTAGAAGATAAATAGAACTGGTAGTGTGGGTATATATTTTGTCGATATCCAGCATGTTACATTTTTATTTGATAGGCCCATTTTGTTAACAGTTCTAAAACATAATAGGAATATACTCGTATTTCTAGGTTCAAGATATCCTTAGTTAAACCCAATTTCTAATATATTTTTAGTGTTCTGACTATTTTCTTTCCCCTAAAGCTTACATACGCTTTCCTATCATCATCCCCGTATCCTTCCTGTCTTCACTAATAGGATTTGTCTTCTCCTATGGATTATACAATTCTTCCCTACTTGAATCTGGGTTCAATTCTCTTAGCGTGTTGCATCGCGCATTTACTTATCCAGCCTCCGCAATGTCTCCATTTTCTGGAACTTATAGTCCCACCACATTTCCAATGGCCAATTACCTTCTCAACTAAGTTTATTATTTAACACTTAGTGCATTCCTAACTCAATTTATGTATTGATCAACGATCAATCAGATCTTTCTTAATTATCATTCCCTTCATTATCACTCCTTTAATTTGTATATTCTTAATTTTTGTGGAATTTAACATCTCTTTGTTACATTTGATGCTATTAAACCATGTTGTTTTGAATAACCACTAAACCTTTTCGAAACAAATTATTCTCTCGTCTTCAGTTAGATATTTTTTAACTTATTCGTGTCGCTTTACCTTTGATTAATTCGTACCTTTAATACATTTTAATGATTTAATTAGTCATTTACCGCTGCTACCTCTCCTAAACCATTCGACATTAATCAAACTACGAATCAGGTAACCTATGACCTGAAACTGAAGCCTCCCCCTGAAATATATGCCAGTTGATGGCGCTTTCCCAACATTTACACCTAACCATTATACAATCTGACTGGTTCCTACCTATTCTTCCTGTAAATTTTATTGTGTACTCAAGTCTTAAGCAATGATTAAACCAGATGTTAGTCGGAGCCTTCTCACAGCAGAACTGGATCACTTACTCTCAGTGATCAATTTTAGTTTCTGACTGCAACCTCCAACCTAGCCACATCTCTCTCCTTACCATGCCATTATTTTCTATCCCCTTTGCAATGAGGTATCTACTTAGCCGTCTGTTAACATTTAATTTTAAAGCGTATACTATATATCAACTCTGATTATTCTCCCGGTGACTATTTTTCTACTTGGACAACTGAATAAGAACTAGGTTGATCGACTATACTGTTAAAAACTTAACATATCTATAACCCCTTTCTTCATTTTTCTCGATGATGTCTAGCTTCTCTGTTATGACCACCTTCCAAATACTCATTCTTTCCCAGACCAATCAAAAATCATAATATTAAGAAACCGAAGTCCCTTTAGAAATATTAAAAACATTTAATTCACAAGTTGGAACAAAATTAAAAATTGCAAAGATATTAGATTTAAATTTATGTGTATGTTCGTTGATAGTTTGTGTGTTTGCATGTGTGTGGGGTGCAACGGTTCTTGCATGAATGTATAACATGTTTGGTTTGTGGACTACAAATTTGGGGCTTCTGCATATGGGTTTTTTCTTTCTAAATTACGGCAGGTACCCTAACACTCCCCGCCACATGCCCTTGCGGCGGCTAGCAGGTTATTAAGTAAATGTAGATGAGATTCAATATAGCCATCCTTATCGTTCCCAATCCTCTATCACCATTTTTTCACTCTTTTTGGCTTGGTTGTGCAACAATTTATAAATATGACTACAACAGAGGTCGTGTCAAGTGTTTGTTCGCCGTATGGTGGGATTTCGTGTTTGAATGTTTATTTGGCCAATGTGGCTCGTCTCTTCTTCTGGCTATGCGTGCCATGAAACGCACTGCTCCTATCCTTTATGATGTTGTATGATTGCTACCCTCTACTGTCCTTTCCTCTTGTTTGTATGTTGTCTATTTCTCCTTTGGTGGGTGTAACAGCTCCCTAACGCCATCTCTTGGCCAAGTAATCGGAGCACTTGGGCGCTCTAAAACATCGCAGATCTCAATGTAAATTAGGTTTTCTCGATAGCTCAAGTAGTTAGAGCATCCGCCCGGCAAGAGAAGAGATCCGGTGTTCAAGTCCCGGTCGAGGAAATATTTTTAAACTCGTGGTCTGCTTGATTCCTGCTTCCCCACCTCTCCTGTGTTCGTCCTTCATGTGTGTTCCAATCCCCTTTCCTTATACGGCATTTATCTCTATGTGAGATATATATATATATATATAATTATTATAATTATTAGGTAATCTACCGGTCAAGGTAGGTTTTTGGTTGGACACAACTATCAAATAAACATTTTGTGACTCCCCACCTAGCAAACTAATCTATATCAGGTCCCTCTTCATCTCGGTGTACTTCTTTCCTCCCTTCATCCCGTCCAACATCCGTATCCTGTTCCTACCCTTACCTCGCTTGCCCAATATTCTCCCCTCTATTACCTTCTTCAACATTCCACTACCGCTCAATACGCCTTTCATCCATTTTTCCTGCCTCCAAAGGGTTTCTCTCAACAAACCCCTCTTCTCCCCCACCATTTCTAGTACTTCCTCATTTGTTTTTTTCGGTCCATTTCACCTTCTCCATTCTTCTCCACACCCACATTTCAAAAGCCTCCAATCTACGTCTATCCTCCTGCTTCAGCGACCACGTTTCCGCGCCGTACATAGCTACGCTCCATATCAGAGTTTTTACGAGTCTTGTCTTAACATCCCTACTCAATGTCCCCGTCATCAACTCCCTCTCCTTGAGAAAGCCTCCTTGCCTAGCGCAATTCTTCTCCTTACGTCCCTACCACTTTGACCGTATTGGTCCAAAACACTTCCGAGATATGTAAACTGTTCTACCTGCTCTATTTTTTCCCCGCCTATTTTAATATTTAGCTTAGCCTTTTTCTTTCTGGAAAATCGCATAACCTTTGTTTTATTATTTGGATTCTCATCCCATATTTATCGCACTGAACCTCCAGTTCACTCAACAATGCTTGCAACTCCTTGGCTGACTGAGCAACTAATGCTTGGTCATCAGCAAACCTAACCGATTTTACGAATTCCCCTCCGACTTTCAGTCCTACCTCCAGTTCTTCCCATGCCTCTTTAATCATTTCCTCCACATTACGTTGAACAGCACCGGTGACAATGGGCAACCCTGCCTTACACCTCTTCCTAACACTGCCCATCCGGACTCTCCGTTCCCCACTCGCACCTGAGCAGTCTGAGACATGTACAGGTTGCGGATCAGTCTCCTGGCGGTGGTGGAATGTTGAAGAGGGTAATAGAGGGGAGAATATTGGGCAAGCGAGGTAAGGGTAGGAACAGGATAGGGATGTTGGACGGGATGAAGGGAGGAAAGAAGTACACCGAGATGAAGAGGGACCTGATATACAGGTTTAGATTAGTTTGCTAGGTGGGGAGTCACAAAATGTTTATTTGATAGTTGTGTCCATCCAAAAACCTACCTTAACCGGTAGATTACCTAATAATAATAATAGTATTAAAAAATAAGATAGGGAAATTTCGCTACCACACGGACATCACACACACAAACTCACACCTATTCCCATTACAGTCTATATTCTACCCGTATTTTTACTTTAATACTGGCCTATGCACGGTAATTATCCTTGTGGGTGAGTAAAGCTAATCATCAAAGTAAGGTTAAGGTATTTGTATATCTCAAGTGAATCATGATATTAGGAAAACAGTCGAGCTAACGGCAACTGTAAAAGTAATTTTTCATGTATCCCGATTCAATTGTCCCGAACTTAATTGAAGAACAATTATTGGAGTCACCTGAAATTTCACATTTATTTTAGTGATTCAATCATCGATTCTTGTTCGGAGGTTAAATCAACTCTTAAAACATGACAAAATTAAGATTACATTCGTTATTCATGCTTGTTCAAGAATGAGCAAGTAGATATTAAAAAAACTTGCTTAAATTATATTCCCTTTATCTCTAGGCTGCTCTTAAAAAAAGGATAAGGCCTTTGTGAAGTAATTCGGAGCAGGAGAGAAAAACATTTCAACTCTAAACCATTATTTCAAGGATCAAATTAGGATAAAATGGCTAATCTTCTTTCATTCCTTAATTGATTGATGAAAATTTATAAAGGGAACCTATAAGAAAATTAATTTAAAATATACCGTGAGACTATATAAGAATGCAAAATGGGACTGGAATTGTAGGTGCCACGGAAATTATACGAGAATTACGAAATTATCGTATTTTCCACATTTTATAAAGAAAGTATTCACGGATCTCATTCTAAAATCAATGTTGCCAAAATAAAAGAGATAACGTGCTTGGCGTAGATAATTTCGAATTACTCGGCTTATATATTTTCGCAAAGTATTGATCCAGTGCTGAAAATTGTATCTTTTGCATAAAATTGACGCGTTTCTGTTTGTGTAGGTGTATGAGCTCGTACATAAAATGACGATAATTTGTTTTATATTTTCTCTTACTTATTATTTAAAATTAAAATTTCACAACTTTATTAGCACATATGTTATTTTTCCTTTCAATAAATTATCCAAAAGCATATCTATTTTTGTCTACTTATTATGATGTGTTACTTATTATATGTTATCTGCTTTATACGTTAGTTCAGGAATTGCAATAACATCAATGGTCGTGAAATGTTTCCTCTGGGCTGGCCTACTGTGAGTGGTAAAAATATTTGAACGCAAATTACTCCTAATCAATATTACAATTATCGTTGCCAATTATGTAGCAAAGATAATTTATTATTCATATGAATTTTTAAAAACGAGATGGTGTCAGGAAACGAATGAATAAAAATATTGCATTCATTTAAAATTACATTGGGCAACTAGAACAGGCTTTTCTTCTATTTTGTCAGCAATATGAGGAATGCTTGTAGAAACCCATAATTATGTGTTTCCACCAAAATCAAATCTAGGATATATCTTATTCACCACTTTCACAATCAACGTATCAATTTCGGCAAATTGCTTTCGAGAAAATATCAAGTGTGTAACTTGTTGTCGCAAAGAAATTAACTCAGTAATAAACGGCATCTGAATCGAGAGAAGTTAAATCTAGCAAAGAAAGTTTGGCGGAGATGCATGAGAGATATGACTTCATTACTGTGCATTATCTAAAATGATTTTAATTCTTCCGTACACATTGATTAGCGGCGAGTAAAATATTTAACGCGAAGGGAAATGGAATGCCTAGGCTTGAATTGTCGTTTGCACACAATTCATTGTCGTATCCTCAGGATTAGAATTCAAGGTTAGAGAGAAAGAGTAATATCGTACCATCAACATTCATTCCAATCTGAAACTATTGCCTTTCAACAGAGAGGTGTGCGGTGTTCCTCACGACGTGAAGACTTCGGTGAGGCAGCGGCCATATTTGAGCCGCAATGCACAGCGCGGCACTTCCAATGTTTATCGTAGCATCAATGGAGAGCACCGACCGAAGAGTTGGTTGCCCAGAAGACCAAAGAGCCCCGGCATTTTCACCCATTGCAACCCATCCCGAATTCCCCAAAGGATCATTGCCAGTTGCAACTCGCCTTCCCTGTCTCCGGGCGCCTCCCTCCTCGCGCACGAAGGGACCAAGTGCGCGAACTTTAATTAACGGAGATTAGATTCTGATGGTGACGATGGCGGAGGACGGGTGGCGGGCGCGTGGCCGGAGGGGAGAGGAGGAGGTCCCGGGGCCAGAAGGGTGGGCGGCCGGGCGTTTGCGGGGGCGGCGGGGGCGGCGGGTGCGGCCGAGGGCGTGGAGAGGAGGAGGGCAGGGGCTGTGCCTGGCACGGCGCGCCGCCCCCCCGCCCGCTCTCTCGTTCATCGATCCTTCCCACGCCCCCGGGCCAGTTGTCACTTTCACATCAGAGCGCCCCGCCGCTCTTCAGCCCCTATTATCTCGCCGTTGCAGCGCAAAGCTGTATAGCTTGGCGAAAGTTTCTCATCATTGTTTCCCCACCCGTAACAAATATATTTCTGGGTGATATTTGATTCTCGAGTAGGCTGCTATTGCATACTTTCACAAAATCCCAATGACGTGAGGACATTCTGTATGAGGCTATTTATTAACTCCATTCATATATTTCCACCTCACGTTAAGAATCTTGACTTTAATTCTCTCATGCGTACATTATTTAGTGGTATGTCAGAAATTAGGAACATTGGGAAGCATTACAGGATAGCGCCTTGCTTGCCGAAGTAATTTCCTAAAAGTTGTGAATATCGTGCTCAAGCAGAATTTGAGGGAGCATTGAACATATTGTTTCAACCAAGAGAAATGGACTTTTCCCAACCTGGACTGGAAGTTTTCAATTTGTATGAGCTAATGGCAAGAATGTGAAAAATAAGCCCGTTACTATGAAATATCTACCATAGAATTGATTTGTCATCATTTTACTAAGGTGACGTGAATTATTAGATACGCGATCGCTAATGTCTCCATTTGAATTTTTTCATGCGAACTCTGCAGGCGTCATCGTTTTACCAAAGAACATCTCGTTAGGAAAAATATGGCGTACTTTATAAATTATATGCTGGCAAATTTATTATGTTAAGTCGTATTATGTTTAGGCAAATCATTGCTATTATGGTGTTTACCTTTTGCAAAGATAATAGCTTAATTACTTATCAAAGTATTGTTAAAACCACTCAAGGAATAACTTGCCGATAGTATTTTAATAGAGGCGCCAATACCTCACAGATTACCAAAACAGAGGAAAAACCAAGAAAAAGGCAGTGTTCTTCGAAGGATTAGGGAGAACAAGGAAATTGATAGGAATGAATGTTTATTTATTCAAAAAAATAATCACGTATTTGAAAAATGAGACAAGATATGGAAATAAATTAAGAACTACAGTGAATATTTGCCAAAAATAATATTCATTTAACGTAAAGCCTATTAAAAAAGTCAGGATCTTGGAACATTGAATAGGGTCTGTGAAGATTAAAAGTTATGGAATTGTTGCCCATAAACCATTCTTTCCTTTCAGAATGTCTCCCAGGCATCTGTCATTAGAAAATAGAATAGTTTGAGACGTCACTTTGTGGAAGCGATTCATATCGGTTAAAGAAAATATTTTGTTCTTTCACATATGTGAGGGTAGGCTGCAAACTAATGCCCACATGCTTGTAGACCAGAAACAAAATGACCTTCAGAAGCACTCCCGTTGGCATGTGGAAGTAACATTCCCCTCCACACGCTAGGTAGGTTTGAGTTCGTTGCCTTCGTCCAGTGTACTTCGAGAAACGGAAGTATGAGAAAGTGTTCCAGTGCCATATCAACGCGAGTTAAACGGCGTGCTGTTATCGAATTCACAACTGCTGAAAAAGTAACTCCAACTGAGATTCATCGTCGTTGAAAGGCCATTTTTGGTGACGATGCTGTTGATCGGTATACTGTAAATCTATAGGTAGTAAAATTTCGTGGTTGCGAGCCAGGAAAAGCCAGAATTGTTGATGAAACACGCAGCGGACGTCCGATCACTGCCACACGTGATAAACAACGCAAACTCGTCGAAGATTTGATTCAAAGTGACCTGCGAATCACTCAAAAGCTTCGTCTCACTCATTCAAAAGCAAACGTCGTCTCACAGACGAGAACAGACAAAACCCACCCTATTCCCCTGATCATGCACCTTTCGATTTTTATTTTTTTCTTCAACTCAAGAGTCACCTCAAGGGTAATCATTACACCTTGGCCGATGAGGTGAAGGCAGCTGTCAATAACGGCACGCTGTTTAACTCGCGTTGACATAATAGCACTAGCACACGTCTCCATACTTCCGCTTGTCAAAATACACTGGATGAATGTAACGACCTCAAACCTACGCATGCGTATTTTCTTTTCCAAACTGTAATTAATAATGATAGACCCAAACATCTGCCTCATAGTACAAGATATATGCTTCAAGTTTATACTAAAGTGCGCCCATAAAAGGTTATGGAAAGGGGTAGCCTTAAAATTGGCATTTATTTACAGTAACGCAATTATTTGACGTTTGTCTATAATTAATTCAAACATAAGTAATGTTTTTAAATATTCGAGAGAATAAATATTCTCTCGTACATCTCCACAACGGAAATAAATTGCTCTTTGGGTCGGGTTTGGTTGTTCTTTAGGGTTTCAGTCACTTGACAGCGTGGGCAGACTTCAATGAAACCTCTATGTAGTAAAACGAATGAAGCGATTTTGTGACGCCGTAGCTCTAAAACGCTTAGTGGCATAATTTCACATTGCACCACAACATCAGCCAAGGCTATAATGCTGCTCCCGTTAAGTCTTTTAATTATTCCTACGAGCGACTGCGATCTCGAGTAGTGCGTCTGGGCCGAGGCGGGCGGAAAAGGGGGAGGGGACGGGGGGCGGTGCGGGGTTGAGCCCGACACGACCCGCTTGCCACCCCTCCCTATGAGCGCTGCCTCTAATCTGCAGAGGAAATCTCTTCCACCCTCCTACGAAATGCGACATCAGCTGTCCCAGCAATATGCTAATCCACTCAATATTCATTAAATATAACTGACGTATTCCGGGCCTTAACGATGTGTGAAGTACACCTCCTATCGGAAAGTACGTTTAAAATTTGGTAGAGATTAATTGAGAATTTGAGACTCATAAGTGAGAAATGCCATTATGATTCCTAAAAAGGAGAATAAGAATTATGAAGAATGATTCAATTGATTATTTCAAAAGTTATTTATCAACTTTTCAGCCAGAGAATTAAAGCTCTAGGGTATATAAAATAATTCCGTGAATCTTTTTACGTAATGGCCCTTGATAACGTTTTGGGTCACTCTGATCCTTACTTCTTTCTCGTTTTACAGAATATTGAATTGAAGAATCTTGAGCACAGTAACTTTAGGACCTTAATTTGGATAACAAAATTGACATGTATTTAGCGCTTTGTTCAATAGTAACTAATGAATTAAGACACTCAGGAAAAAATGTTTTCATAGAGATACACACTCGACGGGATTTCGATGTAAACAAACTGGTCTCTTTAAATAATTAATATTGAAATGTTTGATCGAATAATCCCGTAAGAAGAGTATAGAATTTTGTTTTGTGCGAGCTGCACTGCATTGATTTTACTTTGGTTATACTGAAAAAAATCATCTCATTAAAAGCAAATGGGCCGGAAAAATATTACGCGAGAGTGAAAAATTCTAAGAAGGGAGATATCCGGATTGCGAAATTTACATCCGTTCCAGTTAACAGAATGCCTTGCACACGATTATGTAAACCTTTCATAAAACGCCCTCTTTTCTGAGAATTAAGCCTTCGAGGTTTCTCAATTCGTCTGGAGGTAGACATTTTTCTTAATATTCAAATGAATTGAAATACCGAAGTAGAATTGAAAAGATTGACCTCTCATGCATCAAGATAGAAGTTCTTTTGTAGTACTCTAGCTACTAGCAACTCAATTACCAAAGAAACCAAGATTTCAGCTAAATATCGGTTTTGAGTTACTTTCCTCTAACAAAGTGCTGATAATCATTTGTTTTTAAATCACAGTATTTGGTAAATTAAAATCCTTTGAGAACAATGCTTGGGTCAAGTTTACAGAGTCAAGATTGTCAGCAGTAAAATGTACAATTACATTAAGAATGAATTCAGTCGAGTCACTCCTTTATTGTTTAGGGTCCTCTTTGCTAGGGATTGTGAGAAGTAATTGGCTTTTATCCATCGTTATCTCACTTGCGATGGCCTAGCCCTAGTTCTACAGATGTATCGTTTGAAAAGGTTCACTACATTTCTGACCGTGACCCAGCAGCCCCTTTCCCAAACCCTTCGATTCGTTTCTACGAAACTCACTCTATTCCTTTTCCCATACCGAATCAAGGTAAAATTCACGTAGTGCCGTGAGTGCCGCAAGACAACAATGGGATGCTAGCTGACTCCAATAAAAGGGCGACTGGATAACATTATTAGACGAACTACACAAACAAATGTCCCCTATTGCACATAATAATATTATATATTTTTGTTACAGTTACTCTTTCAGAAAATAAGGTCTGACTATACTTCTTATTTTTTATTACACCTTCGAATCCCATCGCTAGTACTATTCAAATCATTTCATAATTTGCTAACAAGTGTGTGTATAGTTATATATATATATGTATATATATATATATATATATATATAACTATACTATATATATATATATGTATAACTATACTATATATATATATATATGTATAACTATACTATATATATATATATATATATATATATATATATATATATATATACATATATACATATATATATATATATATATATATATATATATATATATAATATATATATATATATATATATATATGTATATATATATGCGGGTCGCGGTGGTCTAGCGGGTAAAGCGTTGGACTGCTGACCGGAGGGTCCCGGGTTCGATTCCCGGGCAAGGCACTTTGGGCACCTGCAGCTCCACCCAAGCTAGTTGATTTTTCGGGTACCGTAACCGGCACAGGGAAAGGAACTGGCCCCCCTACCCTGATGTGTGAATATTCACACGCCGTGTAGGGCTTGGTATATATATATATAAAGATAATTCTATAGATAAGTAATACTATTATATATATATATATATATATATATATATATATATATATATATATATATATATATATATATATATATATATATATATATATATATATATATATATATATATAGAAGAATTAGCACTAGTAGACAAAGGAAAAACACACAGAAACACATATAAGAGAAACTCACTTGGTATCGAATTTTCGGTGGTCGAACTACCTTTCTCAAGAGTAAGAAGGAACGTGACTCACGTTCCTTTCTATATGGCTCTCAGCAAAAATCACCCAAGTAGTAATTGATCTACGACATAATTTTATCAGAGAAAGAGATTGCAATGATGATCCTGACGATCAAAATGTATCCTAGATAGATAGTCTTTTAAGTGGATGTACTAATTTCAGCGTTCAAAAAAGCTTATTCAAAGCATATCCACTGCGACTCATAGCGTATACTTACGAGGCAATTGAGACTCGTATGAGTGACGTGGAACGCTTTACAGCTGGTTCCAGAGAGCCGAAGAAGTTGAAACTTTATCAGTGAAATTTAATTCACTAAGAAATTTCAAAATATTTGAACTACTGCAGGAAATTCCACGACCGTTAATGGAGTCCCCAACTGATGTGCAACCGAAAGCAGAGATCTCACAAAATAAAAACCGTTCGCCTTTATTAAAGAGCCTTGTAAAGGCAAATGATTTTTTCTATGTAAATTTCTAATACTTCAAAATTTATTTTTAATAATACCTTTCATTTCCCCCATGATATTTCATAAATATGTCAAGGGAAGAAGTGGACGAAGAGGAGCCAAAATTCAAATTTTCTTTGCCAAGAATAAGGTAAATATGATATTTTCTTCCTCTTACGAAATATGCTAAAAGATTATTGGCAAGTTCTGTTATTGGATTAAAGAGGACAAAAGTTGCATGAACATCTTGTTTTGATTCCCAGGTAAAAGGAACAGGGTAATACTGAGAGCGGGTATATCGAATGAAATAGACTTAACATAATAATTCCCCAATAAATATAATTGATATATGATAAATAAATTCGCACTTAGCCATCTGTTTGTTGGCATACTTAAATCGGTCTTCTTTTTTACATCAACCTCAAAAGGAGCAACTTCAAAGCCTCTCCCCACCTTTTAAATATACTTACTTAGTTCACATTTGTGCCAAATAGCTCATTCACAACTGCTCATCGATTAACCTTCGAGAAATTCGTTCTAAGAATTAGAGAGCAATATTTTATTATTTATTTTCGCAAGAGTTAAAGAAAGGAAAAAAAATTGATAATTATTTATTTTACATAGTGACAACGCTATCCGTTATAAACTTGGAACGAAATCGTAGGCTAAACGAAATGCTTCGATGTGGGTAATACGACAGATTGAGGACGAAATTTCGATTAATTAAATACGGTAACAAGGAAAATGAATGTAAAATTAAGAACAAAAGTGGGAAATAAAAACCACCAACAAATTTGTTTATGTTGCAATGTTCATGTTTAAGTTCTGTGAAACTAGAAAAAAATACTCATTGCAAGAGTATATATTCGCAATTCCAGTAAAGGATTTCTACGTTCATTTTTCTCGCCTGAATGGCCGTTTTCCTATTTTGAGGGACAAAAACATTCGCTTATCACATTCTGTCCCATCACACCATAAACCTCAACCAAAAAACTCGAGGGGGAGATTCCAGGGGATTATCAACTTTTAATCCTTAGCTGCTCCGCTATTCGACTGGCGGTATAAAAAGGAAACGTGTTGTAAGAGCTTTGGGTCCTATTCACGCGGTAAATAAATTAGTTGAGCTGCGCCATTGCACCTTCCCTCTCATACGCAGCTTGCCCCGGACTCAGCTGCGGGGGCGTGTCCAACCAGGGCCGGACGGAGGTGGCCGGGTGATCGACACCGAGTGGCAAAAAATTCTTGTCCGTTTATACACGCGCTCACGAATAGGGTGCGTGAAACTCTAAATGTTATCACACTCGGAATCATTATTCCAAATCCGCGTGAGGGTTTTTCTCGCACCTGGCGATGTCAATTTCTTTAGATGCGAGTCACCGTTGGCTTCCATAGTAACCGGCCGATTTTTTTATTTTCCATCTGCAAAGTCGGTTCCAGAAGTATAAAGACTGAGTCGATTAAAAGATATTGCCAGAATTGACACATTCATCAAAATCTTCGAAGTAGCACCCTTGTGCGTTCACGACTCGTACACCTTCTGGAAGGCGGGGTCCAGACTGCTGCTAAGCTCCCTCGCCACGGCCTGATGTAACGCGTCCACCGAGCAGTGATGATGTCCGTTCAGGACGGATTCGAAGCTAGGAAAGATGCAAAAATCTGGTGGGGTATTACCTAAAAAATTACATCCTCACTCATTTGGTCGAGATACTCAGGGCAGATCCGCGTGCGAGTTTCCTTTTGTTCGAACAAGAGCACTCGCGGTACCAACTTCGCACGCACCTACTGATACCAATTTTACGGTCATAAGTCGATTTATATCACTGTTAGGTACACCAGGTTCATCAGAAACCATACGAACACTTAATCTGAGATACCTGTTTAACTAAGCCTTGTAGAATTTTCGTTCGTTTGGCGTCTTCAAAATCTTCTCAACCACCCCGAAACTACTTGTACCACTCTAAAACACACGCTCAACTGATGGCGTTATAACCAAAAGCCGCCTTGAGCATGCCATGAGTCTCTCATTCGGTTTTACCCAGTTTCACGCAACATTTGATGGCGTATTCCAATCCGGTTAATGACAGAGCGTCACGAGGCTATGGGTTTCGCAAAAGAACGATCTGCACTCCGCAAAGGCTGGGAGCCAACTTCCACCAATCTCCTGCCTTTTCTGAGACTGACCTCCCTCGAACCTAGCCAGAAAAACCTCCGCCAGTCCTTCCGTCTATCCGGGAAAAAATAAGTCATTCTGTTTTCGGGACAGACCTTGTGTGTGCTTTCGAAGGGAATATTTCTGCTGTTTCAATGTAAGAGTGAAGGGGAGAAATCCTCCTATCGAAAAGCTAGGAACGGAAGTTTAAATAATTTTATAAATTATTTATATATAATTATGGAAAACTAGGAGAAAAATTTTCAAAGGCGTAGGTTAAAACAGATTTGCTATATTTGACTTTTCCCGTTACTTCGTTTCCGGTAATTAAACAATTTGATCGTGTGAGTTTAACTGCAAACGGGTTAGCATTAGCTTACAATTACTGAAATTTAAAACAGAGAAATGCGAAAACGACCATGAAAATAACAAGCTTTCTAACAATTCAATACAATAGTTCAACTTAACAATTGTCAGGGTAATAGTTGTTATTCTAATCTAGAGGATTTTTTTGTGGTTTAATTAGGAATATAGTTGTGCCAATTATATATAATATTTTGGGAAGCAAAAAAAGGTCACAGATTTCAATGGTTTCTGAAGATTTCTGAAGAACAAGACGCTTATCCCGTCACTAATTGGATGACGAGGCATTTGGCTACCTTAAGAGAGTCATAATTATTTCCGCCCAGCACAAACCTATCGGTTTTGCCGGGGAAAGGCGGCGGAACGACGACACTTATCCCGCCATTCCCCTGACGCACCGCTTCATTAGAAGTTACAAGAGAAGCAAACTAGCACTAATCCTCCGCCTCACCGAGTAAGTAAAGAAACTATCAAAGTAGTGGTATTTCACCGTCGACTGCGGTCCCCGAGGGAACTACAGCTCCCACTTATGCTACACCTCTCATGTCTCCTTACGGTGCCAGACTAGAGTCAAGCTCAACAGGGTCTTCTTTCCCCGCTGATTCTTCCAAGCCCGTTCCCTTGGCTGTGGTTTCGCTAGATAGTAGATAGGGACAGTGGGAATCTCGTTAATCCATTCATGCGCGTCACTAATTGGATGACGAGGCATTTGGCTACCTTAAGAGAGTCATAATTATTTCCGCCCAGCACAAACCTATCGGTTTTGCCGGGGAAAGGCGGCGGAACGACGACACTTATCCCGCCATTCCCCTGACGCACCGCTTCATTAGAAGTTACAAGAGAAGCAAACTAGCACTAATCCCCGGTGTAGCGTCAGAGTCAAAGTGGAGGACCACTCCCCAGTCGGGGTGCTCGGGAGCTCATCCCGCCGAATTACGCTCTATTTTCGCTGTGGGCCCAGCGAGCAGGCACCCCAGGCTTACAAGAGGACTCGACTCGAATACTAAACCCCCACCGAGGAACACGTGCCACCAAGGGCATGTGCCGGCGGCAGGTTCGACATCTCAAACGTCGGCCTCCGGCTGGGGCGGGGCTCAGACACCCTCCCCCTGAAGGGGTCCCCCCTAACTTAAGGACTCGTGCTTTCCACCGAATAGCTACGAGACCCCAAAAAACCGATCTACCAGCGAAATCAGCCACCACGAAGCCGATCCCATGAGAAGGGGACGGGTAGCCGACCCGCCGGGTTCCCTTCTCCCCGTAGCACTTATGTCAGCCGGATTCCTCCGACTACGTTGGATGAGTAACCGTCGGACGCGCGATAGCGCTGCCCTCCCACACCGCTCTTTGCTTGGGCGAGCCCGCCCTTTGCCCACATTCGTGGGATTGGGTAGGACTCTCGTCCCAGCTTTAGGGGTAGGTGCTGCGTGGTCAGTACTGAGTTAGCCTGTGGCCCTGAACTTAGATGTTCTGCTCAGAGCCGTGCGCGACTAACTCGCCACCTACCCACTTTACACTTTTAATGATTTTTATTCAATAAGCACAGATAAAATCATTTTTAGCCGGAGTTATCACTATTTCTAAAACATAAGATACCGCATCAAAAATTTAATAGTAATGCACTTTATTTTCCTGCCTATATTAAATATTCCTAAATGTATTTCTATGGAAAATATTAGTCCCTTAAAATGAGTATGAGACAAATACAAATTTGAAAAACTTTTTTAATATTCCCTGACTTTTACAATAAAAATGGTGTTTAAAATTCGTTTGCATGTTTAAAATTTGCATTTAAACACCAGAGTCCGTAAATTTTTAGAAATAATATGTTTTCTACCTTAAATTTTTGAATTAATTGCAAACACTTTCAGAAACTATTTTTATATGCTAACCAAATTCCCCCTCCCATGGACTAAAACCTTGCCGCGGTGGAAGGGCTTGTGTGCTCCGATGACCCCTAGAGCTGTGCTGGCGGGAGTAAATGTAATTGCTCCTGGTAGGGTCACCCATGCCAGATAGGTCGAAGCTTAGGAGCCAGCGGAAAGGTAGTCCACGCAGCCAGCGTCTGTTCCTCTGTGAGGCGGCTGCAAAGGCGTCTGACTCCAGTGGGGCGGCCATTAAGTGAAGGTGTCACGTTGAAAACACTACTGAGGAAGGCAACACGAAACCACATCAATTATCATTCCCAAGAATGTAATGATGGGCACTATTGAGAATATGAGTCCTGGCAACTACGGGACTCGTCCCAAGCGGCCGTGTGTCGTGCTCGGCAGCGGGGGAGGCAAGGTTTCCGCGGTCGTCATCCCACGAAACCCTGGCGGGGAAGAAAAAACAGCAGCAGGACAGAAGATGCAGAAGAAGACGAAATAAGTTAGAATAGGAACATGGAAAGTCAGGACAATGTTGAGGACAGGAAAATTAGAAAATATTAAGCGAGAAATGGAAAGAGGTAATATAATTGATTTAAGTCTCTGCGAGGTGAGATGAAAGAATAGCGGGGATTACTGGGGTGATAGTTAAAGAATAATGTACAGCAAAGGGGACGAGAGCCAACAGAAAATTCCCATAATACTAAATAAAGAGATAAGAAGTGTAGTCAACATATAGCAAGTAACGGATAGAATATTACCAGCAGAGATTAAAGCAGAGCCGAAGAACTTGGGCATTGTTCAGGTACACATGCCACCGGGACCCCGTAAGGAGGAAGAAGTCAATAGGATGTACGATGAGTTAGAGGATATCATCGCGAGTGTTCCTGCAGGGAAACATTTGATAGTGATGGGGGATTGGAATGCGACGGGGGACTATGGGTTAGGCGCAAGGAATGAACGAGGGAAGAAGGCAATTGAATTCTGCAGGAGACAGGGGTTAATCATCACCAACACATTGTTTAGACACCACATAAGGCGTAGGTATATATGGAAAATGCCAGGTGACTCAGAAAGCTATCAGTTAGATTATATTATGGTTACGCACAGGTTTAGGAACAGTGTGATAAATTCGCAGAGTTTCCCAGGAGCGTATGCGGACTCTGACCACAATTTAGTTGTCATGAAATGTAACGTGCGTTTCAAGAAGATAAGGCAAGGGCGGCGGGTTAGTAAATGGAATGTAGAAGCATTAAATGGATTAACGAAGAAAGAGTATCAGCAGGCTGTAGAGAAAATGATGGATGCCATTAAAGAATTGAGTACTATCGAAGAAAAATGGGAATGTATCAAGCAAGGGATATCGGAAGCCGCGAAAGACACTATGGGAACTGTTAACGGGAAAAGGATAAGGAAACCATGGGTAACGGAAGAGATGATTGCAAAGACGGATGAGAGAAGAAGATGGAAGAATGTAAACACAGAGTTTGGCAAAATGAAGTACAAAGAGTTAAACAATAAGTTGAGAAGGGCCACAAATAAAGCCAAAGAAGAATGGTGGAAAACGCAATGCAAGGACATGGAAAGCTTAGAGAAGAAGGGTGAAAATGGTGCTCTATACAGCAAGGTTAAGTTATTATCTGGAAGTAAGAAGGCGTTGGAAGAACAGGAGATAGGAATGAAAGTCGGAGGGGAATTCGTACAATCGGTTATGTTTGCTGATGACCAAGCATCAGTTGCCCAGTCAGCCAAGGGGTTGTAAATATTGCTGAGTGAATTGGAGGTTTAGTGCGATAAATATGGGATGAGAATCAACAATAATAAAACAAAGGCTATGCGATTTTCCAGAAAGAAAAAGGTTAAGCTAAATATTAAAATAGGCGGGGAAAAAATAGAGCAGGTAGAAAAGTTTACATATCTCGGAAGTGTTTAGGACCAATACGGTCAAAGTGGTAGGGACGTAAGGAGAAGAATTGCGCTGGGCAAGGAGGCTTTCTCAAGGAGGAGGGAGTTGATGACGGGGACGTTTGAATGGGGATGTAAAAACAAGACTCGTCAAAACTCTGATATGGAGCGTAACTATATACGGCGTGGAAACGTGGTCACTGAAGCAGGAGGATAGACGTAGATTGGAGGCTTTTGAAATGTGGGTGTGGAGAAGAATGGAGAAGGTGAAATGCACCGAATGGAAAAAAATGAGGAAGTACTGGAGATGGTGGGTGAGGAGAGGGGTTTGTTCAGAGAAACCCTATGGAGGCAGGAAAAATGGATGAAAAGCGTATTGAGCGGTAGTGGAATGTTGAAGAAGTAATAGAGGGGAGAATGTTGGGCAAGCGAGGAAAGGGCAGGAAGAGGACAGGGATGTCGTACGGGATGAAGGGAGGAAAGATGTACACAGAGATGAAGAGGGACTTGATGTAGATTAGGATGCTGGATTGAGTTTTGTTTGGAGTTGCAATATGTTTAGATGAGAGGTGTGTCCATCCAAAAGCCTATCTTAACCGATAGTTTACCTAAAAAAAACAAATTCCTACGTGGTATGAATCATTTGTACTAATCTAGATTTACTCTAAAATTAGGAAAAAAAGTGAAAAATTATGTGATGGCATCGAGGGGATCAAATGCACAAAATTTAGAGAGAATCATTTGCATTTGCATTTACAAATAAACGGAGATGGAGGGTGAGAGAATACGCTCGTATTTCACACAGCACTGGACGGTCAGCAAGTTGATGGCAAACTGTTGTGTATTAAATGATATTGAGGTAAATAATTGGAACTAACTCAATTTTTCGGAAATATCTTGATGGTGAAAAATAACAGAAAAACGAAACCTTGAAACGACTGGTTTTAGCCGATTGAAATAATAAAAAATATTGCGTAAAAGCCTCCGTGTTCGGCTTCACGGAAAGGGCGGCATGCTTGAGGGGTACGTAGCTTTGTTTGTTGCCCACACCAACTAAATGAGAGAAATTGATCGATAACCATCAAAGGGTGATCAAGCGTGGAGCTAAGAAGGATAGTAGTTGTTCCCAAGACTTTTTCAATGTGTGGAGAAGATATGAAACAGGGCTTAAATGTAGATTAGGAATGCAGTCAAATTGCAAGTTGATTGACATTTTCAACAGAGTCAGGTGAAATGTAGTGAAAATTTGTCATTTGAGAAACAAAAATTTGCACTTTTACCCATATTTACTTATAACTTACAATACGTTTTAGTTCATCGAACCATCTTCAGGAACAAGACAAGATTCAAATTGTGATACGTCATTTTCATACCTGCTTGAGTAAGGGGGGGGGGCGAAATAAAGACTGAGCAGTAAGATAGAAGGAGAGACACAGAGGGGAATTATGGAAAACCCAAAGAAACAGAGAAACTAAAGAAATGGAGAGGTAAGAAGAGGGTGGGGAGAGGAGCACTTGTGGTCATTATTTGAGAGGACGGTGGCAAGCAGGCTGCCGGGAGGAAGGATGGAAGAATAAAGAAGAGTAAGGCGGGAAGGGGAGATGGAAGGGATGGAGACAGGTTGAGGGATGAGGTGTGAGTGATTCTAACGAGGGCATTATCAGGGCAGGGTTGGTCGACGCAAACTGAGAGTGGAGGGTTGGGGGTTGTGAGATTGGAAATCCGCGAAGGCTGGAGTCAGTAGGAGAGAGGGAGTTTCACTGTCTGCTGTGGAAACGGGATTCTGAGGAGAGGTGAGTGGTATGAGAAATGCATGAGGGCATCTATGAGTAATGAATCTGGCCGGAAAACTTAGTGAGATTATTGTTAGTTCCTATTCCGAAAAAGGTAAAGGTTACATCATGTGAGGACCACAGAGCAATAGGGATGATTTCTCTCGCAGGTAATGGTATACCCTGAATAGAGGGTAGGGCATATGATTACTTAGGGGATGATCAGTTTGGGTTTAGGAAGGGTGAGGTACGCGTGATGCCATTGCAGGAATGAGGTCACTAATCGAGAGGAATAGAGAACACAATCAGGACGTATTTGCCTGTTTTGTGAAGTTCGAAAAAGCGTTGGTAGAATGAATTGGGAGAAAATAATGACTTAATTGCTGAAAAGAGGATAAGATTGGAGGAACAGGCGGCTAATCTGCAACCTGTACATGTCTCAGACTGCTCAGTTAAGAGTGGGGAACGGAGAGTCCGGATGGGCAGTGTTAGGAAGAGGTGTAAGGCAGGGTTGCTCATTATCACCGGTGCTGTTCGACGTATATGTGGAGGAGATGATTGAAGAGGCATGGGAAAAACTGTATCTAGGAATGGAAGTAGTAGGAATTTATTTAAAAATTTCTACATATCTTGGTTAATACTTGGCCAAATATAATTTGTTCTTATTAGTTCCTAATATTTTAAGGAACAGAATTTTTGTGCTATAATTGTGTGTACTCGTGTATATATGCATACTTAGACCTGTCAGGTGTGATTTGGTAATGTAATGACTTTCCACTACTGCTGTCAATAGTGTTTTAAAGTGTCAAGCCATATACCGAATTTTTGGAAAATTTCTAACAATATGGCAGTAACCGATACAAAAATTTAATTATTTTCCATTTTAGATGAGGAAGCTCTCAAAGGAACTTTCTCTGGGAGCAGAAACTTATTGGATAATTCATTTTCATAGAATATAGGGTAGTAGAGAACCATTTATGCATTAACAAAAATTGATATCCATATTGCATAGTAATTTCAAGCACCTACTCATCAATTTAAATTGGTAAGCTTAGACTAAATTTTTCGACATGAATGGCCGATGGCCCTTTGTGAATATTAGCTAGAGACTGAATTCTTCAGGCTCTCCTTTGGATTTTCCATTTATTAAAAAACCAAAGAAAAATAATCATGAAATGTTAGGGTATACTTATAGATTCTCTACGGCAAACGAAACAAGTTGACTTTGCCGAAAACATTGTTCTTGTAGTAATAGACCATAACGATGAAGATAAGGATTGATGACCTAATATTCGTTATTGATTGCTTAATAAGAATTTTGCTCCGTTCTTAGAGCCTTCTCTTCTTAGTGCGCCGTAGAGCTGAGCATTGATGATAATCTTTATTCTATTGTCTATATATAACTCTTATTAATGCTTATATTCTCTTGACTTATCAGTTTATACATGGTGGTTCAAGAATTTGAAGTATATAATACCATTTAAAATTTTAGGGTAGCAGGAGCTTTGTGAAAATATATCCGTGTTATTTGAATGAAGTGTAAGTTGAAGGAAAAATAACCGGATATTATGGGTCAGTTTTACGGCAGGTTCTGGTCCAAGTTACACTACCGCTGAATAGCTTTTTTTATAATTCCATTGGCTTTATGACCTAAGGAAATGGAACACGGTTGAAATATACGAGGGTGAATATTCTATGCTGGATAATCGTTGGTTTGTTTGGATATGTAATGACAAGAATCACCAATCCTCCTTTCGGTCAATTCAACATATACTTTTATAATACGCACGTATTTGCATGATTGGCCAAGACCAACGATATACGGGTTCCACAGAGTGTGAGGTTCTTTGCCCAGTGAAATTAAAGAAAATATTGGTGCTATTCACACTGCGATTGATGAGGAAAAATAAATAATGGTTGGATGACAAACTTACGTTATTTTACCCTGCCTGAAAAAATCTGGTAATGTTAATATAATAAGGTTTTAAAGGGGATTTAAATAATTCCAAGCTATCAGGTATTTGACTAATCACCCTATAATACCGTATTGCATTGAAAATTTAAAATAGCTGTATTATTTATACGGACTTCCGGTTTACTTTACAGACTAATTTCAATATTTATACCTTTGAACTTTCTTCTGCCTAACTCTGTGGGAAGAACGAGGTTTCATCTTACTCCTCCACTCATCTTTCTATACACCTCACCTATAATCAATGGTTTTCCTGCCCTATATGCTCTAGCCACGTATACAGTCAATCTTTTTAGATGGGATACAAACTCGTTTATAGCGAAAGCAGGAAAAGGGTATTGTATGGTACTGGTTTGGTTGCGATGTACTAACAAAAATTTGCCAAAAACGAGCAGCTGATTGCTGTAACCGTTATGAGTGATTGCTAGATTTGGCATGGGTACTGAGACGTTTGGTAATATTGCAAACCTAACCTCTTATCACTTATGAAAAACAATGAGAAGCCTCCGGGGACGAACAAGAAGACATGGCGTTGACCATATACGCTAAATACGTATTAAAGGAAAAAGGATGTGCCTTTTTCATGATTTTCATGGTTCTACGATTCTGTGTAAGGGAAGGGTAAAGAGTGGAATACAAATTTTACTGAAGCGTATCAAAGGTTCTTACTCAATACCGGCATATGCGACCTGTTATTTCTTACGTTTCAAAACATGAGTTTAATCGGGGGGTTGGAAGAATATAGCAATTGTAGATTTGAGTAAAAGGACCTCAGGGAAGTAGAATTGGATGTAAGGAAAGTGAAGAAGTTAATTTTTTAGCAATCCAAAAAAGCGTTCGGTTAAGTGCTGGTAGAAAGAGACTGGAAGATAATATTGGATAAAACTCAGGGGTTGCGTAGTGGTTTACTCGCAATAGATTATGTACGGTTCAACGATTTAATCTTCTCCCAGAATTTGAAAAATGAGTGAATTTTCGCAAGAAATTTATACGTTGTAGGATTGAAAAATGTATAAGATGTATCATATAAATAAAAATAGTTTAAGATTTGAGAAAAAATGGAGTCCAGGCGCATTTTTAAAGGATAAAAAAATAACGCGAGACATGTAAACGTGCTAAGGAATTTTAGTGACTGATTTTAATATAAACCATGATACGAAACATGATTATTTTCTGTTTTCATCTTAGTTGAATACACCTATGGACTATTATTTGAGAGATGGATTTATGTATAAGATATTTATTTTGATTGAAAAGGTGCATTTACTCGTTCTACCCGCAATTGCATCGTAATCCTGCCCTGAGTCCTGGTCTATTGGGGGCCTTGGCGAGACTCAGTGAGGTATTAGAGGGAGTTGGATTAAGGTAAATGGTTATGGGTGGTAGTTTATCATGTAATGGGTAAGATGATTGATTCAGAGGGGCTGGACGGGCATTTTTGCAACGTAATAATTTAATAAATGCTTGATTTTCTCAATCTTGGAAAAAATGTTTGGTAATAAAGACATTAAAACGCTTGGTACCACAAAAAGTTTGTTGGTTATTCTTAGGGTGTGCATTAAAAAGGAAAGTGTGCTTTAAACGCAAACCTGCTCGTGTATGCGAGGCAAATTACATTTTTATATTATCTCGTGCATAGTTTATCTCTCTTTTTAAAATTCACATGTGCTACTAGCAAGATTTACATTAAACAGCAGAAATTATTATTCCTTATGAAATTAAATAAAAACATAAGATATAGGAAAATAACAAAATAACAATTATTTAATAAAAACGAAGGAAAGAAAACTTTTTATCTCTTGAGTCTGAAACTACCAAATGTGTTGTTTCAAAAAACGTAAATATTCTTAAATCTAATTACATATACAACTAAACCATACCTTACCATTTAGAATAAGCCAATAATAAGATCGCATTAACATCACGAAGTTGAAAACAACCACATCTTAAAATAAATATTTACATATTATTACCGCTAGTTATATAAATAAATAAATAAAAGATAAATTAAACATAACCGTTGGGAATGAACAATAAAGAGATCATGTTGAAATTACGAAGTAGTAAAAACAGCACCTTAACATCTGGTGAAACTCAAATTTCTTTCATTGGTCAGAAGTGCAATTTCCTATTAGAAATTCGTATATCTTCGACTTGCAGCGATATTTTATTTAGCTTAAAAAACAACTGAAACTTCCGTTGGGTGCTCTCGTAAGGCAGGATATAATGAAAACTTAATAGAAAGAACAATAATAGGTGGTTTAATTGACCAAAATTACGCTGGAATTGGCACCCATGATTATCGCTTGGTGACTGACGGGCGAAATAATGGTGTATCCATATTGAAGATATCATTTACCCTTGTAATTAACTGCGTATACCATACTTACCGTATTCATTTATCGTACATCAACATATTTGTTCAGTAAGAACTGCAGAATTTGAACAATCGAGGTAGTGGTTGCATTTTTAATGCCTTCCTCAGAAATTAAAATGTGCTAATTTCATGAATGACGATGTTAAAAAAATTGAGTGAAACTAATAAAACGGCATGTAATGAATGACCAATAAGTCTTTAATCCAATTTACGATACATGGTAATTATTTTTATTGTAACTTGTGTTTACAAGATACGGATAGTGACTCCAGTTAAAACAGGAATATTAAAAGGACAAAATAATAATCAATTATTTGTTGTAATTTAAGTACAGAGTATGGTATTTTCACTACATCGTCATCTTATGTTCTCACTCAAACATGACGTATCCCTCCCTTGCTTGGTTATTCTCACGCTTCCAAATGGCATCCTTCAATTTCATCTTTTTGTTGCCGTCATATTAGATATTGAATAGACTAAAATGGATTTGTACTAATTCTCCCATTTTTCCAAGTTTTACGGCAGATGAAGTAAAACGAGATCCTCAGCTTAGCTAGAAGAGTCATTTGAATGTCTTTTCGGGCTCAACTCAGGTTATATCATGAGAAATTCTTCCCGCCGCCCGCGTGGGGAATGGCCCAGAGTGCGGAACACCAGCAGGAGCCGCCGCCGGCGTTGCAGGAAGGAAAATATGTGCACGAGGAAATTCGCATCAATTAGAACGAGGTTTTTTGCTCGCCTCGCTTAATGTCTTTCTCGCTTCGCCCTTGAGGACGGACTCCCATTAGGCGAATGTTTTCCATTCACACATATCTCGCCACGCATTTTCCGCTACGCATTTCTCGCCTTAGTGGACGACGAGCACATTGCCTCCGAAGTTCGAAGGCAAAATCTGAACATATTATCAATTTAACCGGTGACGCTACCTACTGGATTTATTCATAATCTCCACAGGAGAAAGAGGAAAATGGAAATTCGAAATTCCCTTCAACTTGGTTGTTCACGAATTATTTTCATTAATATTTGAAGGATTGCAAACAAAATTGGGGACTCCTCTTTGCTACAGAACCTTGCTTCAGCTGCCATCGATTGCGGTGACCATGGAAAGAGCTGAGAGAATTTTGCGTAAAAAAACAGAAAAATAAATGTTGAGGTATCGTTTGAGTATGAAAAATTATTCGCGAAATCTTCTTCATTTAAGGTAGATTTCATTCACCACTTCCATAAAATTCTTAGCAATTGTAGCCACCGGACTAACTTCCGCGAGAGAAATTAGGAAGAAAATTAATAATCGAATAAAAACGCTGCTTAACAGTGGCAACCTTACGAAATAATAGTATAATGCATGTATATATAGTAATAGTATAATAAGTATGGATGCATGTTGCATCTATGGGACAATATTATCGAATGAATATTTTAAAAGGAGTAATCAGGTGTGAAAGAAGGCTGAAAACTGAATTGAAGAAAGGTACAATAAAAAGATAGATTTTTTTTTTTTTTTAGGTAATCTACCGGTTAAGGTAGGTTTTTGGATGGACCCAACTATCAAATAAACATTTTGTGACTCCCCACCTAGCAAACTAATCTATATCAGGTCCCTCTTCATCTCGGCGTACTTCTTTCCTCCCTTCATCTCGTCTAACATCCCTATCCTGTTCCTACCCTTACCTCGCTTGCCCAACATTCTTCCCTCTATTACCCTCTTCAACATTCCACTACCGCTCAATACGCCCTTCATCCATTTTTCCTGCCTCCATAGGATTTCTCCATAGGATTAGAAAAAGATAGATATTTTATATAAATAAACTGAAAAACTAAATGATCTATTAAAATACCTTTTTTAATCTTAATCTGTTTTCAGGTTGATTAATAATGTATTTCATGATAACCTTCCTATTTGAAGAAAAGATTGTAGAATCGAGCAGAATAAACAAATGAAACAAGAAGGTAACCGAATTCGAAAAGATGAAGCCAAGTAATACATTATTTTTTACGAGTTTACTCATTCGGGCAATCCTTGCATGAATAGCTGTTATTTCGGACTGATCATGCTGAGAATAAAAATATTAGGATGGATTCACTTATTATTTTTATTATTATGACTAAAAATAGAGCAACTTGGGGAAGATAAAAATTTTTAAAATTTAAAAGTAAATCCTTTTGAATGCTAATGGGTACGTCATCGTCTCCATGTCTAAAGTTCAGTATATTTTATTGTAGCCAAACACAAATGGTATCTCTTCGAAAAAATAAGTATTCTGGCAGATGTAAGATCTGGCAGCTAAGACTCTGACATTAAACCTATTGCATGTTTTCAGCGCTGGCCTGTACAAACTCGCTACTTTAATTTGTATCGATAATTAAAGGAATGAACTAAATGATTGAATTATCAACTAATCTCGGAGTATCACCTTCGACCAATCATCATGGGGCATTAAAACTTTGGTCTATCTGCTATATATTTTAACAACTGATGAATAAAATATTTATTCTTTAATTTGTAATCAATATAGGACGTAAGGATCTTAAGATTTTAATTTTTTAGAGTGATTCTTCTTAAGGTGATGTATTCATCTCCGTAACAATGCGACCATATTTTTTATTCTTAAATTTTTAATTTTGAGAGGATTCTCTTCAGCCGTTGGAAATAGCTTATTTGCTCAACAGAACTCGTTATTATTAATCTCATTTGACGAAAGAAGCATCCGTAAACAATGTAAGCTGAGATTGATATAAGCTGTCATAGAATTAAAAGAGGGAAGAGAGTATTCCACAGTATGTGGCGGGAAAAGATAATGATAATATTGCGGAACATAGGAGTGGACTTGATGGAGAGACGAGTTATTGCAAAAGAATCGGACACAAGAAGCAGGGGAACACAAGACAATCGGAATGGGCAGTAATTGGCCGGGGAGTGAAACAAGGTTTTCCGTTTCCCCCAGTGCTTTCCCAAATACATGTCGAGGATAGATTAAGGGTAGCACGGGAAGGGTGAGGGATTCCTTTGCGTTGGGAATAAGACTGGGTTTGCGAGAAGACTCTCTGTTTTGCAGAAGATCAAATAAGAATGAGCAGATAGCGAATGGATTGCAGCTCTTATTAAATACTTTAGAGGGTCTTCGAGAGAGGTATGGGAGGAAGAGTTAACGACAATCAAAACGAATGTAAAGATTCTCGCGAAGTAGGCCTAAAGCTAACTTATAAACAATAAAAAGTAGGAAGAAATAAGCTGTGGCCGGTGTGGCAGTTATGTATTTTGGATGTATTTAGAGGATAATGGACATGATATTGGAGGCATAAAGAGAATAATTCAATTTGTAAAATTTCTATTTAAGGAAGAGATTCAAAAATGTTTCAAATTATACTTTTAGTGATGCTATAACTTCAACTCAAGGAAATGGAGTTATATTAGCCCTTTGCCTGCTATGGACGGGACATCACCGCAAACCCTTGTCCGATTTGACGAGAAATGTCTCCACGCTTCGGTACACCAGAGAAAGGTTGGATTGTGTGCGGAAGACACGCAATGAGTTTAAGCAGACAAAGAGAATGATGTAACTTGTACCAAATAAATGAGGGCAAAATGTACAAATAGGTAAAAATATTTTTATTTCAGCTTCATGGTGAATGATTAACAGTTCTTGCGGCTAATTATTACTCTAATAACATTATTTACCGTGCGAAAATAACATAAATGGTCATGATTTTCTTTTTTACAGTTCGCAACTAGGGGCTTGTGTTTAGTGAATGGAATTCCCGCGTCTGGGTGTGACTTCGATTTTCCTAGGTGGAATATTAAGGAGTTTTCTGCCCAATTTAGTGTAGTAAAAAAACAATTTTTTAGCAATTTTTATACTGTATGTTTACGAATTAAGCAATCAGGTTAGTTCATAGCTTATAAAAGGAAATCTGTTTAAACTACAGGTTAATATTTACATGTAACACCTGTCAATTGATTTATTTGTGCAGCAGTGTTATTTGAATAATTCCCCTATCAGGCTTCCCCGGTCTCTGCATTAATTTGTTGTCATAAATGAAGCAGCTGCTTTAGAATTTCGTCCTTGATTAGTGGGAGTAAGAGAGTGGAGAACGGAGCATGTGTCTTTGACTTAAAATGATGGGAATTACGCTATCTTCGAACCGAGTTATAAGCATAGAAAACAAATGAATATACGAGGGTCATCCGGAAAGTAGTACCCGTTCGTGCCGCATGAAGTGCTGACGACGCGAGTAGCCGCTGGACGAGGTCAGATAGCTTCAGTGGCTTGTCTGCCTTCTCTGAGCCAAGTTGCGTGACGCTAGCATTGCCTGTGTTGTTTCTGTGATTGTTTACAATGTTTAAAAAAATTGAGAACGCCGCCAGTTGTGAAGTGAGGGCAGTGATTAAATTCCTCAATGCAAGAAACGTTCGCCCATGTGATAGTCATCGCCAATTAAAGGAGGTGTATGGAGACAATGTAATGGACGAGTCGTCTGTTCGGCGGTGGTGTCGCAACTTCAACATGGGGAGGGGGAACACACACGACGATGAGCGTTCGGGGAGACCGTCTGTCATTACAGACCAACTGGTGAGCTCAGTTGACGAATTCGTGAGGAACGATCGGCGCGTCACAATTGATGACATCTGTGAGCATTTTCCCAATGTTTCTCGAACAATTGTTCATGAAATTGTTAAACACCATCTGCATTATGCAAAAATTTGTGCAAGATGGGTCCCTCGCATGCTTACAGATGAGCACAAAACCAAGCGTATGGCTGCAGCACTGACGTTTTTGGGACGTTATTCTGATGAAGGAGACTCTTTCTTGACTCGCATAATTACTGGTGACGAAACATGGGTTTGTTATGCATCACCTGAGAGTAAACGACAGTCAATGGAGTGGCATCATGCTCATTCACTAAACAAACCAAAAAAATTCAAGACAGTTCTGTCCACCAGGAAACTCATGGCAACCATTTTCTGGGATCGACGAGGTGTATTGCTTATTGATTTTATGGCCCGTGGAAAAACTATTAATGCCAATGCGTATTGTGAAACATTAAAGGAATTACGGCGGGCAATACAAAATCGGCGGCGAGGTCTATTGTCTACTGGTGTCATTCTCGTTCATGACAATGCCAGGCCTCATGCAGCTGGGATAACACAAAAACTTTTGCAGCAATTCAAATGGGAAACTTTCGACCATCCACCGTATAGCCCGGACTTGGCCCCTTCAGATTTTCATCTCTTTACAAAGCTTAAAGACTTTTTGGCAGGAAAAAGATTTGACAGCGATGAAGAACTTAAAGAAGGAGTGACCCTGTAACTCAATGAGCTGGCGGCGAAGGACTATGCAGCAGGAATACAGAAACTTGTCACACGTTATGACAAATGCCTTAATTTGCTTGGAGATTATGTTGAGAAGTAGTTTAAAGTATCCTCTTTCAAATAAAATTTTTTATGTTTGTTAATATTTACTTTTGTGCCTTTATTTCACGAACGGGTACTACTTTCCGGATGATCCTCGTAATTCACCAACATAGAATGTATTAGCCAGCTCATCAAGGAAAGATCGAATAAAATATCGTAAACGTAGAATAAACTTTAATCAAGTAGGAAAGGGAAATATATACTCGTATCTGATAGGATAATACATTATACTACAGGTAAATTTCAATGGTAACCTAAAATTATCATCCGTTGCAGATTATAATGGTTTGAACTAACACCAAAAAACTTAAATGGACCAGGATGAGCGCGGGGAAAAATACTTGCACTGCGTGATTAATAAAGGAGGCGAAAAAAATTTCTCATTACCCTTCCCAGTAAGCTGGGAAGGGTAATGAGAGATATTAAAGAGCGACCAAGGCCAAGTAGAGAAGGAGAGGGGGGGAGTGCACTCGATAAATAAGACGAAAGACATCCTCTCTTTGGTCTAAAATAAGAGCTTTACCGCAGTGTTCGAACACCAAGCATTTCTGGACATTAAAAAGAGCTTGCGAAGTAAATCTCAATATCAAACATACTAGTTTCACCATATCTTCAAAACTTGGTGAACATTTTGAACATAGTGGGTGAAGTTCAGACGCGGATACCAACCGCACCCACTAAATATGTATGCACTTCGTTTGCATAAAAAATATCGGGAAACCCTTCAGAAAAACAGGTTTATTTCATATATATCTACATTGCTTCCAAATTCTTCAAAGGGCATCCTTTGAGAGCCCACACACTTTTGACAGCGCTTTTACCACTACTCGAAAGCTCTCTGTTAGGCGGATACCGGAGGGTCCTTAATATTCTTTGACGGCACTTAGGGTTCCATGGTGGTGCCCTTTGAGGGAGGAATTCACTTCTGGGAACAGGAAAAGTCTGCTGGTGTCAAGTCGGGACTGTGAGGGTGTTGGAAAATCCTCGCGTCGCGTTGGAGGTTTTCGTAAGCAGACACTCGACTCTACTCTTGACGCTTGGTCAGGACAATCGGGACGAGTTTAGACCGGATTTTTCGCGTTCGCCAAATTTTCAGTTATAATGGTGTGCACTGTCAGCGTATCAATGGCAATACGATCTGCGATCATGCGCACACTTCACCGACGGTCTGTATTCAACACTTCACGAACCCAGGAAACAATGCAACCAATACTTTTTATAACCACCTTATAGTATATGTGTGTGTGTATATATATATATATATATATATATATATATATATATATATATATATATAGATGATTTCTTCGAAGTAACACGGAAGTGTTGAATAAAAAACTTAGACAGTAACACACAGCACGAGAACACAGCACAATTACTTCGAAGAAATCATATATCTATATATATATATTGGGTCGCGGTGGTCCAGTGGTCAAAGCGTTGGACTACTAACCGGAGAGTCCCGGGTTCGGTTTCCGGCAAGGAACTCTGGGCACCTGCAGCTCCACTTAAGCTAGTTGTTTTTACGGGTACCAGATCTTCCTGGGAAACCATAACCGGCACAGGGAAAGGAACTGGCCCCCCTACCCTGATGTGTGAATATTCACACGCCGTTGGGCTTGGTACATGGGTGAGCTCTACCATCACCTACTAAACCGACCTTTAGGTTGATTACTGTCTTTATGGTTTATATTCATATATGTTTTAAGGTAATCTACCGGTTAAGGTAGGTTTTTGGATAGACAAAACTATCAAATAAACATTTTGTAACTCGAAACAAAACCCAAACCAGACCTAATCTACATCAGGTCTCTCTTCATCTCCGTATACCTCCTTCTTCCCTTCATCCTGTCCAACATCCCTATTCTATTCCTGCCCTTTCCTCGCTTGCCCAACATCCTCCCCTCTATTGCCTTCTTCAACATTCCACTACCGCTCAATACGCCATTCATCCATTTTTCCTGCCTCCATAGGATTTCTCTCAACAAACCCCTCTCCTCACCCACCATCTCCAGTACTTCCTCATTTGTTTTCCTTTCGGTCCATTTCACCTTCTCCATTCTTCTCCACACCCACATTTCAAAAGCCTCCAATCTACGTCTATCCTCCTTCTTCAGTGACCACGTTTCCACGCCCTACAAAGCTACGCTCCATACCAGAGTTTTTACGAGTCTTGTCTTAACATCTCTAATCAACGTCCCTGTCATTAACTCCCTCCTCCTTGAGAAAGCCTCCTTACCTAGCGCAATTCTTCTCCTTACGTCCCTACCACTTTGACCGTATTGGTCCAAAACATTTCCGAGATATGTAATCTGCTCTACCTCCTCTATTCTTTGCCCTACTATGTTAATGTTTAGCTAAGGCATTTTCTTTCTAGAAAATCGCATAACCTTTGTTTTATTAATATTGATTCTCATCCCATATTTATCGCACTGAACCTCCAATTCACTCAACAATGCTTGCAACCCCTTGGCTGACTGAGCAACTAATGCTTGGTCATCAGCAAACCTAACCGATTTTACGAATTCCCCTCCGACTTTCATTCCTACCTACAGTTCTTCCCATGCCTCTTTAATCATTTCCTCTACATATACGTTGAACAGTACCGGTGACAATGGGCAACCCTGCCTTACACCTCTTCCTAACACTGCCCATCCGGACTCTCCGTTCCCCACTCGCACCTGAGCAGTCTGAGACATGTACAGGTTGCGGATCAGTCTCCTGTCCCTCCAATCCATTCCTATTTTCTGCAATACACGCATTAATTTTACCCAATTCACTCTATCAAACGCTTTTTCAAAATCTACAAAACAGGCAAAAACGTCCTGATTGTATTCTATATTTCTCTCGACTAGTGATCTCATTACTGCAATGGCATCACGCGTGCCTCTTCCTTTCCTGAACCCAAACTGATCATCCCCTAAGTAATCATTTGCCTTACTCTCTATCCTTTTGTTGATGATCCTGAGAATAACTTTAGCTGCGTGGGATATCAAACTTATTGTTCTGTAATCCTCACATGACGAAGCCTTTGCCTTTTTTGGAATAGGAACTAACACCGATCTCACAAAATCTTCCGGCCAGATTCCTTCCTCAAAGATACTACGAATCAGTCCATATATGGCCTTCTTCCCACTTTTCCCTAACCATTTCAACATTTCTACAGGAATATTCTCCACCCCCACAGCCTTGTTTGCTTTCATCTCCTTTAATGCCCTTTCTATTTCATCGTCGAGTATGCCTGGACCTAAGCTATCTTCTTCTACCTCATGTTCCTTTTCTATGTTTAACCTTGTCGGCCTAAGTTCTTTACCATACAGTGTTTCTATATATTCCTTTCATCTCTATTGGATTTTTCCTGGTTCAACTATTATCTTACCCCATTTATCTTTAACTGTTAGCACAGATCTTGCCTTCTTACTTCCCGATAATAACTTAACCTTGCTGTATAGAGCACCAATTTCACCCTTCTTCTGTAGACTTTCCATATCCTCGCATTGCGTTTTCCACCATTCTTCTTTTGCTTTATTTGTGGCCCTTCTCAATTTATTGTTTAACTCTTTGTGCTTCATTTTGCCTAACTCTGTGTTTACATTTTTCCATCTTCTTCTCTCGTCCATCTTTGCAATCATCTCATCCGTTACCCATGGTTTCCTTATCCTTTTCCCTTTAACGGTTCCTATAGTGTCTTTAGCGGCTTCCAATATCCCTTTTTTGATACATTCCCATTTTTCTTCGATAGCACTCTGTTCTTTACCGTCATCCATCATTTTCTCTACAGCCTCCTGATACTCCTTCTTCGTTAATTCATTTACTGCTTCTAAACTCCATTTTTTAACCCGCCGCCCTTGCCTTATCTTCTTGAAACGAACATTACATTTCATAACAACTAAATTGTGGTCAGAGTCCGCGTCCGCTCCTGGGAAACTGTGCGAATTTATCACACTGTTCCTAAACCTGTGCCTAACCATAATATAATCTAGCTGATACCTTTCTGAGTCACCTGGCATTTTCCATGTATACCTACGCCTTTTTTGGTGTCTAAACCATGTGTTGGTGATGACCAACCCCTGTCTCCTGCAGAATTCAATTGCTTTCTCTCCGCGTTCATTCCTCGTGCCTCACCCATAGTCCGCCACCTCACCACCATCTCTTCCTTCGCCTACCGTCGCATTCCAATCCCCCATCACTATTAAATGTTTCCCTGCAGGAACACTCGCGATGATATGCTCTAACTCATCATACATCCTATCGACTTCTTCCTCCTTGTGGTTGCTCGGTGGCATGTATACCTGAATAATGACCAAGTTCGTCGGCTCTGCTTTAATCTCTACGAGTAATATTCTATCTGTCGCTTGCTCTATGTTGACTACGCTTCTTCCTACCCCTTTATTTAAAATTACGGCAACCCCTCGTTGGCTCTCGTCCCCGCCGCTGTATATTACTCTATAATTGTCACTCCAGTAATCCCCGCTATCCTTCCATCTCACCTCGCAGAGGCCTAAAACATCTATGTTACCTTTTTCCATCTCTCGCTTAATATTTTCTAATTTGCCTCTCCTCAACATTGTCCTGACGTTCCAGGTTCCTATTCTTACTACTTTCGCCTTCTTTTGAGTCTTCTGTCCTGCTGAAGTTATTTCTTCCCTGCAAGGGTTTCGTGGGATGACGACCGCGGAAGCCTTGCCTCTCCCGCTTCCGGGCACGACACACGGCCTCTTGGGCCGAGTCCCGTAGTTGCCAGGACTCATATTATCTATAGTGCCCATCATAATATTCTTGGGAATCATAATTGAGGTAGTTTCCCGTTGCCTTCCTCAATAGTGTTTTTAACGTGACACCATCACTTAATGGCCGCCCCACTGGGGTCAGACGCCATTGCAGCCGCCTCACTGAGGGACAGACGCTGCGTGGACTACCTTTCGTCTGGCTCCTAACCTTCGACCTATCTGGCATGGGTGACCCTTCCAGGAGTAATTATTATTACTCCCGCCAGCACAGCTCTAGGGGTCATCGGAACACACAAGCCCTTCCACCACGACAATTATATATATATATGTATATATATATATAATTTCTCATAATCGAATACCATGAGGAAAATCCAAAGTCATTCTGGTCCAATGCTAGGGAAATACAGGGTTAACGTTCAGCTGTAAATTCTTTGAAGACAGGAAACGGAGAAAATTTTACAGACAGCGTGAAAAAAGCAAATATTTTAAACTATTTTTTCCAGAGCGTCAACAATAAAGACACAAACCCACTAAACGGTCCTCTACATCCCTCCGGGGAACACATGAGCGATATAACACTGACCAAGAATGTAATAGAACATCAGCTACGTAGCACCAAGCCAAACAAATTACCTGGTCCGGAAGAAATACATTCTAGAAAATTAAAGGAAATGGCAGAAGACATTGCCGCGTTTTTAGAAATTGTTTTCCTAAAATCGATTGAAGATGGCTCAGTTCCTCGCGACTGGAAGGTAGCCCATATTTCTCCCATTTAGAAAGGCGGGGATAGGGATAAACCAACCAATTACCGACCCATTTCTTTGACATCGATCTCTTGCAAAATATTCGAACACATTATTGTCAGTAACATAATGAGGTTTTTTGATAGTAGGAAAATAGTAAGCCACAACCTGCACGGATTAAGGCAGAGCAGAATATTTACGGTTGGTGCCCTAACAGCCAACGTCATACGCACTTTCGGCGTCTTGCGGGGTATTGTGTAGATGTATTGTAAACGCCGCTGTGAAAGAAAATCCCTACCTAAATTTTCTTGCAAATTGGATACACCGCTGCGTTGGTCATAACAATGTTTGTCAAATCTAGCCCCCCTTGCTGAACTTGATCTAATTCCGAAATCAGATTTATATTTTCAGGATCCCATCAGCATACTCTATGTGGGGCCTGACCAAGGCAATGAAACATCGTTCCTTCACTTTTTCGTCGCATTTACCTCTCTAATAACACACGCCACACACACCAGGACACACCATGTCCCTTACCTATCCTCCCCTCACACTTCCCTTGCACATGTCCTCTCCACCTTTCCCTGAAAACGCCATTCTGATACGTCGGTCGTGCCGTCGAAACGTAAAATACTCGTACATACTGTCAGTGTGCTTTCTTTGTGTCTCTGTGTTTTGAAGATTTTGGATCTGGGTGCCTGTGCGCTTATATATACGAGTATATATATATATATATATATATATATATATATATATATATATATATTATACAAACGTGGTTACCCAGAAAAGCTCCTATAGAATAAAATCAACCTCTCCACCCAACCACACACACCACAGAAAAATAACCCCACATCTGACACAAGACTCAACCTTTGAACTACCTATTCCCCGGATCCCATAGACTGAAAACCTTTCTTAAAGAACTTTTTCCTTTTTTACACGACAATGACGCGACCTCATCCTTACTGCCCCAGTGCCCCTCTGTCGATTATAGACGACCAGCCAATCTCAGAAACCTTCTGAGATCCACCAACCCTTTGGCGCCCCGCCCTGACAAATTTCCTCATATTTTTCCAACTTGCAACCGCCCCCGATGTAAAACATATCTGCTGATCAGATCTGCTCCTCTCTCCCCACATCCTCTCATTGTCCCTTCACTCCATTCCTGTCATTCGACGAATGTTAATCCATAAAAATTCTAGAATCCCTACCGGATTCAGCCACCAACCTAGAGGTAAGAGCTCGCGAATCCGCATATCCTAGCTTTCCTATCCTTTAAAATTCCCAACCTTAACCGCCATCTTTAATTCCCCTCCCATCATTCCTTGCACCTTTTCTTCCGTTTTTTCCCTCCCCAGACATCATTCTTCCCTCAAGACCTTTCAGTCTGACCTGAAGAAGGTCTCGGAGTATGCCGAAAGCTCAAACGAGTGTTCTTTTACGTGTTATCTATTTTATTCTGTTCTATTGTGCCGTCCAAATGTTCATAGTGTGTCTATATATATATATATATATATATATATATATATATATATATATATATATATATATATATATATATATATATATATATATATATATATGCGGGTCGCGGTGGTGTATTGGGCAGAGCGTTGGGCTACTGACCAGAGGGTCCCGGGTTCGATTCCTGGGCAAGGCACTTTGGGCACCTGCAGCTCCACCCAAGCTTGTTGATTTTTCGGGTACCAGATCTTCTTGGGAAACCATAACCGGCACAGCGAAAGGAACTGGCCCCCCTAGCCTGATGTATACTACCTACCATGATATATATATATATATACATGGTTTGTCCGGAAAATAATTGTACTGATTTTTTTCCGCCGCTCCAGGCGTGCCCAGGACCGCTCTGACGGCCTGCGATTGAAGGGGGGTACGTTGTCAAGCGACGCTGAAAAAGGCAGTCGGCTCTGAGCTGTAGTGTAGTGAGGAGCTCTGTTAACGCGAACCTCCACGCTCGACCCACGTCACGGAACGCGATGCCGAAGTTTTTGGAGCAGCGTTATTCCATCAAATTTGCGGTAAAGCTTGGGAAATCGTCTACCGCAACTGTCGGTATGATTAACGAGGCTTATGGGGAGTCAGCCATGTCCAGAAACATGATCTTTCGGTGGCACAAGATGTTCGTGGAGGGCAGAGAAGAGGTCGACGATGAACCACGGCCTGGACGCCCATCAGCGACACTCACCGACGAAAATGTGCGAAAAGTTCGCGATGTACTGAAGTCTGATCGTCGTCTTAGTGTTCGGATGATAGCAGAGCAGTTTAATGCGCCAAAAACAATAGTGCACGAGATTATAAGGGAGCAATTACAGATGCGAAAAATTTGTGCAAAGTTGGTGCCGAAAGTGCTCAGTGATGATCAGAGACTTAATCGTTTGGAAATCGCGACACAACTTGCGGATCACTGCAAAAATGATCCACAGCCCGTACTTGGCACCACCGGACTTCTTTCTGTTCCCGAAGATAAAGAGGAGTTTGAAAGGAACGCGATACGGGACTTTGGACGCCGTCAAAGAGGCCGTGACGACGTGTCTTCGAGAGGTTCCAGATGATGCCTTCGCGGGAGCGTTCCAGGAATGGGAACGCCGCTGAAACAAGTGTAACGACTCACAAGGGTCCTATTTTGAGGAAAAAAAATTATTACACTTTTACATATCTTAAGCTAATATTCCTCAAAATAGGACCCTTCCGGTGTTGTGGTCCTTTATGTTACACCAAACGATTTCTATGCTATTTTCGTTGCATTCGTATCTTTGGCTACTAAGATGTGAATTTACAGCTATGAAAACTCCCCTACCCAATATAATCGGTCTGTTCCTTCTGTAAATTTTGAAACCTCTCGTAAAAATTCATGGTTTGCTATAGCTCCCGTGAGCCTACTCTCCGTTCCTACTACAATTTCTGCGTTTTTACTTTCAAAGATATGTTCAATATCCGATATCTTGTTCCTAATTTTGCGGCAATTTAATGTTATAATTTTTATTTGGCAAATCAAGTTTTCTTTTAGGGTTTTAAATGTGCTCAGAAAACTGTTTCGCGTCGATTCGTGGTTAATAGACGCAGAAGTATTAAATTCGCACGCAGTACTGTCTATTATGTATTTCAAGACACCAATTTTGTTAACTTTACGTGGGTTATACGTTCTATTAAAGCAAGTTTTTGTGTGTTCTGTTTATTTTGGAATTTGAGAGGCGTAACCTGATCTCAAGTGACAAAAAGCGCTGGATTCTACTTTATTTATCCCAATATATGACCTGCGCTCTTGCCTTCCAAATATGCTAAACCCTAGAAACGTGTTCGTGTAACCTACGCGCTACACACTGTGATGCCACGGCAGTATAATGGACCCCGGAGCGATTAAGGGGTACCCGACACGATGAGAGGACAGGCCTCAGTCCAACAAAGTCCGCTCCAATTTCCCGACAAAATCCCAATTATCTCTCGTTTAAACCCTATATTCGAATCCAAACGAGCCTTCCGCGGTCAGTGCGTGGCACAATACTACAAATACTTAATTTTATTTGGACCTTCAACTCCGCCTCGACCCGTTTTGCCTCTGAGTGTTTCTGCTTAAAAGAGTGAAGGATCTCTTCAGATCCCCGTTCTGAGCCACAATGCGTAGCATTTGACCAACCTGTATTACTGATGGCAGCCTTCACCGCCTGCGTCGCCTGGGGTACCCAGCCACCTGGTATACACCAGGAAGACAAGAATCCAACACCTTTCTCCTTCTGGGCTCTGCGGCGCAGCGGAAGCATTATACGCCGGACGTTAGAACTGCCTAATATAATGATTCCCTGCCTTCCCGAGCGCTGATGTCTTACTCTAGGCAGTGCCCTGTGAGTAGGGATAGGAGCTGCAGGTACGTTGTGGTACTGGGATCCGACAGCACCTGGTACCTGGTGGAGACGGGGATGGCATCCGCCTCCGCAGAGTTCAACCCTCGCCGCAGCGCCGCAGCGTTCAACCTTCCCCTTGGCCCGAGATACGACCCTAAAATCGTCCGACCTACGGCCACGAGATATTCTTCATGGGGAGATGGGACACGAGGTAGGTCTCTAATCGCCCAGCCACGTGTAGCATTCGGACGAATCCGTGCATCCCTATGGGCGTGGCGGGTTTTCGTATTCCCACCCCGAGCACCATCTTTCCTGAGGGGAGCCCTCCCGCAGGCGATATCTGATCGAAGCTCCCGCACCATCCTCTCCAACATGACGATACGAGCCCTTAGAGCTGCGCATTCGCAAGTGCTATCGAGCATGGCAATAAGGGACCTAGGTGAAGTCATCCTAATGAACAATCGAGTGCTCAACAAAAGCTAACCTGTATAGACTATGCTAAGATTTCTACGAGTGGTTAGCTACATTGAACTCACTCAATATGTTACACTTTGGAATGGAATATGAAGCCTAAGCGGAAAAGCGTTTCTTAAATAAGGTCTGCTTTTCAGAGGAAAAAAATATAGTAGAAAAGGGAAAACACTCACCGAGAACCAGTCAGAATTAAAGGATAAAAGCCACCACAATTCACTAAGATATGCTGCTACTACCACACACTAGGGATAAATAACCACAAACAAAACGAAGACTATACAAACGAAGTTACATACACGTTGACTCTACACTACTTCACTAGATGCAAAAGTACCAAGCAGCAGGCGGGCAGGCAGGTATCCTCTGGTGGATCAAACCGATACGCAGGAGCGATCTGAAAGTACGTCTGCTCAAGTAGAGGGCCAGAGAGAGAATGCAATTAACCAGACAAATCGCTCCACCAACTAATAACGGACATGCACCACCACCCACCGAATCAAGAAAGAGCTCTTATTTTATCAATCCTACCGGTCTCTGGGCCTGGTGAGGTTTCCCGTGTTGAGTCAAATTAAGCCGCAGGGCAGCCTGGTGGTGGCCTTCCGTCAATTCTTATAAGTTTGAGCTTTGCAACCATACTTCCCCGGAACCAAAGAGGTTTGGTTTCCCGAAAGCTGCCCGCCGAGTCATAGAAGGAACTTCGGCGGATGGCTAGCTGGCATCGTTTATGCTCAGAACTAGGGCGGTATCTGATCGCCTTCGAACCTCTAACTTTCGTTCTTGATCAATGAAAACGTTCTTGGCAAATGCTTTCTCATCGGTTCGTCTATAATATAATATTCTCGACAATATATATTAAACTTATTAAAAACATTTAAAGATGGGCCCTTTTCCGTTGATATCAAGAATATAATACGAACCCCAACGTACCACGGTCTGAGGGATCACGAATATAAGATTTGAAAGATAGACTGCCAGACTGACAGGTTTATAATGATATTTTTTACTAAGAACGATAAGAGACCAAAATGCTTGTAGTCGAAATCCCCCAGGAGTCAGCTCAATAAGTATTAACGTACAGGTTAGGGACTGCGCGTGGATGGCAACATACACATATACATATACATTTTTTTTGTTACAGGTTTCCCTCACCTTCCCCGCCTATTTGAAAAACCCCAAATCCCTTAGCCCTTACCCTTTCTTTTTGGTGCTACACTCCCTGCCACTCACCTTTTTGGTGGCTCGCAGGGTATATATGTAGATTGATGTAGATGTATGTAGGTTTGACGTTTCGACGCTATGGCCGTCATCATCAGACTCTACATACATTTATAGCTCTAAACACACACACACGCACGTGCACGCGCGCGCGTGCGTGTGCGGCTATATATATTTTTTATTTATGCGTGTGTGTGCGTGTGTATAGATATAAGAAAAAAATACATGTGTATGTACATATATTTGCCGGCGATTATGTAAAATATTTGGGCATTCGCGTCACTTTCCGTAATCATGCAGATGTGGCGGGGGGAGTTAGCACACTTTTCCTTCGGACATGAATATATGTAACTTAATTGACCCTATATTCACATTTATATTCTCATCTAAACTATATGTAGTAATATCTCTGCGAGCAAAGTGTTTAATTAAATATTTTTCTTTTTTATTAAAAATGAACGAATTAGCATACGTTTGATATAGCATGAAATGTTTCGATAAAATGTGATTTGCCAACAAATAAATAAATAAATATATATATGTATATAAATAAATCGTGAATATAATCGCTAAATCGAATGTATATAATAAATTTAATGCTGTCAACAACGGGTACACTCACTAAGGGATGTGAAATAACATGTGCATGCAAGTGAAACGAGCTCCCGTTAACAAGAAAAACGGACAAATGAATGGTCAGTAAAATAATGACCTCATGCTAGGTTATTTAAAATAAAAAATACTTGTTCATTTTCGTTCATTCGTTCGCATATATTTAGTTTCCTTATAATTCGCGGGAAAAAAGACATTCATTTTCGGAATGAATGAATTTTGATAATAAATCGTCCTTTGCTATTTAAATGAGATAGCCCATTGTTCACGATTTAAATACGAAATTTTACAAGTTGCCGATAAAAGTAATAAAAAATTTTAAGAGAATTTCGAATATCAGCGTGTTAAATACATTATGGCTACAGTTTGTCAAATGACCTAGTTCCTTCGATTTAATCTCTCCTCAACTTTAACCGTTCCGCTTCAACCGCTCTCCTGCCACGGGTGTGACCTTTCATCCATCCCATGCATTTTACTTTTTCGCTGATTCTCCGTCCAGTGTCCCCTTCCCATTTCCTCCTCCAATTGCTCATCCAGCCAGAACACATGAGATGTATGACAATGAAAAATATCAAGATATCTTAAACATGACGTATTTGCTATGAAAAAAACCGTCTAGTTATTAAAATAAAGTGCATTAACAACGGTTAAGCCGATTATAGGAGTTTTCTCTTTGGTATCCCGAATGCTATTTGTGGCCTCACGTGGGAGGTATTTCAAGTGGAGTACGCCGTCCGTCGGATGGGGCGCTAAATCCTTTGCGCTTTTCACTAAGAGTAGGCTAATATCGACGCAGGGTTTATCTCAACATTTCTCCATTCCCTGAGCAACCTACCTCGAGCAAATCACCCACCCATTCACGACGGCACAAAGGACCGCAGTTTTCGAATTCCTCTCACTTTAGTTTTCTATGCATAAACTAGATATGTCAACTTCAAGTGGTTCCGTTCCTGGAATCACTGGAGTACATTTGACTCACACCACCGAAAGTGGAGTCCCCACCAAAAATAATTGCTCGCATATGATATGATCCTCTTTTGCCATCGATGAAACATACGGTGCATCGATAGAGTGACGTAAGTGAACGGGAGTCGGTGGGAGAGAAATTGTTTCTAATTAGCGATGCGAGAAAGGACGGGAGTCCCGAGGGTGCACTCTTACACACCCATCCACGAATATTCTGGAAGGCCGAGAGAGAGAGAAAGGGCGGGGCGCGGGCAGCTGGGGATTCTGTGTGAAATGCGATGGATGGGGGGACGGCGGGGGTAGGAGAAGGAGGGCTGCGGTCGCGCTGGGGGACGAGAGGAACCTCTAGCATCCCTCTCTTGGTCAACCGCCCGGCTCATGATGCGGCCTCCAGGCTCCTCTCTTTTCAATGGGTCATCGCAAAAGTAAGCTCTCCAATTTTTTAGAAATAGAAAAAAAACATTTACTTTCTATGATATATGCATCATTTCAAAGATTGATCAATTATCTATTATTTGTATTTTTATATAATTATCAAATATCTATTATTTATCTATAGACTTCCATGATCGCCCTTTCGGTCGATGCATTTTTGTAAGCGCTGTGACAGTTTTTGTATGCCCTTGTCGTACCACCTCGCCACCATGTCCTTGAGGAAACGGTGAACTTCATCTATCACCTCTTCGTCGGAGCTGAATAGCCTTCCGGCCTAACGTTCTTTCACCTTAGGGAACAGGTGAAAGTCGCTGGGGGCAAAGTTCAGACTATAGGGTGGATGGTTGACTATGTCCCAACCAAAGTACACACAAGTCAAGTCAAGAATCAACTCGTTACCGTTTGTGGTCTTCAGTCAGCATTCGCGATATCCATCTTGCACACACCTTCCGATATTACAACTTTTCCGTTAAAATACTGTGGATGGTACTTCGAGAAACACCAGGAACCAAAATGCAGAGTTTATCCAGCATGATTCGCCGATCGTTACGCGTGGTTTCCTCAACCTTCGTGACAGTCTCGTCAGAAATTGACGGTCTCTCGTTCCTTCGTTCGTCGTGAATTTCAGTACGACCGGAAGTAAACTCTCTATACCACTTGCGAACGTTGTTGACATCCATGCACGATTTTCCATAGACATCCATCAATTGGCGATGAATTTCAAGCGGTTCAACCCTTTTTGCATTAAAAAACCGAATAACTGCGCGAAGTTCATACTTGGAAACATGCAACGGCAGCTCCATTCTTAACGGCTGTCAATACTAAAATGAGCGTCCCAGCGATGCGCGCGCATGCTTTTTTGTGAGATAATTGCTTATATATTATAATTAAAATGGCGTATATATCATAGAAAATAAATGTTTTTTTTCCGTTTCTTTAAAATTGGAAACCTTACTTTTGGGATTACCCTCGTATTTCCAAGATTTCTCATCTCTCGCTGTCAATTTTCATCATTCGTCAATTCTTTCTCTTCTTTCGACTGGGAATTCTTTATGAAATAAAACCAAGGTACAATTGTTGTCTCCTAAATGATTGCTTTATCCGCGGTCGTTTTTGAATGAGTCCTTCCCTCTTTTCCCCATCTCCCATCTTCCCGCGGGATCCGCCGCTTCCTTCCCAACTGTGTGGCAAATTCCTTCATAGCCTTGAGAGTTTCGATGAGAGGGAAGTTTCTTGCCGGGTATAAACCTTTTGATGCTATTTTCCTTCCAATGATACAAGAGTCCGACATGGTTCTCTTACTGTTATCCTCGAACAGGTTGTTGTTGTTATCAGGCGAGCTGCCGATAATAGACGCTAATAATAATAACATAAGAAAACGCCCTCAGTTTCCGCATTAAAAGGTCAGATCGAACTGAAGACATTTGGTATGTGGTTGATGGTGATTTACAGGGCCGGTATCATTAGTCATATGCAGGGTTCGTCCGGAAAATAAGTTTATGATGCTCATTGTCTTTTTTGACAATAGGGGAGTCGTCCGCTATGAATTTGTACCTGAACGACAAACTGTAAATGCTGCATTTTACGTCCAAGTGCTCGACAGGCTTCGAAAACGAGTCGCCCGCGTCCGGCCAGCGATCAACCGTATGACTGACAACCTGAGCGACAATACGCGTCTCACACCGCGCTTGTCGTGTCGGACTTCTTGGCCAAGCACGGTGTGGCAACGCTGCCGCACCCGCCCTACAGCCCGTACTTGGCACCACCGGACTTCTTTCTGTTCCCGAAGATAAAGTGGAGTTTGAAAGGAACGCGATACGGGACTTTTGACGCCGTCAAAGAGGCCGTGACGACGTGTCTTCGAGAGGTTCCCGATGATGCCTTCGCGGGAGCGTTCCAGGAATGGAAACGCCGCTGGAACAAGTGTATCGACTCACAAGGGTCCTATTTTGAGGAATATAAGCTTAAGATATGTAAAAGTGTAATAATTTTTTTTCCTGAGCTCAGTGCACTTATTTTCCGGACGAACCCTGTAAAAACCTGCCTAAAGTTATATTACAAATAATATTATTAACTTTGTAATCTTTTTGTTACTTCGGAGTTTGCTAATATTAATTACATGATACATTTTTTTGAATGTAATTTTTATCGAGACGAATTCAGTGTCAAGACAGGAGATTGAATACGTAAAAAAAGTTGGGTCTCTTGGTGTTCACCCTGCTAATTGATATGAAAAATAAATACCCAGTCGCATACAATAATGCAACTATTTTGTATTAAAAAGCATTCATTTCAAAGAGGCCACTGGCAAAAAATTTTACTGAAGTTTTATTTCCATAGTATACGGAAACTGTGGTTCCTACGGTTGGTAACTTACCTTTTCCACGGAATCAAAAGCTATTCCATGATGTCATATGCTCAAAGGGGGTAGAAAACCATCTGTTGGGTTATATGTAACTATTTAACTATGATGGGTCCGCGACTTAACAGTAAATATATGAGTCAAAAACGGCATGCCTTTATTAATAATGATACAAGAATAGTTAGCGAAAAAACTGGTGTATGGAAATAAGGCATTTCAGATTGTGATGTAGCATGGAAAATGAAATTAATTACAATTTAATAACAACAAATATATTCTAAGCAACCCTAGACCATAATATATATGTGCAAAAGATATCAATGCAATAATTCAGAACAATGAAAAACCCAGGGATCATCCTTGCATAAAACATCTCAAGGAATATTTATACCGGAGGAATACATGAGATCATATCGAAAATCTTTGAGTTCATTCGATAGGATGTTGAAACCTTCTATGGATGGGTTTATTTTATACTGGCAAGGCCGCATTTGGATTGTGCAAGACGTATTTGAGAACAATTGCAGAAGACGCTAATTTTTTAAATTAGGCCACTTCAAGATAAAATTGAGAAAAATTAGTGAAAACATTAATATGTTGATGGTGAAAAATTATTGGTGATATTGGAGAAATTATTATAGACGTGAGAGCAGGAAAAGAGGGAGGGAGATCTTGATAAATTATGACGGCACCTAGGGACTTTATATTATATTGTAATACAATGAAAAATATCCACGATCGTTTACTGAGAGCTAGTTATAATGAAATAATATTCTCACATTTCCCATGCAATCCCATGGTCAGTCATCTGCCATAGACAGGCATGGGGAGAATACACTGAAAATTAATTTAAAATGCTGACGTTCTACTATCATTCAATATGTAAAATCTCGCGTCTACCATACTTTCTGCGCCTGCGTTTTGTCTTCCCTCTTGGGTGTTTCCGAGGGCGATGAAATCCGCACACCATTCTACTGATTGCAAACTAACTTCACGTCACATAAATTTCCTCCGTTTAAGGAGCGGGCAATGGAGAGATGAGGGTAGATGGAGGAAAAGGAAAGACAATTATATTTGGACTGCATTAGAACTGCATATGAAAATTAAGAGGATTGCCTAGTTCGCACATTGAAATAAAAAGGGGACATTTTTTGACTTAAAGGAGGAGAGTTTTGTATCTTTGGTCAAGATCTCGTGGAAAAAAATTAATGGAAAGGAAGTTCTCTTTTGATAAGTTGTCATACTTGTATTTTGGAAAGTGTCAAATTTGAAGGTGAAAGGGTGTCCTTCCTCCTTCTTGTAAAGGTTTATTTTTCATAGAGACCTATAACAACCATTTGCCCACAGGGTTAACGAATTATAGTTTTTAGCTGATTGAAATATATCTTTTACCAACATGTATTTAACCTAACATGTTTGTAAAAGGTGTGCATTTGCAAAATATCCTTAGCTCTTTGATTTACTTTAGTGCAGTTCTTTTTGTTTGTTTTCTAATACTGTCATTTTAATAATTCTACTAACTGATTTAATCTTACATTAATATTATTGTTTTTATAATATTCCCTGCAGATTTTTGCAACCATATGCCTATGAAATCTATTCACTAAAATTCTTTCAATGGATGTAAAAACTTCTTATTTATTCAAAAATTTAAATATTTGCTCACATTTTCACCATTCCATACACAAAAAAACATAATTTAGCGCCATCACAGTTGTTACTAAGTACCGACAGT
>CM073779.1:4424669-4451914 GCA_037158775.1 Hetaerina titia
AAAATGTCGTCTATGAAGTACCACCATTTTGGCTGATTCACAGTAAGGTAGTAAGTGCAAGTAGTAAGGAATACAAAAAATTGATCAAGATATGGAAACAAACTTGGCATTTTCTATGAGTTGACTGCAGAAACAAAGAGAAGACTTGAAGTAGACATTGAGAAAGTCAAATTGTAATGTTTTCCTTCGGATTTTAGTTTTTTCCCCTCAAATATACCTTTAGATATTTAGGTCATGGCATCCCATCTTAATTTGAGATATCAATTTGGCCATCTTTCCCGCTCTGTGAATGATTGTAAGGTCGATATGTGGGAAAAGGAATGGGGTGGTAACACGCCGTATTTTTTCTCTTAAAAAGGCTGCTGATACCCAGCCAAAATTGCGATTGCGCCCTACTTAAAATCATAGCCATCATCTATCTTTCGAGAGGGGAATATTAAACGTTTCAGGACATAATTCCTTTTTCATCTTCCTGATCCTTGTCACGAAAGTCAAACAATATTTTGCTTTGTAAATTGAAAACCGTGCAACAGCAAGCTAAAAATAAAGATTTCATTGGGAAAGCAATACTCACAGCCAACTGACAGGAACCGTTTATTTATGAAATGTATCTCTGTAGGAAAAAAATTATTTCATAAAGATAACCCTGAAATTCAACACTCTGTTGAATCATGCAATGTAAAATCTCCAATGGTATTAGATAAATAATTACCTCAGTAGGACGAATTCACGGACTTTTTTATGAAAGAGCTTATCATCGGGAGAAGATGGGTTAATAAAAGTACTAAGAGGAAATACATTACTGAAGGCAAAACATATTTAGATAAACCAAAAGGCTATTCACTAAATGTTGGCCAACTATTATATGACGCCCAATTCTCATCATTTTGGCTTCAATAGGCTTGTAGATCATGGTGTTGATTCATACTGAGTGATATTTGGGAATAATTTTAATTCCTCTACGTAATATTACTCTAATTTCCTCCATCATTATCTATTTTCATCATCGTGCTTCACGTAGAGACTATTATGGGCATCAGTTAGATAGAAATTGGATAAATTGTGATGGCAAGTGATTTCATTTCGTGGAATCTCATGTTATTAAAAAACCTCGATAATGTTCCAATTTAATATACTTACCTAACCTTACGGCGATTATGGTAATTTATGCTGATTATGATAATGATGATGTGTTAGCCTCAAAATTACTGAGCTCATTATCTTATATCGCTTGTCAGATGACCGTATTTCTTTATATATGTCCCTGAAAGTAAACTGTTCAACTGTAATTTCTATCCTATATCATTTTTGCTAGATAAAAGCGGTGATGGCTCGGTTCGGACCACTTGACAATCGTTTCGGCTTTGGCGTCCTATTTGTTCACCGGACAGAGACATAATGGGGACGGTCAGAGCGAGAAAATTTGAATAATTACCGATTAACAGACTGATGTGCTACATATAAGGGCAAAGCGCCTCATTCCAGTGACTTTCCTTGAGTACGCAGTAAAACGTTTCGGAACCACACCCTTGACGTGTTATAAATATTCATAGCAAGTGTAAGAGAAACTGGAGGGATGATATCACCATGGAGGAAGGTTAGGACATTCATCATCTCCCAAAAATGCCGTCATAAAAAGATCACTGGCTACTACTCGTGTTCTTCGCAACTCCGCACGTTATCTCTGTGGGATATCGGCCCACCCTCGACATCTCATCGCCTTGAGAAGACCCTCGCATATGTTATCTCGGGGGTCGTCAGGGAAAAATATCACCATGGGTTACCGGAGATAGTAGGTATTATCATTCGCTGTCCTACAGCTTCCCGCATTGCTCTTTCCTCACTCCTTAGATTTCCGCGTAGGCCTCCCTTCGGCGCAATTTTCCTACCATCAGCTCCCCTCTCAACAGCCCTTCCTGGTTCTCATCCCGTCTGCACGTCACTATTATTTCGCATTCGCGTTTCATGTAATGAACCAGGCTAAGCCATTTTCACAAATCCATTCGCTTTCATCAATTAGAATTGAAATCGACTGAAATTTTAATAGCTTGTATCTTTGAAATATTTTTAAATACGAGTAATCAGCACCGTGAATGGCATTTCATTTCTTTCTTTGTTCCCGTATGGACCAAATATCTGCGAGCATATTATTTAGATCTTCCTCAATGATTAATAACCGTCCATTTAAACGTTAAATGGCAAAGAACCTCTGAGCCAAAGCATCAAAAATCCATAACTTTACAGTTATGAATTTTTGATTTACATTTATTTATTTTTTTGGATTTTACAGTTATGGATTGTGTATTCTTTTGGGAGCTGATAACATCCATGAAATACTGGAATAAAAATTAGAAAGTACACTAATATCCAGAACAAATGAGTTTCACTGAATGGCAAATTGTTTTAGGGGAATAAAAAAATAACTACATAAATAAAGATATAGACTCAAGCATTTCTCTAATATTCCTCCTGTCTTACCCTTGTTAGGTTAATTTAATGTATTCGATTGTTTCTGGCTCATTTTGGTGGAAGTTTATGTTCATTAAATGAAGAACATAATGTATTTTTCCACTGTTCGCTTCTGAAGAACAATGAAAAAATGCATTGTGTTCTTCATTTAATGAGGTTAATGCAACATAGAATGATCCTAATGTTTTTATAATATTATTAACAATGTTACATTTCTTTATCATGTAACTTACGTACATATGGTATATGTTTCGTTGATTTGACTCCAGTATTACGTAATCGGCAACTGTTCGAAGTTGAAGTGTGTCCGGTTGCTTATGCCTGCTATTGATGGGGGAAAACGCACGCCACGAAAGTTTCCTTAAAATGGGGAACAGGAAATGTCGCATACTGCTGCCTCAGGACTATAAAGAGGGTGAGTAACACACCTCACGCCTATTTTCGCGAGACCATCACGATTCCGAAAAGTCCACCACGCACATACAATCTTCGTGACCAATTCTTCTTTCACAAAAGCTCACACGGTATCAAATAAAATTTTTCGCACTTCTGATAGTGCTCAGAATGAGGATTTTTTACCTCCGGAACAGATGTGAATGGTGCTCCGAGCCCGCATTTCTTTGAAACTGCCTCTCCACTGGAAATATTAAATATCAACTCATAGCTGCAGTGTATGGATGAAAGAACTCATTATTAGCCTCTTGTAGCATTAAATAGGCTTCAGATGGAGATTCATTGAGATGGAGGCAGAATTTCAATGCAGTGTTTTGTTCGACGTATGTAAACTCCATCGCTCACATCGACAAATTATAAGAAATCAAATTGCAATGGCTGCCGCTGACGAAATTAAGGAGTCATCAGTGAAATCTCTACCATATGTACACTGGAAATTAAGCAAGCAGTATATCATAAAATATAATTTGTTCAAAATAACTTATGTGAATTTAACATTTATGAAAAAAGTTTTTTACCAGTCATCGTACGCATGCATTCATAGGGAAATTTCCTGTACAATAAAGAAAGACGATTGTTTTCAAAATAAAAAAGATGACATGCTACAACTTTACAGAAATAAATTTGGCACATACTAGGAGGAAGTTAGCGTAAAATAAATTCACATTTTCATATAACGTTTCATATTCAATACTCTCTTATGCATTTGAAACGTTTAAGGAAAAGGCAGCATATTAAATTGTTACCTCAGTGGTAAATAAATACGGACGTTAAATTGTTACCAACGTATTCCTTTTAAATAAAAATTAATATGAGTCTTATGGAATATTAAAGCTTCCCACGTTGGAGCTTTTATTACTCTATTATAAATATCAACAGTGATAATTTTTTAGCATACCGCACTAAATAGGTTTGTAAATATTCAGAAGAGGAACGACTGGAAAACAATGGGCATGGTTATCGTAAAAGGCGAAAACTCGCAACTTAGCATTTCAATGGACGGGCAGTCTAGTGTGTTGAGATGATAACTATTCTGATCCATCCAACTATAAATCCATCTTCCAAGTTTGAAGGATTGGTCCTGAACAGCACATCACACTACCTTGCAATCAGCCTCTCTCTTAATTTCTTCCGGCCACCTGGTTTTTCCAATACGGTCTGCTCTAACTGACAGAGTGTGTTAAATGAATTTACCTCGCTTTGTTAGCGTTCTCCGTAGCACTTTCTCTCCGAGCGATATCATTCATTTGATTTTCAGATTTATTTGTATGAAATTTCTTTCCCTTTTAATCCTCCTTTTTCTCCTTCTCTTCGCGTATCTCACACCCATGGAAAAGTGTATGCATTGTAATTATGAATTACTTCATCGTGTAGTGAGAGACGCTTCTATTGGATGTTATATTCCCCACTGTTTTAATATATTTCAACATTAATTTTACTGAAATGCTCGACATTAATTTTGAGAAGCTGTCACCAACCGAGTGGGATTAGTTTTAAACCTACATCTACACAATGCCCCGCAAGCCGTTACAAGAAGTACGTGTGGCAGAGGGTGGTAGGTTACCAGTCATTCTACATGTATTCCCTCTATTTCCTCATGCATATGGCATCCCACGATCCACCCAAAAACCGCGTGGAAAGAGGTTGTGTGCCCTACCAATGTAATTAGGGGACTTCATTACATCTCTAATGTTGGATGGAAAACAACACGCTTAATATCTTTGTAATAAGTTTAATCTAGCTCAGAGTCTTTAAATATATATGAGCTCCCACCCCCGATTCTCTGTTACGTGTGCGACGCTTTGTCCTTTCGTACGGATTTCTCATGAAACTTTCTTTGTGCCTTATTAAATTCTGTAATAAATGTTTTTTTAAACGGATCCCATGCGCTCGACGTATCCTTTATGTGAAACCTTATACAAAGAAAAATACCACTTTTATTTCACTGTTTCGTCGCTACACCTTCCAGCCATACGTTTGACGCATGTCAGCTCTTTCAGCGCCCCTCCACCAATAGCGCGTGTATGCTATCTCCGAATATGATCCGACGCAATTACGACCGTCAAGTATTTTATTTCTTCCTCGACGCTCATATGAAAATATGGCATAATTTCAAGATGTCACTGTGGAAAAACTCCATTCATTTTTTTGGGATATCAAGAAAATGATATTCTCTAGTAGACATAATATACCACATACTTTAATTTTAAACACACTATCTATAAAAATAACAAAGATATAGCATTATAGTATATTAGAGGCCACTTGAACATCCTAGAATTGTATTTATGATTGATATTTTTCTTCTCCGTTCCTATTCTGCACGAAAAACCATTTTACTACTTTCATTACTAGTGATCAGGCTACCTTAATTAAAATATTCCTCCATTTGTTCCATAGTGTACTCCACTAGTCTTATGGTACTTGGTGATTGTATCCTGCGAGTGATGAACGAAGTCCATGACCCAAGTCTTAATCTTTTTTATCTTTGTGTAAGTTGAACATTTGCCCTTTGTGTCTAGTGTACTTTTCACATTCTCTTTTCTGCAATGATTGGTAGAAGTAGCACGTAGCAGGTAATTCGTCCGTTAATCGCATCGCTCGTATCCTTTTCCCGCTATTTTCAATGGCACTTCATCATTTCTACAATATTGTTAATTACATATTCTACATACTCACTAAATACCAAATTTGATGATGAACAACCCTGGCTTAGTCCCTTCTTCGTATTAGCTTCACATTTACTTGCACTGTTTCTAATTATTCACTCTTTATGGACATGGTTGAATTCCCCTTTATTGTAGTCCATTTATAATGGTTTATCGTTACGTATTAGCATTTTACACTTCAAATTGTCAAAGGCCTTTTCTAGATAAACGAATTAAATTTAATTCTGTTTAAATTTCCGTAGCCTCTTCTTAAAGTGTTTCTAAAAGCCTGAATGGTCACTTTTATGTGTCTAATTTTACCAAATAAGAATTGGATCTTGCTTAATTAACCTTCAACTTTTATTAATGCTCTTCGGTAGATTGTTCTTTTCATAATCTTAGTTGCATTATTTGCCAGAATAATTGAACTAAATTTCCCATATTTCATTCTGTATTTCATTCCTATTCTTTTTCGGCGTATCTGTAAATCTACTCTCATAGAGAAAGATTTGTATAATATTTAAGGTTTTATAGATTTTAAAAACACTAGCTCATGAGCACTAATTATTTTTGTGGCATACCATCAATCCATGGGAACCTTACCAATAATCGCTTGAAAATTATTTAAATTGCGCCTGCAGGTGGAAGGAGCATTTAGAGCCTTCCCTAACTTGACATATTAATTTATTTAAGAAATAACTAGGAATTTGCTACACATTTTTGTTAAAGAAATAGTATTCCATTATGTTTACCTTTAAATTAAATTTTATTTATTTTTAACCAAAAACTTCAAGTCCCCGGAAACCGAAGTATATCAGTGCGTTCTCTTATAAATCGAATTATCCTAATAAAAAATTGAGCGAAACAATTTCGAATCGTGAAATATGTGAATGTTGAATTATCATCTTATTTCATATTTTTGGCAAAGGACGCATAGTACGATTATATTGCATATTATTTGCAAGTCCGTATGTACTTTTACTTTCATGTTGATAGGGGTCACATATTTGGTTTTGTAGATATGTGAAAACACTAACATTGCCAAGTTTCAACAATTGCCAAAATTAATTTTCTAATATGGCATCAATACAGGATGAGATAAATCGTCATTATTGCAAATTGACGTACTCTCTCAAATTCTCTCCACAATAGCCTCAAGTAGGGATCGGGATGCCTCTGAAAAATATCTGCTGTTTCCAAGACTCGAACCCGAGTCCTCTGGGTGGGAAGTGATCCCGTTAGCGAGCACACCATCGCCATCCCCGTTCTAATTACCTGGAGTGTCAAAATATCACTTCGTCACAAAAATATTTTATTTTACATTTTTCTTAGAACGGTATTTGTGAAAGCGACTATTTGTGTGTTAATCAACTATTTTATTTAAATTTAATTTTTAATCTTTCCTTCACGCAACGAACTTAACGCTAACGAAGCGTAATCAACAAGGTTAATTTAAAAAATATATTTTGACCCATTCATACTGTAAGAAGTAATGTCCAACTTTGCGTACACTTTCTTAGGAATTATCTTATGCTTTGAAATAATGAGCTCTCTTTTGGTTATGAAATTTTTTTTAACTACTCACAAGTTTTGCGCCCCTAAAGCTGTACTAAATTGAAGTTTTGTCCCCTTTTCAAAATGATTAAGGTATTATGTATTCTTGATGGGTACACATTACTTGGTGAATTATAACTTCGTCTCAGAGGTTAAAAACACTCATTTACAAAATATGCATTATGAAAAAATTTATTGCGATAAACGTTACTCTTTACTTTCAAGGAAAAAATGCTCATATGACGATACTAAGAACTTAAAATTCAGGTACGACCTCACCAGTTAACTTCTTTTTCTCGGAGTTATAAAATTTTACTCACCAAAGGCAGAAGGTAGATAAAATTTGCATCGTTGAGAAAGAAATATATGAATTTCCTTGGGTAATATATGCGCCACTAAAATTACGTAATCGCTTTCTTCTGCATTTAACAACCCTGAGATTCTCCTGTTCAATCAGCGTATGTGTGTCACCATCGTGTAATTGTAGCAAATGCATAGATACCTAGTACACACTACCAGGTCGCCCCCAATCTTCCGGTAGAACGCTAATTCTTTTGAAATGACTATCACCTACTCTTTGCCACTAGATAATACTTCTAATTATGTATACATTGGTAAAAACTGCAAACAGAACCCGAAATAGAAAGTTTTCAGTTAGTTATGGAAATGATATGTTAAAATCTTTCGTTGTACAAACAGTTATGCACCTCTTCCTATCCTTGGCTTCTTCTTCATTGCTGCCACTTAGATTGTGCAAGCAACAAGACAAGTGAAATAACAACAGCGTTGCCTCTCTTACGGCCAGTCACGGCTGGGTTGAGTTTCGTCATTACCACGTTAATTCATTCCACGTGTTCCGCACGTCATGCTTTCATGTCAGCCGTTTCTAGTTTCCGTATTTCGTGGCATTTCTTGGTTAACGGCTTCATTTTAATTACCGGTTAATTAGGATCATATGGAGGCCAATTGAAGTTTGAATGTCCTGGTTAAAACCTTCTGAGGATTATACTTACTCTAATTCCTTTCCTTCGATACATTTTGGCGTGGGCAATCGTAATTACACCAAGCACTGGAAAATAATCACTAAGAAAATCTGCAGACTTCAATGGAGCAACAATAAGTATCAAGCCTGCTATCGACCCAAGAATTAATATCATAATGAATGGATAATTGCCTCCCTGTTCTTTTTGGATAAGGAGATTTGTATTCAAAAGCCATTTAAAGATTAAATTAGTTTCGTATTTGGTACTGTTATGATTGATTTTCGGAAAATGTGATAACGCAATAAGCAATCCATTTATTTATTCTTCATCAATGAAAAGTATTATAAAGTGATCGTGGAAATATATTTAAGAACTTTTCAGCATTTGGGAGGGAATAGCACTATGTTCCTCTGTAAAACCTCTCCAAAATACTATTTTTAAGACATGATACATTTCACAAAGGTTTTGACTCAAAGATACACCTTACTTATTTAAACGGCAGAGTTATTTAATTACATTTGCCTCTTCCTAGACACCGAATTATCGTTCTCTCCAATTATTTCGAAGGACGGAGTGACCATTACATGAAGGGAAGGATGACCTTTGGGGATTAATATTTTATGTCGATTAAGTAGGGGTCCTCCCTTTGGCCGCTTTGTCCCACCGCACGCTTTCCAGAGATGCCTCCTTACTTGTGGCCACTCATTCCTTCTAATCCCATAATGCTATTGTCCACAAAACTGTGGTGGTCGAAATGCCGAGCGAAAGGATATAGCTCAATGTTGATTACATTATTTTAGGCGGACACAAAATGAACAAGTTTATTGCATGCGTTAGAGAATCGACTTCATGAAAATTAAATCCAAAGGACCATTAACGGAATTACAGAGAAATTTGGAATGCCAGTACAAATAAAAAAAGAATAAAAAATAAAACTTTTGTTTGAAGGTGATATTTAAATCGCCAGATATTTATGCATGCATAACAGCTAACTGTTAATGCGTGATGAGTTATAAGAAAAGAATTTGCCTGTCTTGAATATATTTACATAATGTGCAAGTGAAAAAGGCGTTTAGAAATATTTTGTGGGATTATTAAGGTACACATCTTTTCAAAGATCTTCGCGATTCAAAATAATGGAAAAGTTATTGTTGATGGGAGAGCAGAATAATTTGTTTGAATTCATCGATAACATTTAGAACTAATTTTCATTGAAGGTAATCTATCTAATGAAAGTAGATTTTAAACGGCCGCTGACAGCTAATTGAGTTCTACGTTCTATGTAAACTTCCTGCTTTTCTGGCCAACACCATTTTCCTCCTCCTTAGTTTTTTGTGCCATAAACGTCCTTTCAAACTGTCTAAAAGGCCTTTTCTTCCTCTCCCTGCCACATTTAGTCAACATATCCCACTTCTCAATTACGGCCTTCAGCATAACTCGGTCTTTCAGTATTTCCTCCGCTCACTTATTCGCCTTCCTCAGATTTCACCAAGCAACTTCCACTCTTCTTCCACCAATTCCGTCGTACGTTTTCCTCCCGGTTAAAATTACATTCCCATTACCTAAATTTTAGCAGCTTTCAGTCGACGCAAATTCCCGTGCCTAGAAGATAGAATTTCGGATTCAAAAAGTAATGTGTTCCATTTAGAATCTCGTTAGTCTTTCCTTTGACTAAAGTACCTGCAATTCATTCTATTTCAATTGCAAATACTTCTTTTATTTTTCAATTCAACATTTCCTCAAATATCCCAAAACCAAGCCGAATCTCTTCTGAAATTCTACTTATTTGCGTAAAGTACTCTCTACCTGGTCTAATTTTTCCTTTTTTCATCTTTCCGTAATTTTATTACTACTTGGAAATCTAATTTCCTTACTTTTCTGGTGCATCTATCTTCATATAATAGGGTGTGTGTTCCAAAAGTAATGAAATTAAATATCTCGCGCCGCTCCTGTTAATTGGAGTGGGATCGAATCAGTTGGTATGGGTGCGGGGGGCGCTAAGGCGCTAATTTGCCGCAAACTTAGTCTCACGGCTCAGCAACAGCTCCGCTTCTGTGGAAGCGGCAAGAAAAAGGGCGCGCCCCGTAGACGCATTCTCAAGACAATTAGTACACTGTTTTTTTATGCAAAACATAGTTAATCTCAGGTGAGAAATTATGTAGAATAATCTCCCTGATTTGAAACCATATTTATCATTAAAAAGAAACACATACCACTTTAAAGGCATTATATCAGTCCTCGTTGATTCCCTTCTCTTCGCGACAGTCTCGTCAGAAATTGACTGTCTCCCGCTCTTTTTTTCATCGTGAATTTCAGTACAACTGGATGTAAACTCTCTGCACCACTTGCGAACGTTTTTGACATTCATGCACGATTGTCCATACACTTCCCTCAATTGGCGATGGTTTTAAGTGGTTGAACCTCTTTTGCATTCAAAAACGTTTCCTCAAGGACATGGCGGCGAAATGGTACGACATGGGCGTACAAAACTGCCTCATTCTTTACAAAAACGCATTGACCGAAATGGCGATTATGTAAAAAAATAGATAATTGGTCAATCTTTAAAATGATGCATTTATTAGGTAATCTACCGCTTAAGGTAGGTTTTTGGATGGACACAACTATCAAATAAACATTTTGTGACTCCCCACCTGGCAAACTAATCTATATCAGGTCCCTCTTCATCTCGGTGTACTTCTTTCCTCCCTTCATCCCGTCCAGCATCCCTATCCGGTTCCTACCCTTACCTCTCTTGCCCAACATTCTCCCCTATATTACCCTCTTCAACATTCCACTACCGCTCAATACGCCTTTCATCCATTTCTCCTACCTCCATAGGATTTCTCTCAACAAACCCCTCTCCTCCCCCACCATTTCTAGCACTTCCTCATTTGTTTTCCTTTCGGTCCATTTCACCTTCTCCATTCTTCTCCACACCCACATTTCAAAAGCCTCCAATCTACGTCTATCCTCCTGCTTCAGCGACCACGTTTCCGCGCCGTATATAGCTACGCTGCATATCAGAGTTTTTACGAGTCTTGTCTTAACATCCCTAGTCAATGTCCCCGTCATCAACTCCCTCCTCCTTGAGAAAGCCTCCTTGCCTAGCGCAATTCTTCTCCTTACGTCCCTACCACTTTGACCGTATTGGTCTAAAACACTTCCGAGATATGTAAACTGTTCTACCTGCTCTATTTTTTCCCCGCCTATTTTAATATTTAGCTTAGCCTATTTCTTTCTTGAAAATCGTATAACCGTTGTTTTATTAATATTGATTCTCATCCCAAATTTATCACACTGAACCTCCAATTCACTCAACAATGCTTGCAACCCCTTGGCTGACTGAGCAACTAATGCTTGGTCATCAGCAAACCTAACCGATTTTATGAATTCCCCTCCGACTTTCATACCTACCTCCAGTTCTTCCCATACCTCTTTAATCATTTCCTCTACGTATACGTTGAACAGTACCGGTGACAATGGGCAACCCTGCCTTACACTTCTTCGTAACACTGCCCATCCGGACTCTCCGTTCCCAACTCTCACCTGAGCAGTCTGAGACATGTACAGGTTGCGGATCAGTCTCCTGTCCCTCCAATCCATTCCTATTTTTTGCAATACACTCATTAATTTTTCCCAATTCATTCTATCAAACGCTTTTTCGAAATCTACAAAATAGGCAAAAACGTCGTGATTGTATTCTATATTTCTCTCGACTAGTGATGTTATTACTGCAATGGCATCACGCGTACCTCTTCCCTTTCTAAACCCAAACTGATCATCCCATAAGTAATCATTTGCCTTACTCTCTATCCTTTTGTTGATGATCCTGAGAATAACTTTAGCTGCGTGGGATATCAAACTTATCGTTCTGTAATCCTCACATGACGAAGCCTTTGCCTTTTTTGGAATAGGAACTAGCACCGATCTCACAAAATCTTCCGGCCAGATTCCTTCCTCATAGATACTACGAATCAGTCCATATATGGCCTTCTTCCCAACTTTCCCTAACCATTTCAACATTTCTACAGGAATATTGTCCACCCCCACTGCCTTATTTGCTTTCATCTCCTTTAATGCCCTTTCTATTTCATCGTCGAGTATTCCTGGACCTAAGCTATCTTCTTCTACGTCATGCTCCTTTTCTATGTCTAACCTTGTCGGCCTAAGTTCTTTACCATACAGTGTTTCTATATATTCCTTCCATCTCTCTTGGATTTTTCCTGGTTCAACTATTATCTTACCCCGTTTATCTTTAACTGTTAGCACAGATCTTGCCTTCTTACTTCCCGATAACAACTTAACCTTGCTGTATAGAGCACCAATTTCACCCTTCTTCTGTAAACTTTCCATATCCTCGCATTGCGTTTTCCACCATTCTTCTTTTGCTTTATTTGTGGCCCTTCTCAATTTATTGTTTAACTCTTTGTACTTCATTTTGCCTAACTCTGTGTTTACATTTTTCCATACACTCATCCGTTACCCATGGTTTCCTTATCCTTTTCCCGTTAACGGTTCCTATAGTGTCTTTAGCGGCTTCCAATATCCCTTTCTTGACACATTCCCATTTGTCTTCGATAGTACTCAGTTCTCTATCGTCATCCATCATTTTCTCTACAGCCTGCTGATACTCCTTCCTCGTTAATCCATTTACTGCTTCTAAATTCCATTTCCTAACCCGCCACCCTTGCCTTATCTTCTTGAAACGAACATTACATTTCATAACAACTAAATTGTGGTCAGAGTCCGCATCCGCTCCTGGGAAACTGTGCGAATTTATCACACTGTTCATAAACCTGTGCCTAAACATAATATAATCTAACTGATACCTTTCTGAGTCACCTGGCATTTTCCATGTATACCTACGCCTTTTGTGGTGTCTAAACCATGTGTTGGTGATGACTAACCCCTGTCTCCTGCAGAATTCAATTGCTTTCTCCCCGCGTTCATTCCTCGTGCCTAATCCATAGTCCCCCACCTCACCCCCATCTCTTCCTTCGCCTACCGTCGCATTCCAATCCCCCATCACTATCAAATGTTTCCCTGCAGGAACACTCGCGATGATATCCTCTAACTCATCATATATCCTATCGACTTCTTCCTCCTTGTGGTTGCTCGGTGGCATGTATCATAGAATGCAAAATGATGCATGCATCACAGAAAATAAATGGTTTTTTTCTATTTCTAAAAAAATTGAGAACAAAAAAGGATGTTAAGAAAAGACTCGTCAAAACTTTGATACGGCGCGGAAACGTGGTCACTGAAGCAGGAGGATAGACGTAGATTGAAGGCTTTTGAAATGTGGGCATGGAGAAGAATGGAGATGGTTAAATCGACCGCAATGAAAACAAATGAAGAAGTACTAGGGATTGGATACTAGGAAGGCGAGGAGAAAGGATTGTTCACAGAAATCCTATGGAGGCAGGAAAAATGGATTAAAGGTGTATTGACCGGTAGTGGGATGTTGAAGAAGGTAATACAGGGTAGAATGTTAGGAAAACGGGGAAAGGGCAGGAACAGGATATGTATATTGGGCAGAATAAAGGAAGAATGGAAGTACACCAAGATTAAGAGGGACTTGATATAGAGTATGTTGTTGGATAGTATATATATAAAAAAAACCATAAACACAGTAATCAACCCGAAGGTCGGTTTAGTAGGTGATGGTAGAGCTCACCCATGTACCAAGCCCGACGGTGTGTGAATATTCACACATCAGGGTAGGGGGGCCAGTTCCTTTCCCTGTGTCGGTTATGGTTTCCCAGGAAGATCTGGTACCCGAAAAATCTTTCGTGGCTAGCTTGGGTGGAGCTGCAGCTGCCCAAAGTGCCTTCCCCGGGAATCGAACCTGGGACCCTCCAGTAAGTAGTCCAACGCTCTACCCACTGGACCACCGCGACCCGCAGTATATATATATATATATATATATATATATATATATATATATATATATATATATATATATATATATATATATATATATATATTCATTGATAGGCATAACAAACACAGAAACCAAAACACACAAAGAGGGAAAACTCACTGGTTCTTCAATTTTCGGTGGTCCAAATACCTTTCTCAAGAGGAATTAGGAACAGTTCTGTTCCTAATTCCTCTTGAGAAAGGTGGTTGGATTCAGGGTTGGCTATCAGTGAATTTACATTACACGTTTGTGGGTTTTCCAAAAAAGTGTATATATATATGTATATATAATTCACTAAATAGTCATTGCAAACACAGAAACTAAAACATATAAAACAGGGACTCACTAGTTCTCGAATTATCGGTGGTGCATCCACCTTTCTCAAGAGGAATTAGGAGCAGAACTGAGGCAGAGGAGAGACCGAAAGCAGTGGTAGGAAGGAGAAGGGGGAAAATGGTGAAAAAAGAGGGTAAAAGAGGGGAAAAGAAAGGAAAAGGGGGGAAAAGCATTCCGGGTGAGGGGTTTGGAGGGGTAGTGTATGGCGCGGGAATTTTAAAAAAAAGGTGGGGATGATATGGAAGTTGTTGGGGGCGGAGGGGGATGAAATTATATGCACAAAGGGGGCAATTAATGTCTAATATTAATACCTGTGCGATTCCAGGAATCCAAGAGCCAAATGAAAGCTAGCTCTAATGTTTTGACTAATGATTTGGGGAAAAGGTACCTTTTCCCCAAATGCCCCTCTGTCACTTTCAAACGCCCCGCCAATCTATCAGATCTTCTAAAATCTACCAATCCACTTCTTAAATCCTCGCCCCGTTCCAAAATCACTCCAAGACCCTGCAATAAACCTAGATGCAAAACATGTCCTATTTTCCTAACCAGAATCCCATCCCTCTCCCACCCGCTCTTTAACTCTCTCCCCCCAATTCCCTACTCCTCGAGTACCTCCAGCAATGTTATCTACCTACTCAAGTGCCAACTTTGCCCTGCCTTTTACATTGGACAGTGTACCACACCCCTTAATATTAGAATCAATAATCATCGAGCCTCATGCAACAATTCCTCCCTTATTGGTATGCTCCCAATCCCCAAACATGCCTCCGAACACAACACTGCCTTTGACCAATGTTTTAAAGTATCCGTCTTAGCATCCCTCCCACACTCAGACCCTCCACCGAAACTCTTAACATAAGAGCTAGCTTTCATCTGGCTCTTGGATTCCTGGAATCGCCCAGGTATTAATATTAGACATAATTGCCCCCTTTATGCATATAATTTCATCCCCCTCCGCCCCCAACAACTTCCATATCATCCCCACCTTATTTTTAAAATTCCCGAGCCATACACTACCCCTCCAAACCCCTCACCACGAATGCCTTTACCCCCCTTTTTCCCGCCCTTTTCCGTCCTTTTCCCCTCTTTTCCCCTATTATTTCCCCCATTTTCCCCCTTCTCCTTCCTACCACTGCTTTCGGGCTCTCCTCTGCCTCAGGTCTGTTCCTAATTCCTATTGAGAAAGGTGGTTGCACCACCGAAAATTCGAGAACTAGTGAGTCCCTCTTTTATATGTTTTAGTTTCTGTGTTTGCTATGGCTATTTAGCGAATTTTATTGTGCACGTACGTGGCTTTTCCAAGAAAGTGACTATATATATATATATATATATATATATATATATATATATATATATATATATATATATATATATATATATATATATATATATATATATAACTTTTGGACGGCAAAATAGAACACAGAATAAAACAGATAACGCGGAAAAGGACACTCACACCGTAGATGATTTAAGCTTTCGGCCTACTCCGAGGCCTTCTTCAGGTCAGACTGTATATATATATATATATATATATATAAATATATATATATATATATATATATATAATTACTCCTGGAAGGGTCACCCATGCCAGATAGGTCGAAGGTTTGGAGCCAGATGAAAGGTAGTCCACGCAGCGTCTGTTCCTCAGTGAGGCGGCTGCAATGGCGTCTGACCCCAGTGGGGCGGCCATTAAGTGATGGTTTCACGTTAAAAACACCATTGAGGAAGGCAACGGGAAACCACCTCAATTATGATTCCCAAGAATATAATGATGGGAACTATAGATAATGAGTCCTGGCAACTACGGGACTTGGCCCAAGAGGCCGTGTGTCGTGCCAGGCAGCGGGAGAGGCAAGGCTTCCGCGGTCGTCATCCCACGAAACCCTTGCAGGGAAGAAATAACTGCAGCAGCACAGAAGACTCAGAAGAAGGCGAAAGTAGTTAGATTAGGAACCTGGAACGTCAGGACAATGTTTAGGAGAGGCAAATTAGAAAATATTAAGCGAGAGATGGAAAGAGGTATTATAGATGTTTTAGGTCTCTGCGAGGTGAGATGGAAGGATAGCGGGGATTACTGGAGTGACCATTATAGAGTGATATACAGCGGCGGGGACGAGAGCCAACGAGGGGTTGCCGTAATTTTAAATAAAGGGGTAGCAAGAAGTGTAGTCGACATAGACCAAGCGACAGAATTTTACTCGTAGAGATGAAAGCATAGCCGACGAACTTGGCCATTGTCCAGGTATACATACCACCGAGCAACCGCAAGGAGAAAGAAGTCGATATGATGTATGATGAGTTAGAGGATATCATCGCGAGTGTTCCTGCAGGGAAACATTTGATAGTGATGGGGGATTGGAATGCGACGGTAGGCGAAGGAAGAGATGGTGGTGTGGTTGGGGACTATGGGTTAGGCACGAGGAATGAACGTGGGGAGAAAGCAATTGAATTCTGTAGGAGACAGGGGTTAGTCATCACTAACACATGGTTTAGACACCACAAAAGGCGTAGGTATACATGGAAAATGCCAGGTTACTCAGAAAGGTATCAGTTAGATTATATTATGGTTATGCACAGGTTTAGGAACAGTGTGATAAATTCGCACAGTTTCCCAGGAGCGGATGCGGACTCTGACCACAATTTAGTTGTTATGAAATGTAATGTTCGTTTCAAGAAGATAAGGCAAGGGTGGCGGGTTAGGAAATGGAATTTAGAAGCAGTAAATGGATTAACGAGGAAGGAGTATCAGCAGGCTGTAGAGAAAATGATGGATGCCGGTAAAGAACTGAGTACAATCGAAGAAAAATGGGAATGTATCAAGCAATGGATATCGGAAGCCGCGAAAGACACTATAGGAAGCGTTAACGGGAAAAGGAAAAGGAAACCATGGGTAACGGATGAGATGATTGCAAAGATGGATGAAAGAAGAAGATAAAAGAATGTAAGCACAGAGTTAGGAAAAATGAAGTACAAAGAGTGAAACAATAAATTGAGAAGGGAAACAAATAAAAAAAAGAAGAATGGTGGAAAACTCAATGCGAGGATAAGGAAAGTTTACAGAAGAAGGGTGAATTTGGTGCTCTATACAGCAAGGTTAAGTTATTATCGGGAATTAAGAAGGCAAGAATTGTGCCAACAGTTAAAGAAAAATGGGGTAAGAAAATAGTTGAACCAGGAAAAATCCATGAGAGATGGAAGGAATATATAGAAACACTGTATGGTAAAGAACTTAGGCCGACAAGGTTAGACATAGAAAAGGAACATGACGTAGAAGAAGATAGCTTAGGTCCAGGCATACTCGACGATGAAATAGAAAGGGCATTAAAGGGGATGAAAGCAAATAAGGCTGTGGGGGTGGACAACATTCCTGTAGAAATGTTGAAATGGTTAGGGAAATTTGGAAGAAGACTTTATATGGACTGATTCGTAGTATCTATGATGAAGGAATATGGCCGGAAGATTTTGTGAGATCAGTGTTAGTTCCTATTCCAAAAAAGGCATAGTCTTCGTCATGTGAGGACTACAGAACAATAAGTTTGAATGCCACGCAGCTAAAGTTATTCTCAGGATCATCAACAAAAGGATAGAGAGTAAGGCAAATGATTACTTAGGGGATGATCAGTTTGGGTTCAGGAATGGAAGAGGTACGCGTGATGCCATTGCAGTAATGAGATCACTAGTCGAGAGGAATATAGAATACAATTAGGACGTTTTTGCCTGTTTTTTGATTTTGAAAAAGCGTTTGATAGAGTGAATTGGGAAAAATTAATCCGTGTATTGCAGAAAATAGGAATGGATTGGAGGGACAGGAGACTGATCCGCAACCTATACATGTCTCAGACTGCTCAGGTGCGAGTGGGGAACGGAGAGTCCGGATGGGCTGTGTTAGGAAGAGGGGCAAGGCAGGGTTCCCCATTGTCATCGGTGCTGTTCAACGTATATGTGGAGGAAATGATTAAAGAGGCATGGGAAGAACTGGAGGTAGGAATGAAAGTCGGAGGGGAATTCGTAAAATCGGTTAGGTTTGCTGATGACCAAGCATTAGTTGCTCAGTCAGCCAAGGGGTTGCAAGCATTGTTGAGTGAATTGGAGGTTCAGTGCGATAAATATGGGATGAGAATCAATATTAATAAAACAAAGGTTTTGCGATTTTCCAGAAAGAAAAAGGCTAAGCTAAATATTAAAATAGGCGGGGAAAAAATAGAGCAGGTAGAACAGTTTAGATATCTCGGAAGTGTTTTGGACTAATACGGTCAAAGTGGTAGGGACGTAAGGAGAAGAATTGCGCTAGGCAAGGAGGCTTTCTGAAGGAGGTGGGAGTTGATGAGGGGGACGTTGAGTAGGGATGTTAAGACAAGACTCGTAAAAAAACTCTGATATGGAGCGTAGCTATGTACGGCGGGGAAACGTGGTCGCTGAAGCAGGAGGATAGACGTAGATTGGAGGCTTTTGAAATGTTGGTGTGGAGAAGAATGGAGAAGGTGAAATGGACCGAAAGGAAAACAAATGAGGAAGTACTAGAAATGGTGGAGGAGGAGAAGGGGTTTGTTGAGAGAAATCCTATGGAGGCAGGAAAAATGGTTGAAAGGCAAATTGAACGGTAGTGGAATGTTGATGAGGGTAAAAGATTGGAGAATGTTGGGCAAGCGACGTAAGGGTAGGAACAGGATAGGGATGAACGGAGGAAAGAAGTACACCGAGATGAAGAGGGACCTCATATAGATTAGTTTGCTAGGTGTGGAGTCACTAAATGTTTATTTGATAGTTGTGTCCATCCAAAAACGTACCTTAACCGGTAGATTACCAAATAAATAAATAAATATATATATACATACAATATACTATATATATATGCAATATACTATATATATACAATATTATATTTATATATATATATATATACACTATATAATATAATATAATATATATATATATATATATATATATATATATACTCCTTATACAATATACTATATATATATATATACATATACTCTTTATACAATAAACTTGTATAATATATACATGTATGTATATATATATATCTCCCTTTGTGCATTATATACTCTTTTTAATCCATCCATCAAAACTCATCAACCAAAGATTTGCAAACAGGGTAAAGTAATCATTTAATTTGCTTTCTTTATGGAGAACAAATCTTCCCCACTTGTATGCAAAGCTAAATATTCGAAAAGAATTTTTTATATCCATCCCAATCTATCGTGTTTATCTTTGAATCATCTGTCTTATAGTAACGATCAGAAATGTTTTAAGTTCCAAATCTTTGGTAGTCTAAGTAGATTTAACCATTTAAATATCTTTGAGGTGGCTAAGATGATATGCCTCGCTCACCATAAAATACATCTCGGGGCAATGCCCAATTCTTTTCCATGGCTAAAGATATGTCCTTCTCCTACCAGATTCCCAGTATTTTTTTAAAGTAGTAGATAACGCACCAACGGAGGGACACGATTACACATTTAACATTAAATATGTACAGGTTCGAAATCAAAATGTCACCGCCGATTCAGTTTTGAAAACCTTCGCTTAAGTTTGAAAATATAAATTGTGTCATCATCCTCGTAAACAGTGTCAATACAATGGATGCTCCTCTCCTGACTCAGATTCCTATCGCTTGTGATTCCAAGAAGCTGCGTCCACATTTATGGCAGAGAGGGTCTTGGAAAGGATTCAACCCTCGCCAAAGGAACTCTGCAAAAGTTAAGTTTAAAAAAACTCCTAGCAGTCAGTGATGCGCACATTTATGCCGGAGTCGAGAGCGGAAATCATTATTCTTGTAAGATATTCTAAAAAAGCAATCTTTCCTTTTAATTAGTAAAATCCTCTGAAGACGTGCGTTTTCAAAAGTCTGCCCAAATAAATTATCATAGGGGCTAAGAAAGTCTCAGTAAAAACCACTAGTGGTGATATGTTAACCTTTAAAAGCAGTGTAGCGTTTTATATACGTCGCAAAGAATAAATCGCAAATTTGCAAGCTAAAGCGGTGTCCGTCATACTTTTAAATACATATATTTGTTTGTTTAAATCGGTTTTTAAAGGGAAAATGGACCGAAAGTCTTTTTAATCTTTGGCTCCGATTTCTTTTACATTTGGGATATTAGAGCGAAAGTTGATCTGCCTCAAGTGACACATTTGTAAAATACGGTTAGGGCGCTGGTTAAAACTGATGTTCAAATAAGCTAATGATACATGACTTAAAATTCTCGCTCCTTAGAAATTTGATTATTTCCCCTGCTTCAAAGGAATATGGTGAAGTCGCGGCTCGGGAAAAAATTCATTTTGGCCGTAAAACGACGCACAATTCTTGAATTACGTTTCCAGTGGGCGCGCTTTAAATCCTCCAGAAAATTAAGGCTGGGTAATTGTTACTTAAAGGAGTTCCTTCCTTCAATGGCTGTTCGTGCATCTATAAGGATCTGTTTATGTCGGAATAATATTTTTTTGAATACTTTTTCATTAATCGTTGAATTTCATTTTTAAAATTTGGAGTTTTTCCAGCTATAATGAAATTTCATGCAAGAATCTTCTAAAACATTGAACTTGTTTTTTTATACGTTCACAGCAAGTATTTTTAAGTAAGATTTTTAGCGTTTAACACCGTAAAACATTTGTCATCGTCGACCTGTGATGAATCTCGACGTCAACGCACGTGTGCTTAAGTGCCCAAAAAACATTACGGTGGTCGGAGAAGGAAAGCGATGGATATTGCAGAACCTATAGTTTTTGGTAAGTCGGGTTGAGGGAAAATGTAATCAAGTTTATTTGGCAACTTTACTTGATCTTCTGAGTACAGTGAACACGGTGAAATAATTAAGCCAAGATAGTCAGGGTAAAAATCTAACTGTTAAAAACCTAATGTTAAAATACTAAAGTATCTAAGGTACAGAACCAGCTTCCTGTTAATAAATGTATTGTTCATAATAAAAATCATTTGACAGTATGGGGCAGAAACGTTGACAAAAGATGTTTGTCTCTGACAAACCTTTTCGCACCTAATACGTCTTGACTCAAGATGACTTTCGTCAAGCCTTTAAGATCGAATACAGTAATACCTCTATTATTTGGGTCCAAGTTAACGATTCCCTGGAGAGAAATGCACACTCGATTAGAAATAGCTTTCTTGCTCTAAAGACCTGCAATGGAATGCAACTCTCATGACAGAATTGCGGTAAAAATTACCAATTACTTCAAGTATACTTCGGACATTAACATCATCTCATGCCACCCTTGTATCTGGACTGCTCCGTCTAAAGTCTCTCCGAAGATCATGGGGGTTTTCTCGCTACAATCAAAGCGGAAGACAAATAGTCGTCGCTTGATATAATGGGTCTAGCTCAAGTTAGAAATAATGGGGTCCGGAGAATCTTGGAAAACCATTGCGGGTAAACCTCTGAGATACCGGCGTATGAGTGCGAACCTCAGAAAAGGGAGATGGTTGCCCCAAATTTCCTTTCAACCTCTCACAACACCCCGACCACACGCACACACACACACGGGAACTACACGTGTTTGAAGTTTAGGCTTTGTAGCTATTCGAAAGTCCACCACTTCCTAAGGACCTTCTTCTATTTCCGCCATTCTCCCTTGACTTTTTAGTTGTCTCATCCATGGCTCGTCTGGCGGACGATGGCAGTGATTTAACCCCATAGCGACCTCCTCCACCACTCGCCTTACTCCGCCGGCTGCGGAAGCTCCCGTCGAAGATAACGCTGCAAAGATGACGCGTGCAGTTGAATTAAATGAAAATTTGCAATTTTCGATAAATTAAATATAATGACTCTGGACACCTGGTAATCCACCCAAGCTATGTGATTTTTCGGGTGCCAGATCGTCCTGGGAAACCATTACCGGCATAGGTAAAGGAACTGGCCCCCATAGCCTGATGTGTGAATTTCACACGCCGCCGGGCTTAGTACTGGGTGAGCTCTACCATCACCTACTAAACCGACCTTCGGGTTGATTACTGTGCTTATGATTTATATATATAAGGCATTACAAAATATATATTCAAACACAGAGGACACTAGCATCGTTAGTTTTGACGTTTAAACGGCACGGTTGTCATCATGAGAATTTCGTTCATAGGGGAAGAGCGGAGAGGATATGTGTTTGAGGGTGAGAGGGGGACGAATGGGGGGAGGTATGTGACGAATAAAAAAATGAGAAAGAGGGTGAGAGGGTATGTGTATTCAACTATTGGATAGATTTAATGGGCTGAGATCAGCACAGAAGGTGTCAATGACTGAAGCACCCACAAATGCGCCATTTCGCGGGTTCTCATGTCCATACTGCTTGGGGATTCATGAAGGAATTCAATCGCCGAAAAAAGAGGAGTCATCAAAAGATAAGTCGTAGGAAGCATCGTGGGTAGGAATGGGATAATAAATGACAATGGGGGATTTAGTTGAGTAGCGGAGGTTATTCATGCAGAGGAAAGGGTGGTTGTGAATTCACCCACGTAAAAGGCAGGACAGAAGTTACATGAAAGGCGGAATATGATGTTTTTAACAAAAAATTATGTACCGCCAGTCCAAGAAATCATTGAAAAAGATAATACTTTAAGCTTACAATTAGATAAATGCATATAAACTACACGATATATCAGATCAGATACTCGTCATAGTGGTTGCTTTCGTGTACGGTCTCCACTCAGGTTATTATCTTCAGGAACTGGGTTTTTATGCCTAGTTTAGCGTTTACGTACCTCAACTACGACTTTCAATTTGTCTCGTCTCTATTTATTCCTACCTGATTTTTCTTCAAACCGTACCTTCACCCAAATATTATGATTTCAGATATCGTCAACTCATTCTACCTCCAGATTGCGTACAACTTCTAAATTAATAACCCTCGAACCTGGTAAATTCTTGGTTCTGAGTTCTTTTATTATCTGCCTATTGGAAATTTTCCTATATAAATCCTATAAATATGCCTATTCAGGAAATCAAAAACCTCACATTTATTTTCTCTATGTCAACCATCGTCATCATCATCAAGATTGGCGGAGTCAGCCATGAAACGTCAATGTTCCGTAGAGCTGTATGCGCACATATGTCTATGCGCACCCGCTGTATTATCCAGGTGGGTGATCTGTTTCAATTACACGAAAATCTGCTGGATTATTGGCCAAGTGTAGGAGTTGTTTCGTTAAAAAGATATTATGCATTTTTATTTCCAAAAACATTGCCTTTTAATTACACTGGGCATTGCCACTTAATTTGGGGTGTGATATTCATGGAGATCAATAAGGGAATCTTAGGCATTAGAAAAGAGATAAATTATAATAAGGACAGCTGCTGAAGAGGAAATTAAAATAAATAGATTTTCTTCGAAACGTTTGTTACCAAAGCAGAACCAGGAAGGGGGGTCAATAGAGTAAAATGTTCCCCTCCGCCGATTTATCACGTTATATATTTTCTTCGATGTTTTCCTAGCATATTTCAGGGCATGAGTTAGTATCGCTTAAAATAATACATATCCTAAATGAAAATGTAAAAGAAAACACTGGATTCTAGTACTAGAAAAATTAATGTCGCAGATGCCGAGATTTGGTTCCCGCTAAAGGTATGCTTTCTTATTTTTTCCATGAATATATACATAGTCATATCCCAAAAGGGAAAACTTGTGGCTTAATATTCCTTACTTTATTACTTTCTTAAATGAAATTAAATTAAGTATTTTAAAATACAAAATGTAAGAATAATGAAATGTAATGAAGGGAAACAATGGTGCGAATGAGATAGATTTACCAAGCGACTTTCTTCCAGGACACACTCTAATAGGATCCGTGATCCGAACATGGAGGCATAATCTTTCTTCTTGATTGAGGGAAAATAAAAATAAAAAAGGGATATAACTTTCCTGGAATAAACGTACGTAAACCCCATCCAAAATACTGAAAAACTGAAGCATCACCGCATAAGGATTCATGCTTCAGTTTGGTGGATGATAATTATGAGCTGCAATTAAATGTGGCGGGAGACCCAAAAATACATGGCTTGATACCAATCATTAATTATAGCATATCCAAGAATAAGATCAGGGAGCAGTGAATTATGTGAAAGAGTTATATTTTTTACATCCATATCTTTTATGAATTTAAATAAGATATGTAAACTCTTCTATAGTACATTTATTCCTTTAGTATATTTATTCTTCCATCACGCAATAAGCACTCATGGATATAAATATCCGAGTTTAATTGAATACATTATATTTTTATCTGAACTCCCTAGAGGAGGTCCGCCAAATATTCCATCGAAAAGATTAACTTTTAACCAAAGTGCTAATACTTAGATATTGATGTTCTATCAGCTGGTGAACTTATTCATAGGAATACGTGTAACTATACCCGCTATGTGAATAAGAAGCTGGCATAAATCATCGTGCGCATTAATTATCACAGAAACTGAGGCATTTGCTCCAAATGGCCTAAAGGCTACCAAATAAAAAGAAAAACGAAAAAAATGTTGAATCGAAAGGATTACTAATGAAAATTTTCCCATCGTATATTTTGGAGAGATGATGAACATGGTGATTGTTTATTCAATTGTTAGAGTTGTGGAATTGATGCCATTTATATGAAGAAGAGAGTGAAACTCGTCATTTCTTGAGGAATAACCGAGTTGAAAAGCCACACTACCGTGATATTATTGTTCTTTTATTATGTAAGTAATTTGGGAGACAAATGTTACCTAATTACATCCATACAATAATGTCTTCCTCTAAAGAAGAGTACATACTATATTATACCAAATTGTTAATCACGTCCGTCGAGTTCTCGAATCGCGCGATTTACCCGCAATTATTTCGCAAATACCTATCTCCAAATCACCAAATTGTAGAAGACAAAAGAGTTAAGAAATTAATATGATGCAAAATATAAATGCAATTTCCATTTGACTAATATTTGCACACCCGTGGCCATGTATCTTAAACAAAGAGGTTTTCTCAAAGAAGGAATTCCTAAGATATTTTCCCACCATGAATTTGGAGACGCTACACTTCCCTGAATATGAGCTTTACTCGTGAATTTTCTAAGTTTTACAAATCGACATCTTCAAATTAGTACAAATGAGAGAAGTACTATAATGAAAATTAAGAAAATAAAGCACTTCCCCACATTGCCTTGCACGAGTGTTTAGCTCATTTATAAGTACTTATATGAATGAAATATTTGAAAAGTTGCCATTTTAAAGTACATTTGCAATTTTATCAAAGGTCACATATCTCCCGTCTTTTTTTTATTGTAGAGGCTCAATGCCAGTTTCTCCTCACGCTCCATGTTGTAATATTTTCCAATCTTTAAGGAATACTGTTTGTTAACTTACGGCCATAAACGATTCATTCTACTTTGTATCTACGCTTATTTCTCTACCAAGTTAGCCCCCTCAAACTGTGAATAATGCGAAAAGAGAATAAAATTCATAAAAGACTAATATTATGATGCTAACTTATTCCCAAATTTTATAATATATAGTACGGAATTCGACTACCATCTGGGTAGGCTTTTCTCCATCATGGGTTTGGGTGTTTGTAACTGTCTAACGTTATATCATTGTTAAATGGACGATGTAATGGCTTAAGTGCTGTTTTTGGATAAATGTGAATAAAATAAATTAATCACTGGTTTCACCTCGACTCGCTTTTTTTGGAAGCTTTAATTTTGTAAAAAGTAATGCTCCCTCTAATGTTCCATTTTCCCAATAAATTATTCGTATTTCCGTAGCACTTGTTTAGATGAAAGTTAATAGTTGCACGTTAATCACAAAATTTATCCCAATACCTTCAAGGGATTGCGTTAGGCCACTCTGCGTTATTACGTTTCAACTACATAGGTTTACAATAGGTAGGTTTAATGATCGACGGATCGGAGTAGGGATCTTCGGAGGACTGAGCCCTTAGATCTCTTAGTCCATTGTGCGAACCGATGCTTGTATCTGCCTACCACGTACAGGCAGTGGGTAAGGCACCGCGGTAGAGATAATGATATCACCTAGCTCACCTCCGTCCTGGTATGTTGGTATTGCTAAACTTCGGTGATTAAATGGGAACTTGCGTGCCATATTGCTAGGCACTTGGGTTAATTAGTTAGGTAGAAGACAAAGAAAGAAACGGTAAACCCAATATACATAGGGATTCCCCTTCCCGCTCCTTGGGCCACACATATACCATATTATCGCGGTGTCCCTTGCCTCCCAACTACTTAATGATGATTTCGTGTACTATGAACGCGATCAGTAAGTTCTTTTAACAGTGGAAAAGTGCAACTATTTTACCCTCTAATATCTATGGAAAAGAATTTCACAAAAAAATTCCACACGATTTGGTGATCATTACCATGCTGATAAATTTATGAGGGATTCTAATGAACCAGTTGTAAATAGGCATGTTCTTTTCCGAAAAAGAGTGAATTTTCCATCCCTCTTCAGAGGAAGTTTTAACCCTTGACCTTTTCGATTTGATTTTAATTGGATGGGACATTCGGGTTGTGAAAAATGTAGAGCTCGAGCACTTTTCGAAAATTGATATTAAAGAGGAGAAACGGCCATTTTCAAAAGGAGCGATTTCCACTAACACGGATTCGCCCGTACTCTCTCATCTCTTGCTAGAATAGAAGCCGAATGTCATGCATTCATTCAATTTAACATAAAATAACAAAAATCTGGATTCTAGATTGCAAACATTTTGATTCTTAAAGCTTCACTTATCAAATTTTCAAATTGCTTGACATTATTATTTTAATATCATAGAAATATTTTTTAATTTTATATAAATTATTTTTTTGCCGCATAAAAATATTTAACTACAAAATAGTATGTTTTCCATTACCATAGACACATCCACACACAC